>CM033793.1:33970724-33995724 GCA_019656835.1 Rhododendron ovatum
CTTCTCATTTCAGGTTTGTCTTCATTAGGATAACTGCCACTAAAAATAAGCTATTTAACCACCACTCTTTGTACAGATCAAAAAAAAAAAAAAAAAGCCACTTTATGTAACAGCTCCGAGGGTAAAATTTCCGGCCCCTGTCGTGAGGTCATAATAGAGATGAAAGCCCCAGTGACATTCTTGAAGGTAACTAGTCTATTGGAATATTGAATAGATGGTCGTCCATCTGTGTATGGAAGAAAATTTGGCAGCTACACTTCAGGTGTTCAAGATTCTGTAGTCATTAGTGTCTTCCTGGGTTCCCAGACACCTAGAAGGAATTGTTAATTATCATTTACCATTTAACAAGAGATATCTTGTAAGAGGAGTGTTAAAAGCATCCAACTCAAAATAATAAATTGGCAATGAGTAGAGAAGCCGCTCAGACTCATATACTAGTTTTGGAGGTTGTAATTAATGACTGTGGAACAAGCTCTAACAAGGAGCATTTCTGAACTGGCATAGAATTTACCTTCCTTCCTTGCTTGGTTGTATGGGGAAGAAACATGTAACTGTTCTCATTCACTTCCGAATTCCTTTTTTGGGAAGTAGGCAGATATTCTTTTTGCTTAATCATCGGTCATCGGAAGAAGTACATATTTTATTTTCATATAAATCATTGAAACATGAAAACTCGTGTACCATCTAAAGAGCAACATATACTCGCTGATTACAAATCACGCTACACCAAAGTACGATTACAGCCCTAGTAAGTAGTATTCTCCAACAACATTCCAATCTGTTATTTCCGGGGTTCTATCTTCTTGCCAAGCTCTGTGTTTGTCCGTATAACATGTACAGGTTACTTGTATGCCGCACACTTCATGAGGATCGGCTTCTATAACTGTTCTACCTTAGAGAATATTAAAAGCACACTTGAAGTTCTACTCAAATGAGGTACCTCATTTAGTCATTCAATGAGATTGGTGTTTCTTAGCCCGACCATGAGAAACGGATGAATCATCTCCTCTGGAACCATCTGGTTTCCGGGCCCACACAGGTGCTTGATCAGGTCCATAGCGATAGTCATAGAAGAGTTCCTCGCTAGCTTCAATATGCTCCTTGGCAAAAATACCAACCCTATGATCACCAGCCACCAGCATGACCTAGTTACAAAACCAACCGTTGCCTTGGCTTAGTTAACAGATCAAATTGCACAAGGAAATTAATGAAGTACAACTCCTCACCTTCGCATAACAGTTGGGATTTGACGAGTGGTTTGCAAATTTCAGCTTGTCTCCTTTGCGGTAAGCATCAAGAACAAACTGCGAGGAAAGGAAGAGCTGCTCATTTTATTCAGACATAAAGCGTGTGATCAATTATAACTACTGAGCAGTCAGAAGTTCCACATTGTGAACCATCTTAATTGACTTTCTCTAGATTATGTTTTGTAATAGGAATGTACGAATGGAACTATGCATCAAATAAGAATTTTACATCTTTTTACGGCTTAAGAACTGGAGGCCGAATCATTTTGGGGTATACGTCTAGATTTTAAAAAATGAAAGTCATTTTGCTACACTAGGGTTAATATAGAAAATTTATGTAGAGACAAGTTCTAATCCATAAACTTCACTTGCCTGATCATTCAAGTCAAAAAGAAAAGAAGAGTTTGCACGATCGTAAATTTTGCCACGCTTATCTGCTTCTCGGTGTGAAATCAATTCACCAGTATATTCTCCAAGGTAATCATTTTTATTGACAGGATTCTGAAAGGAAATAATCCAGTTACTAGAAAAACTAGCAAGGAAGAATTTTCACATTTTTATGACAAGATAGGATCCATTATCTTCCTACCTTCAAGAAGGCTCCCCATCCAGCAACCTCAGATTTTGCCAAAAGGATCTGAAAATAAGGGGAAATGGTATTAAATGCATCTCTCTCAAAAATCACAAGTGTGGTACTTATTGAAAAGTTAAACTCCCAGAATTTATCACCCTTTGTTGTTGCCTAAGAAGAAGCCTCATATTTCCGCATTGGCCATCTCCTCGCTTGGGTGGCTCACCTAATGAACCATCCCCGCAGCTGTACAAAGTGTGAAACTATAATAAAACCAGTAAGAAAGAAAAAGATAGAAAGGCACATGATTATTACCTAACCCAACAATTACGACAAACATCTGGATCACATTCACGTCCAGCAGCAAAGCATGGGCATTGACGGCTTCTGCATTGACTCTTCGCACAGTGGCATCCCCTGAATCGATTTTTGCAGCTTTTGGAGCACCTGCCAATTAACAGGGATTTGGAATGAAGTTTATCTTCACTCCGGAGTTAATTAATTGGAATGGATGAAACACCCAGGTAGCATATGAATAACGTTTATTTCTGAAACAAAATGAAATTTATGAAATTTTCACATGTACATCTAATTCATGTAATCTACTCAATTAAGCATTACAAGTATTGTGAAACTGGCAGAGGAGTTAAATTAATCACTCCAAGGCATGCATTTGACACTTTATCTCACAAAGAATGGAGCATGACTACTTTTCAAGAGCTTTACACATTTCATCTATTTTGTGCTTACCCACAATACTTCTCACAGCAATTTCCATTATGTAGACAGGGGCATTGCTTTCCGCACATTGACCTACATCCACATGGTATATATTGCTTACAAGACTGGTTTTTCCCATCTGCAATTCTTTTCCACATTGATGGATGGCCAGCAGACTTCCAAGAATATTTAAGCTTCCGCGTTCTGCCCCTTTTACGAAGTAACCTCGGCCTTGCTGGTATCTCTTGCTCCTAACACAACCAAATAGCTACTACTAAATACACTTGCTCAAATGAACAACCCAGTTCACAGGGACTGAAATAAATATTTACAGACTTTAGAAGTGTACAAACAAGTTCCCCAAGGTGGTTCTCCAACTGGTGGAGATACAAGAGAAATTAGTGCACTTTGAATTCAGTTGGAGCAACACAAGGCTACTTTAAAAGTTGATGTAGATAGTACAGTCCATACTGATTTGGAAAATAAAAATAATGAGCTTTATTAAGTACTTAAAGACATTTACAATATCTTTATCGTTGACCAACAAAACAAGGCAGTATAACTGAAAATGACAGAAAGATGTCTACTGGCTCTGTTCTGGGTAGCAGTAAACAATGCTTTCAAGTTCCCACCTTAGCTAGAACACCTCACCTACTTGCTTGGTTTTACTTATTTATCTTTTGATAAGTATCCTCAGTTCCTCACCTACCTGCTTATCATATCATAAAGGATAAAAAGAGAAGTAACTAAACAAACCATAAAATCTGCATCAAATTTCTCAGTTTCGTCTGCAAATGAACTCCGAATACCAATAGCTCCACGCGGCAGGGCAGCTCCATGATTGTACATGTAACTGGATACCTCCATGCAAGTCTTCAAGCCAGAAAGTAAGTTCCTGGCTATGAGGCAACTGCAAAGCATACGTTTTTAGTAAGGTAAAACACAAAAAGTAAACTAGTAGTTCAGGAGGCCCCAGCATTCAACAAACACATAAAACTGCAAATACACCGACCCTCAAATTCACACAATTACAATGTGCGTAGAACAAAAGTGCAGTCTATAAATGTAAATAAACTCCATACATATGGTTAAAGTGGCCATCCATTTAAGATCCATCTCCAGATTTCATTTTCATCCATGAAATTGTACCAGAGTAGTCTTCTGCTATTTCTAATTTCCATATATTATATGCAATACTCAGCTTCTCTGCATTTTTAACTACTAAAGACTGGCTCCACCGAAGTTCTGCACATTCAAAGCCTCCCATTCCGCCCTTCCTAGCTTGCAAGATAAAACACCATTAGTAAGACACACCTATGCTCCTTGGTCATCAAGCGAGGTAGTATACCATGGCCAGCATCCCATCTCATAAAATTTCAATTTCTTCCTCCCAGTCCCATGCAGATGCAGATGCAGTTACACTCACAGTCATACAAGATATCAAGATGATTACACTTGTAGGGAATGAATTACCTGTTTCTTCCAAAGATCTCAATTCCCTTCAAGTACAGTTCTTTCTCAAGAGGTTGCCACTCACTGTTGCTTAGAACTCCTTGCACTTGTCCTTTCATGGAATTGGATGCCTCCTTGAAGATGGGAGCTTCTGCAATGTGGCAAATGCCTTTTGCTTCATGTCTGGCACAGTCCTCACTCTCTTGCCCAAGTGAACAGCTGGATTTGTCTTCCGCTATGGTGGCCTTAAGGAGTTCATTGTTATCGGGGACCCCAATTTGGATGTCCCCGCCTTCTTCACTTGAACCAGAGTCTACAGTTGGAATCCCATCGCAGGCTAGAGTAACTTCATTATGAGTTGATAACAGTTTCTGTTTTTTGCAAGAACCCTGGTCATCATATGAAACCAGGGTTAAGTTTTCTGGCACTTCAATTGCATGCTTTGGAACCTTGTGCATCCCCAGTCCGTAGTCCATTACTGCCATGAGATATGTGTCCAATTTAGACAATGAGCACAGCTTTCAGACTATGAAAATGTAATAATCTCAGCAATGCATCTGTTGTCAGGAAGGAAAAACTGTACATGTACCCTCATCACGTGTGTCATCAGCACTAGGGGACATTGGAGACCGTTCTTCCTCGTCCGAGCTTCTGCTTTCTATTATACGCAAGGACTTAACAGCTGACCCTTCTGGCGAGTCTTTGACAACTTTTAACTGCAGACCATAATAACAGAAATCCCCATGCAGAAATGGCAAAAACATATGTCAGCCAATCTGATAGCATGAAGTATGACAGTCTGGGAGGTAGTACAGTATGAACGTGGTTGTAACATATGCATGACTGAAAAACTAAAAGTCTTGAAAGTTACCTTACTGTAAATACTCCCTGTTTGCAGTACACACGATAACTGGCTTTCATTTTACAGATATATCGTATTTCTTTCCTTGGCACATGGAATCAAAGTATGGCATATCCCAAGCAAAAAATGTTATTGTGGAAGGCAGACAAAATGATAGAAAATTATAGTCTCTTATATAGGTACTTTGCATTTTTCAATCTTATGTGAATAGTAAAAAGAAGTCAGGTTGCCCAAGACAAGCTCAAATTTACTTAGGACCCAAAGAAAAAGATAAGCTCAAATTTATGCTAATGGTAGGTTGCATTCAGACCTCGGAAGACTATGGAAGCAATATAAGCTTCTTAGGATAGGTTAAAATTAGATTCCCTTCTAATCAACACGTCAATAGAGCACAAAACCCCAGCGTGGTTGTTGTTTAATAGATGGGCCTTGACAGGAGGATGGGCACCATACAAACCTTCACCCTTGCATGGGAAGTCTTTAATCAACAATCAGAGAGTAAATGGGACCAAAATAATTTGAGTGGACAATCCTTTATACATCCCTCCAGTAATCCTGAAACAACACTCAAAGAGTGCTTGGAACTTTCCTCCAGGGAGCTTAGATGCAGATACAAAAGCAAATAAAGCAAAATTAAAGATCTAAAAGGAAAAGGCCATACCCTTAGGTAACACTGATCACTGCAAGGGCTCCCATCATCGTCCGATTCAGAAGAATACATCTGCTTTTCACTCTGTCAAGCAAATCATCTTTCAGATTCAACAAATGACAAATTATCAGGTCAAGGACAGGTCTGATAAAACCAATTCTTACAGGGCCACTTAGACTTTGAGAACAGCCATGAAGACGACAGTCAAAAACCTGCAAAGCAGATATTAATTGTTGAAGTTACCTATGTAAATTGATCATAAAACCAATATCAGTTTCAATTCAAGTACCAAACACCGACGACAAAACAAATTGTCAAAAGAGTCTAAAGTAGCACTTAGACTTTTTCCAAGGAAGGAGTTATATTCTGGTCCATTTCCTTCGAAACTTCTGAAGCTTCGATCATGTTTCTCCAGACTTTTTTCCTTGAGCCTGTTACAACGCTCCTGCATCACAACAACATATACATCTCACATCAATGAACTAGTGCTTGGAGGAATACAGAAACAGCTGAATCATGAAACATGAATGACGGCATATCAAATGCAAGAATGACCATACCAAGCAGCAAGCACTTCCCAAAATATAAAGACTATTAAAGCAAAATAAGTTACCTGAATTTCTGGAGTGTTAGTTCCAATATATTGACTCACGATGTTGAGAACTTCCTCGCCAAGCCCATGCTCCTGGACGACCATCCTACACAGTTCAGACTAAGAATAATAAGTCCAAATCTTATCGCGGTTATGATGCTAAACAAGAGTTTGGATTTTGAATGTCTGCTACAGGTTTGAAATAAGCCTTACGGCAATATAGAAAGGAACTAAGAAAGAATCCATGCAAAATCGCGCCAATTCCGTAAAGCACCTAATGCACTGAGTTCAAGATGAAATTCCAACTTGATAGGTAGATAAATGGTACAAGATGGACTTTCCAACTTAAGTTTTGAAAATGTAGTAAGGAAGGCATTGGCATTTACTTACTTAGGCTTGAGAAGACCTTCAATTCTTTTTTTGATCCCTATATTGCCCTTTCTAGCTTAGGTAAAGTTAATAAGAACAGAACTCAGTGACAAAAGTTCATTGCATCAAAAGCAATTTTAGTCCGTTCAAGGTAAAAAAACATGAAGTTTCACATTCAAGTCACCTTTTCCATTGACCTTCCAAAAAAAAAAACGTATTTGCTAAGTTACCAAACCACATCAAAAAAACATATTTCAACGCACTTGTCAATGCACAACACTACCAGAACACTGCTACAAGTCTATAACCCTTCCCTATTGATTTTTGTCAGATTGGATATGCGCCGGGGAAATGAACTAGCTACCGGAGATATTGCCCTTTGTATTTTATTTCCCTTTTTTACTTCACAAATAACAATGCATCATATTTAAATCTACCGTAAGATGCGATCTTCCCCCTCAGAAAATGCACGTTTCTCTTCTTCTGAGTCTGCAATATCTTCCTCACTATCACTGCAGATCAATGCTTCACTTCCATGTGGATCATAATAAATCCGTCTCCTCCCAACCACTGACTGATCTTCAGCCATTCTCTGATTCCTGTGCTGTGTAACAAATTTGAGAAAATAATACAAAATAGAAACTTCACTTCGAACAGGATAAATTAAATTGAGCACTACTCATTTATTGTAAGCTCTTACCACTGCAACAAAGTTCAATGTTGCACCCACCCATAAATCTGACTGCTGTTTACTACCTAGAAAAAGTGTAACTGGCATTTCTGTGGTGTATCTCTTCGCTCTTTTGATCAGAACACTAGGAATATAAAAAATCCAACTTATGGCTACTAATGCTGTAGGACCTTCGTGCTATGTACATATTATCTCCTGTACAGTCATCAAAATGCTGTCAGGAGTTGCTACTTCTTAGCATCCCTCCAAACACTCGCTTCCCCATAATGATGCTATCACTTGCACTGGCTACCGAATCATCCCTCAAGTACTTATTCCTGACAAATGACAAGACCTTGCAGCCCAAGCAAACCTAGTTCCTTTGTAATTTGCAAGAGCATGTTGCAAATTGCACGCTCAATCGTTATTACAACTTGAAAGAGAAATACCAAGTATTTCCAACCCTGTCATACCAGGGACTCAGTAAGGATCCAACATTTGATGATTCTTTCTCCCTACCTAATTCTAAGAAGTAGCATAATTTTGTGATGTCAACACAACGTTATTCTTCAAACCCATGTCCGTGCATCATTGGAAAGTTGGTGTAATGTAGCTAGTTCCAAGTTGTCATTGACCTCTGTGATGCCACAAACCAGAAACGCAGAAGAAGAAAAGTAAACATTCATACCTGTCTAAAAAAATCCAAGTAGTGTAAGGTGGTATGTTCTCAATATATGGAAGCTTGGCACTTATTGAGTAAACAACTTCTTGAACATTGACGTAGTCTTTGTCCCCTGATGCTTGAGCAAATCCACCAAACTTGCAGAGAGGATTTTCAATTCTTGAAGAAAGGATTCTACCTTGACCATCGGCATCGATAACTGAAGCATCATTTCTTAACGTTGCTGATGAAACAAGCAGAGAAACATGACCTTCAAGCTTCTTTCTATTCTCTTCGAGCTTTTCCTGTGAAGGAGGTAAAGTGAGTTCTATGTTAGCTGCCAATCCTAACAAGCAATGCTTCTCCCCGCTGCATGTTCTTTAATGGACATGAAACTGAGGGCACCTGTTACCTTAGCTCATAGTCACTTAGTGGTCATGCCGAAACTGAAATCCCCACCTAGGCTACATCTAGGTCCTTTCTGTAACTTTCAATGTTGTATTACGCATTATCGGTTCTAATTGTGTGATGCTAAGTCAAAAATTGAAAACCAAGAACATAATTTGTTTGTACAGTCATGCGAAAAAAACAAAAAACAGAAAAACCCACCCACAGGAATGTGTAAGAACAAGATGCAAAAGGCTCCCTTTTACAGCGGAGCTTAGGAGACATAGTACTTATGCAGGTAGTCTTCACCCAACGCATTAGTGGAGAATGGGGAGGCTAATTCCGGTGACTCGACACTGCTGACTGCTCCACGACTAAAATGGAACTTTAGAATGCTTTTGACTGTAAGCATTTGTCTTTTGGCAATGTGGTGAAGAAGAAGCACTCTACATGCCTCTGTTTAACTTTAGAAAGAAAACCATCAATATACACATGACAGAGAGAGAAAGCAGTTTAAAAGAATCATTTACAAGGAAGAGCGTTGCCAATCCTTTGCTCATCACCAAAAAAAATGCAAAAAGATAAGGGAGGGGCCTTTTTCTACTCCAACTTTAGAATACACGAATGAACATCTCACCCATGCATGGACGGGTTATGACAACTAAGTCTGTAACGTAAAGATAAGCAAGGTATATACAAGAGTGAGTTGGGATTACCAATTTCTGTTAGTAAGAAGAAAATTGCAATTAAGTGCAACAAAGCGTATCATTCCGGTAGGTAAAACCATAAAGCAGATGTAAGAAACTTACTCTGATTGAAACAACTCTGTCGGCTTGAATCTGCTTTTTCATCTGTTGTATTTTACGTGTTAAATTTCCAAAGCCATCACTTGTCTGTTCTGCATGCAATTTCTGTCAAAGTAATAAAGCACATAGAATCACTATATTTGGTGTTTTCCAATAACGAAAGTGCAAATGCATCCAGTGCAAACCATTCATCATATGAAACAAAACCTCAGAAACTTATAGCCAATCAAAATTTCCCCAGGCTCCCCCTGGAGTTGATAATTTACAAAACCATTAAGAGTGTGTTTGGTTGGATGGATTGGAACGTCAATCGGAATGGAATTAAGAACAAAATGGAATTGGAGGAAATGAGACTGGAATAATCATTCTCATTTCCATGTTTGATTGTGGCTAGGAATCAATAGCAAGAATGGAATTTGCATTCCAATTCCTGTGTTTGGTATGCTAGAAAATCACATATGGAATGGAATTTGGGAGTGGCAATAATAATTTTGGGAGTGGCATTAGTAATTATGAGAGTGACATTAACAATCCAAATAGGACGGTGGAATAAAATTGTACTTCCTTTACTTTTCAAATGAAATAGCTATTTCTTCATTTGAATGAATTTGGACAAACAATAATTCCATGTGGAAGGGCTATTCCTTCAAAAAAAAAAAAAAATTAGTGAACCAAACATCGGAGTAGAATACGAATAACCACTCGATTTCACTTCCCATTCCATCAAACCAAACATAGCCAAAATTAAAATTCCTACGAGTAGAACATGAGAATAGGCGAATTCTGAACTTCAGTTACGCTAATCCAGCGGATTTTAATAAACTTAACTCAAAAGTGGAACTTTCTATTAACAAATATGACTGGATTACAGTAAAGACCAAAATCAATGTCAATTACTGATAAAACACGAAGGGAAAAATAGAACTACCGATTCAGAAGTAGCGTAAAGAATTCAATGATCGGAGTAAAGAGAGAGAGTGAGAAACTGACTCGGGGTTTAGATGCAGAGTCGGTTAATTTGGAGATCATGATCGCTCTGCTCCCTGAATTCAATCCAGAGAGAGAGAGAGTGTGCGTGAAATAAGCTGAGATTGGAATTGTCTGGGGCCTTTGGGGTGTGGAAATGGGGCGGAATCCGGTTCTTTGAGTCCACCGATGATTGGCATTGGTCGGACTGACGGATGGTGCTGCCCCGCCGAGTGGGACCTTCTTTGGTCTCATTTCGATTGATCGGAAATGTTCACTTTATAGAGCTTGTCGCGTAGAACAATTATGCAAAAAATCAGCTCAATCGAATACTAATACGTACCTAATAAGAAACACATAACTTGTACATAATAAGTTCCAATGGATTTAATTCAGTGTTTTTGATCCATTCTTTTCAAAATGAAAGTGTTCTGATTAGGCATTTTATGCATTTCATTGTATCCAATCGAACTTATTTTTTGCATACTTGTTCTACGCAACAAACTCTACGATGTGAATATTTCCAATCAATCGGAGTGTACTCCGATCCGATCGGAGTGAACCCCACTCGGGGGAGGGGGAGCACCATCCCTATTTCCACTTTGGTCTTGTGTGGACCTTGGGGAGAAGGTTACGCACATACATGGTCATTAGTCACCTCATTTTTTAAAATGGGCTCTGTTCTCGCTCTCAATGTTCATTGTGTGCTCGTGCTACCAATTTTTAGACTTACGAATTTAATTGTTGGGGAGATTTTTTTGAAAGATGGTCTCACATTCACGCTCTCAAATTCACATCCGGCCCTACCCTTGCATTATGTGACATCGGATGGCAATGATAAATGGTGGTTGTCTCGATTCTATTTCTGCGTCTCGATCTCTTATACGGTGGTCTAGAAACCATTGAAATTACTGAATTGTAATCGTTGAAAATAAGGCTTTGTATAGAAAAGTCTCATAAAATAAAAGAAAAGGAAAAGAAATGATAATGCCAAAATCATTATTTTTTTTGCCAAAATTCTAGTGCATAAAAGCTTGTACCTTACACATGGTACATAACTTTTATTCACTACAGTTTTTTATTCAAACAAAAATAGTTGTGACATTAGCAACACCTAAGAAGGGAAAATCTCTAGTATTACTGTATTTTTAAGATGAATTTTTTCTAATATTTCTCAATCGAATTGTGTCAAATTCTTTTTGTCAGAAAAGAAAAAAAAATGGGCAAAGTAACTGGGCAACGGAATTATATAAAGAAGTACTGTAGAAGAAACACACTCTCTCTCTCTCTCTCTCTCTCTCTCTCTCTCTCTCTCTTACAAAATGGTGTCGGAGAAGAGAAGCCCAAGGTGAAGAACCCGGTCGTGAAGAGAATCCTACAAGAGTTGAAGGAGATGCAACACAACTCTTACTTCATAAACACTTTCAACCCTAAATTCTTCGTTTCTTCTCAGGTTTTTCTTCCCTTTTTGTCTCTTTGTAGAATTTTAATACTACTAGTACTTCTGCGGTTTATTTCTTCCTTGTGTTTAATTTCTAGTGATCGTTGTCTCGTTAAAGTTTCAATCATAAGCTGATGCGCAGCACTGTACGTTTCCTTGGTTTTTTTTCCCTCGTGATCTTGTGGATGACATGAAGAATGAGTCGATATATATACACATGCATGCAGTGTTTGAGTTTGCTCTTACCAGAAACGAAAAAGAATTACTCTTCTAGTGTTTTCTTTCTTTTAACTGAATAAGCATTAATTTGTTCCATTTTGGTGCATGCACAACACTTCTTATATATACTCGAATTCATCTTCCACTCTAGTTTCAAAAGCCACCTAAATCCTCTATATTTTCTTGAAGTTGAAGATTAATTAAATCGATCGATGACCACATGCATCTATCCATAAGCTACGATGACCTTCAAACCTTGTATTTTATTTTTCTCCTTCGATCTTGTTTTGATACGGTGGCAACTGGCAAGATTAGGAAATTATGGAAAGCATATGTCGCTGGCCGCCATGCATGAACCGCCAACCCTTTTTTGAAGTGCCTTCAACAAAGCAACAAGCCAACATGCAACTGAGCCCTGAATACAAATTAAGCTTTTGGAACATGCGCGCAGTTGCTAAACGTTTGGGCTTGCAATACTCGCTAGCTAGCTAGCTAGTTTAGTGTGAAATTGTGGACATACCCATGCAAAGTCTAATAGTATCAACAAATTAAGATAGTCCGGATACGGAAACAAGAGCTATAGCTGTACGTTGTGGGTTGAGATGAAACTTTTAATAGCTGTTGTGGATATTAGGGCATCCGCATTAGCCTCTCTACATTTTGGACCAAATTACCTCTTAAAAACTCACTTTATTACTTTAGTTACTCACTTTTAAAATGTCTACTGTATCAGACTCTTTATATTAAAATTATTCTATTAAAAATATTGCTTCTTTATTCTTAGGAAAAAAAGAGAGAGGCAGCGAACCAATAAAAGAAGGGAAGGTAGTGTAACGCCCCGACTTTTTGGAAGCAATATAAAATAAAATCTTAAGAAAATTTGTTAAATAAATATAATTTTTTGAAATAAAATTTATATAAAATTTAGCTATTACAATCACAAGATAAATTTATTAATTCAAAATACATAAATTTCAGAGCTGACTCTAGCCTTGATACAAATCCGAAGAATACTCGATCTTCGTTCCTGATATTCTTTCCGTGTCGAACTGCACCATCTTTGAATCCTCTCCATTAAATCCTGCACCCTCTGGCAAATTGATCGCCGAAGCAAACGATTTGCCAGGATACAGACGTATCCGTGAGTGATAAATCACCCAGTAGAATAATCCAACCCAACCACCCCTCTTACTTTACAATTAGCAAGTAACAAGATAATATTGAATTGAAGAAGCCAAACAAATATTCTCCACATAAGTCAGTTCATTACTATCCATAACCTAATGTGAAATCTAAGATCTCTCCGCGAGATCTTTCCTCCCTCAACCGCTAGCCATGCTCGGTCCCATGAGGTCACTTCTCTTTACTATCGCAGATATACCGAGTGTGCGCACCCCAATCACTACAAACAAGAGGAAAACTTATCATGCCTGAATCACAACTAGGGTTCGCTTATCTTATACACCACTTCACAATCATCACATTCATCACTGGGCTTACTTTGCCAGTTCCAATTCATCATTGGGCTTACTTTGCCAATCATCATTCATCACATTCATCACTGGGCTTACTTTGCCAGTTTCAATTCATCACTGGACACCCGCCAGGTTTTATCATCAGAAAATATCACTGGACCACCGCCAGGTTTTATCAACATAAAATATCGCTGGGCCACCTGCCAGGTTTTATCATCGCAAAACATCACTGACCAACCGTCAGGTTTTATCATCGCAAAACATCACTGACCAACCGTCAGGTTTTATCATCGCAAAACATCACTGGACTAACCTCCAGGTTTTACTGTCGCAAAATATCACTGGACCACCTACCAGGTTTTATCATCAGAAAATAACTCTGGCCCCATCCGCCAGGTTTTATCAAAACATCACTGGGCTTACTTTGCCAGGTTTTATCATCAGAAAATATCTCTGGTTCTATCCACCAGGTTTTATCAAAACATCACTGGGCTTACTTTGCCAGGTTTTATCAAAACATCACTGGGCTTACTTTGCCAGGTTTTAAATCATCACTGGACTCCCGCCAGTTTCAATTCATCAATCAACACTGGGCTTACTTTGCCAGTTTCAAACCATCACATCCAACTCATCACATCTCAAAATCCGGCCTGCAGGCATTCTAAATGAAACAAAACTTTTCAATTCATCAATTACCTAGCATCGTCTAAATGAACTCTATTCGCACACCACCCCATGTCTCTAGGGTCCAATCTAACATTTAAATCAAGTATCGGCACAATATGCAATTAATCAATAATAATTAAAACAATTAATAAACAATGTAATCACGCAATTTATTATGAACGGGCCGTTGCCCTTAATCTTGTATGGTCACAATGTCAATAATAAAGTAAGAGTTTTAAAAGGAATTAAAAAGAAAAATTTTCTGAACTATTATTAATTAATTCTAAGATAAGGGATTAATTAAAAACTAATTTAAATACATTAATTAGATAAAAATATTGAAATATTTATCATGACCTTAATAAGAGTCCTACAGGTCCTATGCAACTAGTCGAGTGTCAAAAGTTGGGTTCGGAAGGTCACGGGATTAATTTAAATAAAGACGTTTAAATAAAGTGGCCGAAAGTGAAGTAAATAGATAATAAATAATTTAAAATTTTAAAATATGTTATGGTTAACAAAATATCATCTTCAGGATATAGAGAGTCTAATAAAATTATTCGGGCATTTATAATAAGGTTTATAAGGTCGTAAAGAATTTTTGATAGAAAATGCTATAGAAATAACAATAAATGGTAAATTAAATAAATAAATTATTAATTTAACAAGATATCATATTTGAGATGCAAGGAGTCTAGGAAAAATTAGTTTGAGTGTTAAAAAGTTGTTTGGAAGGTCGCAAAGATGTTTCGAAACATTTAAAACAAACTCGATCTACCAGATAAATTAAACTGATATAATTAATACGTTTTATACTAATATGATATTATATTGTAAGAAAATAATATCAAGTCAGTAGTTTTTTATAATATTAATATCAGAACGATTGTAAAATAAATATCATACGGGTCGTCTTCTTCGTAAATAATTACAAATAAGATGTCGAGCTCAAAAATAATATCAGAGTGATAAATACGGCAGAAAACGCGCGATTAACTCTATTTTTTTCGTTCGGGACATAGGGTTAAGCATATAAACACTTAATATACTTAGAGAAGAGGTTGGATAGGATTATGGTACCTTTAATCGGATCGAATTGATTTGAAAACGAATCTTGAATTTTTTTGGGGAAGAAAACTTCGGGTTCTTTCGATCGGGGAACCTTGGGATCAAATTGGCCGACGTTTGGTGATGCTAGGAGTGGTAGAAACAGATTGGAATGGTCGGATTGGGTCTTGGTACGAAACCCACTTTTCTCTCTCTTTCTTTCTTTCTCTAAAACTCCATTGATTGGAATTTGGGTTTCTTCTGGTTTTTCTCTCTCTTTTCTGGACTGGTGGGGCGTGGAAAATATTGTGTTAATTTCGTGGTCAATGAGGGTGGGGTATTTATAGGAGAATTTTGGTGGAAGAAGATAATAGTGAATTTAATGGGGTTGGGTTCATGGGATTTGGAATGGACGAATTTGGCTTGATTTAAGGGTTAAAGAGGAAGTAGAGACTGAGCAGGAGATGGAGAGATGGAAGAGGTGTGTATGCATGCAAATTGAAAAAAAAAATATAATAAGATAATTATATTTGTATAAATCTATCAAGGAAAAGAATTATAATTATATTTGTATATATCTATTAAAGAAAAGAATTAATCAATAACACTTTAAAAATAATTACTTGATTACTATGAATTATTTGATTAAAAATAATTTCTTTATCGAAAAAAAAAATAGGGTAAAAATCCGGGTCGTTACAGGTAGGGACAACATCATAACAAAATAGTAAAATATATGTAACTTGTAAACAGTGGCTCGTGTAAAATTGCGAGCAACTGTAGCAAAAATGAAAATTTTGTAAAGTAGCGATGATGTAAGCGAGTCTGATGTTGCTGAGTTTTCAGCATTTTTCTCATTAGAGTAGCGCACAGGGGTTTTTGCCTCCCCTGATGTGGATGCACTTAATGTTGCATTTATATGGGTGAACAAGCTGGTCTCAGCTCTTTCTAGGCTTACCATTGCTATTAGCCTATTACACTTCTTTAATTTGCTAAAGAAGCTTCTGAAAGCTAAAGGATATGGCGTCGGTGGTATGGGTGGCTTGTAATTATATATAGAGAATACATTAATTTTTTTGATGCAGAATCATAAAAGAATGGGAATTTTCAAGTGAGGGATCCCTCATTTTTTTAAAATGAGGGACTTTCATTTTCCGATCAAATTTTGAAAATCCAAATCGTTCAATATGTGCAGAATGTAATTTTAAGGGTCCCCACGAGAAATCAGCAAAAAAAATAGCCGGGAAGGGCGTCATTCGAGCAGTTTTTTTTGAACCGTTCAATGAAAATTGCTCGGATGAAGCCCTTTTCGGTCATTTTTTTTGCTGATTTCTCGCGGGGACCCTTAAAATCACATTCTGATCACTTTGAGCGGCTCGGATCATCGAAATTCAATTGGAAATGAAAGTCCCTCATTTTAAAAAAATGAGGGATCTCTCACCGGAACCTATATATATATAGTTATTTGGTTTGGCAGGCAGAAAATTAAGGAATGGTTTCACAATATTGTAAAATTGGTTTTCGGGATTAGTAGCAATTACGGCTAAATAAGTCAATTAGTGGCTTATTTTTTTGTTCTTATTTAAATTTTTTTCGCATTTATTAGTTTTTCGTTAATTTTTTGGGAATTATTGCTTCATCATGATGAAAGGAATCTAAAAAGTAAAAAATTACAATCGAAATCTAATTTTTTTTGAATAAAAACAAAAATAAGCCACTTAGATTATTTAGTCGACGACCCCTAAGAAAGGCTTATTAACCTTTTTGTTCCTCAAAGTATTGTTTTCGTCTCATTTTCGTCCCCAACAAAAACATTGGAGGCATTTGGTCCCCAATATTTTAATTTTGTACAAATTAAGTCCTCAAATCTAAAACCGTGAATACTAACCGAGAAAATGAGAGGCATCTTCGTCAGTTTGCCACTCCCAAATTCCTGTCAAAGAAAAATGAAAAAAGAAAGAAGAAAAGAGCGGAAGCATGCAGCCGCCATGGTCGCCACCACCATGGGCACCGACGACGAAGACTCACCATAAAAACCGATCAAGAGCAACCACAAGTAGCACCAAGATCCACCATTAAAAAAGACCAAGACCCACCACCAGAAACCATTTCTACCATTAAAACCGATCGAAATTCCGTCGCGCGCGGTTGCGAAATCCAACCCCAACAGCAACCATAAGATGCCAGGGAACTATTTACCCTTTCGAACTTCATCTTCCATTAATCTTATTTTTTCTTAGAAACTTCTCCAACTTGAACCCCACCACCATGGTCTTGCTCGCAAGCCACAGTCAAGTGGAAACCACCCGTCGGCCGCCCACTGCTCACCTCTCTTTTCCTCACCTCTACCTCCCTCTTCCTCTTCCTCTTCCTCTTCCTCTTCTCTTCTCTCCTCTCCATTTACCCTCCTCCGTTCCCTTCTTTTCTTTCTCTCTTTTTCTTCTAGGAAAAGATTACCGCGGAAGCTCGAACCGACCGCCGCCGCGGCGCACAACTACTGCCGCAGTTGCTGTGACAGCTTATCTCTCTCCTTCATCTCCCCTCTTTTCTCTCTGCACACACACACACTCTCTCTCTCTCTCTCTCTCGCACCACCACTACCAGAACCACCAACCACCACCACTTTTTCCTCCTCCAACGCGAACCATCACCACCACCGGGCCGCCTTTGTGACGCCCCCATAGCCACCCCGTGAGTCTCTCTCACTCACCCATGCCTCTTTTCTCTCTCTGCCATGGCACCTTCTCTCTCTTCTCTCTCTCGTAACGATTGAACTCCTCCCACATCAGGGAATCCAAAGGATTTGGGTGGGAAATGACTTGAATGCCCCTCACTTCAACGGTTTAGCTAACGGCATTAGACTTGGGATTTGATTGGTGGAAAATTAAAACGTTGGGAGTCAAATGTCTCTAATGTTTTTATTGGGGATAAAAATGAGACGACAATACTTTGGAGATCAAAAAGGTTAATAAGCCAATGATTTGAAGTCTTTTTTTTTTATCAGCAAAAATAAAATTTATTAACTCATAACACGAAATACATAGATAATAAGGCTTGAGTACTCCGGCTTGAAAATAAACTCTCTTCCCATTAACTTTTACGCCATTCTATCACCATGTCTTTTTCACAAGACACAAGTAGCCCTATAAGATGGATTAGCAATTAAGAAGCACTTTCTTCTGAAATACTCTCTCTCTTTCCATTTGTTTATCTCCTTTTTGACTTGTACATGTTTTAAATTGATTGTGCAATTTCAAAGTCCAGTCAACTAAGTGTATAAAACAAATTTACAAGTTCAAAGTGAAAAGTGGAATATATATATACACACACACACATGGGAAAAAAAATCAAAATGGTACATGTTAAGTTTTTGTATCAACTTGGTCCCTGCAGTTTTAATTGGCTTGATTTACACTCTGTACTTTCCATTTTGTTTCAACTTGATCCATAACTGCCGTTAGCTTTTTTAACGCCAAATGCGAATGAGTCCCTTTTTCGGGGTTAAAATAGTAATTCTTCTATTCCCCTCTTGCCTTAACATACATTTGAATCAAAATACAGCCCATTCTTCCATTCCTAATGTTAATCACTAGAATTAAGTTTGGATTTTGGTAATGAGCAAAATTTGGTTATAGTTTTCTACAAAAAAAAAAAAAAAAAAAGTTGCCCTCCAATTCAACATTTTCATGATCAGCCATGAGGCAACATAACCACTAATATAAATACTAAAATGTCTTATTTTTCTACATAGTACTTTGAAGGGGAACTTAATTAGCCATCCTTTTTACCCTACTTATTTAGGTGTTCATCCTAATGTGTTTAAATACTTATCTTTCCATCCTCAAATTCAATTAAATCATAAATTACCCTTTCGTTCTCCTGATTTTTCAAATCATTCTCTCTCTTTTTTTTTTTTATCTTTTCTAATTATCTCAATTCTCTCTCCTCTTTCAAACATTTCTCTCACCTAATCTTTTGAATTTTTTTCTCTCCTAATCTTCTCTCTCATATTTTCATTCCCCAAAAATCTAAAAAGAAAATATTACTCTTACAAAAACGAATGTGTAAGCCGAAAAACATAACAAAACATGATCAATTCACAAAACATGGCGAAACCTGATCGAGGTAGATGAACAAGACAATATCAATTAAAAAACATGACAAAATCGAAAAACATGGCAAATTTCGAGAAGTGTAGGTTTCGATCAAAGTAGATGAACAAAATATGATCAAATAAAAAATATTACAAAAATCAGAAAACATGACAAGTTTTGAAAAGTGTAAGTTTCAATCGAGGTAGATGAACAAAACATGATCAAATAAAAAACATGACAAAAATCAGAAAATGTGACAAGTTTTGAGAAGTGTAGGTTTCAATCGAGGTAGATGAACAAAACATCATCAATTCACAAACATGACAAAAATCGAAAAATATAATACCTAAAACTGATATTCCAGCAACGCAATCCGGTAACTGCGGCGATTAAGAGAACAGAAGCGATGTGACTCAACCTTAGAATCTCGATCATTCATAACTGTTTTGATGTCGTCCACTCTCGTTTCTAAATATCAATGAAACGAAAAATTGATGACAACGGTGCTGTTCCAGGTTCTTCTCCGAGATCAATGACTACAATGACACTATTTTAGAACGTCACCGTCGACTTTTTTTTTTAAAAAATCCGAATGCGCCGCCGTCGACTTGAAACCCAGATCTGGAGTGGTTCGAAGTGATAGGTCGCCACAGGTGCAGAGTGGGACAAACAGGGTGGGTCGCGGTCGGACGGGAGTGGGTCGCCGAAACACAAATCCAATCCATGGCTTCAATTTGAAACGTGTGTGCACGTGTGGTGGTGGTGATGGGGTCAAGAGGAGTTGTTTTCTTTGGTGCATTATTGTTTTGATTCATGTTGGAATGTATGGGAATTGACAGAGAAAAGAGCAGAGAGGAAGAGGGAGTAATGGGGACCCCTTACTAGATTATGAGTACGTGTTTGAGAGGAATGAGACTTCTCTGGCTATGTATTCTCCAAGATTTGAGAGAGAGAATGTGTTTGGATAGACATTAAATTTGAAGGGAGAGAGAGAGTTAATTAATTAAGAAATTAAACAAGGGCAAAATTGGTCATTCAACCAATTTAAGGATGAAGACATAAGTATTTAAACTCATTAAGATGGGCATCTAAATAAGATCTCCATATAGGATGCCTATTTAATTTTCTCTACTTTGAACTTACCTTAAATATGAAAATTATCCTTATTTGAATTTTTTTCGTATTTGTTAATTTTGCGCCAAACTTTTGTGAGTTATTGATTCGTCTCGACGAGAGAAATCGAAAAAGTAAATTTTTTATACTTTTACCTAAATATTTTGAGAAATGCCTATCAACCAAAAAAAAAAGAGACATTTCGATGCTAAAAAGTGGCTATTTAGACACAATTAAGTAGCGTTATACTTAATATGGATTAGCAATTAAGAAAGCACTTTCTTGATCTGAAATATTTCAACAAAGGATTTGTGGGTGAAAGAAACAAGATATACAGTGGAATTTCCTTGATCAGCAAAATCAAATTGAAACGGATAGAATCTGGCCAGGCAACTATGTTTTTTTGTTTTGAATCAGGGCCAGGCTAAGTGTATAGAACAAATTTACAAATTCAAATTGAAAAGTGGAATATATAACAAATTTGGTTTAGACCTCCTCTAGATCTTCGTTCTCAACATCGTCATCGGGGTTTGCTTCCAGCCTATAAAGCAATATCACTCCAACCCAAGTGATTATTCCCTTCACAATCCTCACCATTCCAATGCTCACAATTAGGTAATACAACCACCACCCAACAATGCCAGCAATCCCAACACCCATTGGCGTCTCACTCTCGTACTCCACCATATCCACCAGATTCTCAACCTCATCCCTCAACCTCCACCACCACAACGCACCAAACCCACAACCCATCACTGCCCTCTCCACCCACCTCTCCTCCCTCACAAACCCGAAAACTGTGTCATCAACCACCGGCTTCACCACCACCCTCCACCAATACAGCATAGTCTCGTGCAACCCTAGGAGAAAGACAAAGACAATTCTGCCTGACGAATTTCTCTCGTGACCAAAACCAACGCCATCAATCCCAGCTGCTATGATCGCTTCAATGCCCAAACCAATGCAGAGCTGTAAAGTACAGAGCAAAATCCATGAAATACACAAATTGGGCCGAGAATTGGGCTCCGGTGGCTCGGCTATAAACAGTGTCTGACCGGTCAAGCCGTGGAAGAGGGTGGCGGCGGCGATGAGAAAAAAAAGAGCGTGGAGGAGAGAAGGGTTTGTTTCAATGAAGAGAGATATTATGATAGAGGAAAGATTGGAAGGGTGTGTGATGGGATGACGGTCTAAACTGAAGAGAGAGTAGGAGGTTGAGAGTCTTGCTACAAGGAGAAATGAGAGAGGGAGGAGGAGGCTGAGGAGGGTGGTGGTGAGGAGGTAAAACGATGGTTGAATCCAGAGCTGCTTCTTCTCAAGCCATATTCTCCGACCCATTTAGTCTAACTGTAGCAATTAGCCGAAAGAGATGTTTGGTTATATATATAACAAGGAGGAACATGAGTTTAGGTCCATATAGCTGCGCGTGATGGAACATAACAACTGAAGCGATGGAATATTAAGTGGTTGCCTCGACCAATACAGTTGACAAATTACATTAGTTCGTTAGTCTGTGTCTAAGGTATGTTTTAATATTACTCATTCAATAAACGATGCAAAATTATTCACATTAATTTAATTCAGTTGTTGTTGGGTGTGTGCATATATTGTGAAAATCATGAAACAGATTTTGTGAAAATTATAAAATACTCCACCCATTACCCTCATTCAAGTATAAAATATAAACCCACACCCACTACCAGTGCTTAGGGTTTTTTTTTTTTCCTGCTGATAAAATGGAAAAACTAATGATGCAACAAAACAAAATCTAATTTGAATTTGCGCATGCTTTCCTGGGGTGGGCAACTCAGGTTTTAGCTAAATCGAGTTATTACTAGATCAATGGGTTGGCCAAAGTGCATATATGAGAAGTTTCCTAACCAAGTCTTGTGGGTTTGAATCCGATTGATGTGAACCGCGATTTCCCTTTCCCCTTCCTCTCATCACTTCCAAGTTTAAATTCTCATCAGTCCATTTCAAGAACATGACGAATAAACGTCACAATGTGATACTTGTGTAACAGGGTTAATGGGTTATACAGGTCATTTTTCAAACCCTTCCTCTCATCAC
Source organism: Rhododendron ovatum (assembly GCA_019656835.1). Lineage (NCBI taxonomy): Eukaryota > Viridiplantae > Streptophyta > Magnoliopsida > Ericales > Ericaceae > Rhododendron > Rhododendron ovatum. The sequence continues at coordinate 33,992,799 of CM033793.1, forward strand.
TTCCAAGTTTAAATTCTCATCAGTCCATTTCAAGAACATGACGAATAAACGTCACAATGTGATACTTGTGTTGTGTAACAGGGTTAATGGGTTATACAGGTCATTTTTCAAACAAACAATGTACTAGTACGTAGTATATAGGTTGCACAACAAAATTCTAGTTAAACAACAGTTGATTTGGTTGTTTTCGAGAGTCAAACGCATTGTAGCCTATCATATACATGTGAGAGGTTTTCCAATACACGGAAACAATACAGAATCTGGAAATTGAAAGTCGAGCAATTGAAATGCCGGATAGTACTAAAAGTCAAGAAGAGAAACTACAGCTCCGAAGTGGTCCAAGTGAAATGCAACAAGAACAACATCTACAATTCCGAAGTAGTTCAAGCAGGAAAAGTTATAAAGAGTCTAACGTTACTTTTCCAAGTAATAGTGCTTGTTAACAGATTCAATGACATCCCAAGTGACTTTCATTCCTTTTGGGAATTCAACCAAATCACCAGCGCCAATTTCAAAAAAACCATCATAACCCTCGGTGTAGACGTTAACTTTTCCCTCCAGCAGGTACATTGTCTCGTTGGCCTTGAATGTCCATGGAAATTTGCTCGGACCACATCCCCACCTAAAAATCCCAGATTACAACAACTGATCATTCGAAGGAGGACTGACAAAAGTAGAATAAATATCACAACAGAAAAATGGCAGTGTAAAAGGATATGCATTCATGCATTTCAGTACATCATGTAGCAACTACTGCTTTTCTTTGTCTTGCAGATAAAGTTAATCGATCAATAGAATCTTAGGGCGACGAATGATCCCACGGTTTAACAGAATGCCGACAAAGGTAAATGGAAATTGAGGAATAAAGGAAAGAAGGAAACAAATGAAGCTTACAAGGGTCATGGTACACCTATAAATGGAAACTCCTCCAAATCTCCGACTATCTCTGTGTCTAGACTACCTAATCGAGTAAGCATTGAAAAGTTGAGGAGGAGGATGAGGAGATGAAGCCAGTGTGTTCATACCCAATTCAGACGATGAAAGCAATACCAGATTTGATTTCGTAATGTTCAGGAATGAGACAGAAGAAAATTGCAATCAAGGCCGTATAGAATCCCAAAGGTTGGTGTCCACAGAAAACTTAGGGTTCATAAGAACATCTCCAGCCTTCACCCATATTTTTCCTCAAATTTGAGTCAAATTTTGGGTAAAAACCCATTTTGAATAGACACATCTCCAACCATCAAACCCAAATTTTACACATCTCTCTCTTTCTTTCTCTCTTTCTAACTAGCCGTTGGAGAAATAGATCAAGGCAAAAATTTCTCAGATTTGGGCAAAAAAATGGGTAAAACCCAAAATGGAAAAAGGTTTGGGTCAAAGATTGGAGAGAGATTTTTGTGGTTTTTGCCCCATTTTTAAATTTGAGTCTTAAAATGGGTCAAGACTGGAGATGCTCACCAGAAGAATTCCCTCTTCAAATTTGTCATGTGAGGTAACAAAGTACCTATTTTTAGTGTTGTATTTGAAGAGTCTCTTCAAATAAAGAATGGTCCGTGCCAATGTGCCACTGACAAAAACTTCACAAAATCTATTAGATAAGAACAGGAGGATCAATCGCTTTATATATAACAAGAACCCTCTTGTTAAGTTTGTAACCATTCCTGAGTTCTTAAATGCAAATCCTCAGTTGCTATATTGCAATAGCAACACCGAATGTTTTTTATTTATCACCAGAGGTGTCTAGGCCAACTTCCCGAGGACCAATTCCCCCGTGCACTAGTGGGAGACCTATTCAAAGCCCGAACTGGGTCCGAAGGAGTTGATAGCACCTCGCGTTTCAAACCAGAGATCTCACGAGGGATACACCCCTAAAGTCCAGGCCACGGATTCTAGGCCAACCCTTTTGGGGTTAACGCGGATTACGTTAAAGAACTACGAATTAAATATAGATAACAAGCTAATAAAAGAAAATAATGACAGAAAGAAAACTGAAGAGAACAAAAACAAGAGAAGGGAACAATTGGAAAGGAAAGGGGAATATAAGAGGCGTACTTGGGCCAGGATGAGACGCCGAGTTGAGCGAGTTTTGACTCAGAAGGGTTCTTCTCAATTTTCACCCCACCAACTATCATCTCCACTGTAGAAGAAGTAGTAGAAGTTGAAGGAGAAGTAGTCGTAATCGTAGGAGGAGTAATAGTCTCCATCTCTGTCTTTGAGTCTTCAGTTGTCTCGGTCAAATTGATCTGAGGAGGAGCAGTAGTAGTTGTATGGTTGCAAGAGTAGGACAATAGGAGAGATACAGAAAACAGCAGCACTGGTAGCACTAGGGTTAGGGTTAGGAATTTCCTGTCGTCTAAAACTGAATTCTGCACCATTTCTCTCAGAAACGCCCTTTCGCGACTTGAGGTCCCTTTCCTTGTAAACCCCCGCAATTTTGAAAACCTGAACTTTCGAAAACCCTAGGAAACAAATTCTTGCATCTACATTTTGGAGTAAGAGCCAGTATATCATATTAGGTAAAATTTGAGCCAAAATTAACTAATCTAGTGTTCATGCTCAAATTAGACAATTTTGAGCAAAATAGCAAGTTTACCAGACATGTTTGAAAGGGAATTGATATTCGCGTTCCAAGATTTACTGCAGGCGCTCCACCTTTTTGTTTTTATACTGTGATATTGCTGGCAATATCAGTGTATATTTTGTTTTTACACTATGATGTTGCCAGCAACATCACAGTGTAAAAACAAAAAGGTGGAGCGCCTGCAGTAAATCTTGGAACGCGAATATCAATTTCCTTTTGAAAAGTGACCTCAAGTGTACATCGTCCAAACATGTCTAATCTCGTGTACATCGTCCAAAATTGTCAAATTAAACAATACCTAAGATGCTATTTTCCCTAATCTAGTGTACATGCTCTAATATA
>CM033793.1:33995824-34020824 GCA_019656835.1 Rhododendron ovatum
GTAAATGCGATTCAAAACATGTCTGCATTCTGAGAAGGGGAGGAGGATTCTCTCTACTTTGCGAGAAATTTTACAGCGCCGGATGGGTACCATTCGGCACGATCTAGGTGTCCATTTCGGTTTTGGACAGTTCGGATCTGGAGAGAGAGTAGTAGGGTGAGAGGAGAAAAAGGGTTTCAATTTGGCCGTTCAACACATTTTTGGACGGCCTAGATGGACTGCTCGAGCACCATGTGAGCACGGCCACGTGCTACCCACCCGGTACCGAAAAATTTCTCGTAGAGCTCGTTGAGTTTGTTATTCACGTAAAAAAAATTAACTTGGTCGATCGGTAGATTCATAATCGATACATATTTGTACAAGAAAAATGGGATAAAAAATACTCTAAACTTAAATTTTCCAATATTTTCTTGTACTTCAAAAGTATTTTGATCATGTAGTTACCGATGTTCAATCAAACTTGTTTTCAACATGAATGACAAACTCAACAAGTTTTACTGAACAATTTCAATCATCATTGTGGGTCCGGGATAGGCCCACAAAAATCTAAACTGGACAAAGGCAAACTCAACCTCCCCAATAAAGGGTATTTGGGAAGTACCCTTCTTTTTTTTGGTAAGGCCCCAAAAAAAATGTCTGAAAGGGTCCCTTGAAGGCTTGAGTGCACTTGTTATGAGTTGCTCTTCAACTTGTAACATGAGTCACCACAACTTTGTTTAAAGTGTAGAACTTTACTACTCCCTCCGTCCCATAATGTTTGTCCGGTCCGCAAAACGAGATCGTAAAAATAATATAATTTTTGTAAGGAAAAATTAATTTTTTTTAACAATTTACTAGATATTGATGAGTTCTTTTGATTTATGAAAAAAGTTTAAATTTTTTCTTGAAAGAAGTGCATTATTTTTGAGTCCTCGTTTTGCGGACCGGACAAACAATTTTGGGACGGAGGGAGTATCTCACTTGGAGATGCTTTTAACAGGCGGTGACTCACAGACAAAACTCGGGTTTAATGAACATTATCCCTTCTAACCCACTTTAAAATGAAAATGAAAATGAAAATGAAAACAAAGACGCCTACTTCATGACCAGTTCACCGTCTGGATTGAAGTGAGCAATATAGTAAATTGTTGGGGAAACCTCAGCCAGATAGTTTTATTAGTCCCCATGCACTTCGGCTCAACTCCTTATGCAACATTGGAGACTCAAATTGATGTACCCAACGCACAAGAAAACTCGGATTTACAAAGGTTCACATGAATGTATGGCAGATGAAATACTAATGTTTTACCACTTGGCAATACTCGCTTCACTTTGTATTTAGTGAAAAGCATTATCTGGTTTTTCTTATCAGGTAGTATATATAAAAGAACTTTCATTTTCAAAGTTGGAAATTGAACTCTAATTAAGTAACTCGGTGAAGTACTCTCATTGAATGTCTGACTAGATAATGGTTCCCTATTGTGACTTGATTCAATGTCGTAAATTTTAAAACAAAATTCACTTGACACGCAACTACGTAGATAAATTATCTTATCCAAAAAAATACCATAGAGAGGAATTATATCATTATATGGTGACTGTAACGCCTTGTTCACTTTGCACGGCTCCTCTTTGCGGTCCTCGGCTGAATTCTTGTACTTCTCCACCTCCTCGCCCAGTCTCTCGTTCTCCTTCCTACGCATCAGATATTTTATATGCATTTTATAACTAAACAACCTAAAACTGCGTTTTTGATGTCTGCACTATTGGCATGGTGAGAACATGAATCTCATTATTTGGAGTCAAATACCTAAATCATGATGCGCGCACAAGGTAATTCAATCTCAATGTATAAAAGACCCCACATAAATATGTGATTCTAAAATGGTTGGAGCACCACGGTGGTCCTAACTTTTGAATAATTACTCGTCAGTTACATATCCAAAGGAAGGAGTAATAAATTTGCCCCTACTAAAATGAGCCCATCTACCTTAAAGTATTTAAAGTTAACGTTCACTTATCAGATGACCTGTCATCCGCACCAAATCCAGTAATCAAACTAACATGAAATCCATCTTTCTCTGTCACAAAATGTTTATCCAATCCTTAAAATGAAAAATTAAAAATAAATCGTTCTCTATAAGAAAAAATCAAAATATTTTCAATATTTTACTAAATATAAATAAGTTCTTTTAATTTATAATAAAAATAATTGTTTTTTAAATTCTCATTCTATAGATCGGACAAACATTTTGGAACGAAAAGAAGTTACGAGTAATACAAATGTGACACATATAGGGCCTTTTATGTTTGGAAGTTGTTGAATATGTGGATTTGGTTGAGAGGGGGTTGAGAGTTGGTATAAGCACCACAATCCTCGGGGCAATCATTCATTGTGGCGGACACACAGAGGGACCACTCGCCGGCCAGCCAATATAAACACTTGTCCAGCTGTTGAAAACAAATACCACTCCTTGCGCATAACAATGACACTTAAGCAACCTACAACGTTTAAGAGGAATTGCCCGTGCCTATCCGGCACTCTTCCAAAAAACTACACGTTTCAATTCTGTCAACATTTGCATAAGAGCGATGTTACGAACACAATTTTAAAACATAATTTCGGAAACATACATTCGACAGCTCCGAATAAACACCTCATTATAATCCCACTATTTTATAATCCTACTTGTATGTGATCCAATCATCCAAATTTCTAGAAACACAATTTCCAATATAACCATATCAGAAGTCGTTTTTGATGCACGTGGGTCCATATGCATCTAATGACTCTCAATACAGTGATGTCCAGATCGAGTTGTGTTTTTTTGATGCACGTGGGTCCATATGCATCTAATGACTCTCAATACAGTGATGTCCAGATCGAGTTGTGTTTCAAAGATGTGTTTGTGGCATTACTTGTGCATGCGTGATACTAATACGACTGTTGTACTAGTATATAACCGTTGTATTGCTAACGTGGAAATATCTGTACATGCATGTAAATGTGCAAGGACACTTCGGATTAATTAATAAGAGTGGGGGGCTGGTGAAATGTATGTGGTGTGTATCGCAATATTTAATGAATTATAGTAGAGAGAGAAAGCAACTTGTGGGTTTGTCCTCTCTTTGTTATCCTTTCTCATCAGTATCTCTTTCTCCCTTCTCTCTCCTAATCAATTAAAGTTTCTTTCTTTAATGCTCTGCCTCTGCAACTTCATCTACTCCTTTGCAACACAGATATAAGCTTTTTTTAGATTGTTCAAGGAAGAAGAAGAAGAAGGTAATGAGTTCGTCTGTTATGGATGGTTCTCTCTCTGAAGGACTGGACTCAACGCCAGAGGAAAGAAAAGAACTTGAAGCAGAAACGCAGGCATCCAAAAGAAGGCAAGTGGTTTTCTGTTTTCTTAAAGATTTTGTGCACAAGTCAAATTGAGAGAGAATTTTAAGTTCGGGAAATATGTGAAGTATTTTTGGTTTGTAATTTCCATATGAATTAGTAGGAAGGTGGTTGAGAAGACGGTGGTGAGGGTGAAGATAGAAGGGAATGATCAGCAGGGGAAGCAGAGGAGTGAAGGGCCACCTTCTGATTGTTGGTCTTGGAGGAAATATGGCCAAAAACCCATCAAAGGTTCTCCTTATCCCAGGTCTCTCTCTCTCTCTCTCTCTCTCACGCACACAGAGTAAAGGCCTACTTGGAACTTGGGGAAAAATGAGAGGAAGAAGAGAGAAAATAGTTAGGAAGGAAAGTTTGTGGAAAATGTGAAGAAAATTTCAGAGTCTATATTTTGTAATATTTCTCTTCTTTTTCTTCTTAAACCAAATTAGGGAAGAAAATTTTAAGATTTCCCTTTCTCTACCCTTCTTTTCCTTAATTCCAAGCAAACTAATTAAAAGCATAGCCAAATTGTACTAATTATTACTTGATTCTTTTAAATTAGCTTCAATTTTCCCTCTTCCTTCTAATAGCACAAGCCTTTTGGATCTAGTTCCTAAGTATTAATGTTTAATTCAAAGAAATCCCATTGAATGGAAATTAAGGAAAAACTAGGATGAAGAAATACAATTTTTAGCTTCTCCACTTCATTTTAATTATTTACTTTGTTCTTTAATTAAAATCTTCCACAAACTAGTGTTGTTGCAATGATTGGTGCAGGGGTTACTACAGATGCAGCACATCAAAAGGTTGTTCAGCTAAAAAACAAGTAGAAAGATGCAGAACAGATGCTTCTGTGCTAATCATCACTTACACCTCCACCCACAATCACCCAGGTCCTGATCCAATTCCCACTACTGAAAAACCCCAAAACCAACCAACTAAAGATCATCAACCCACAACCCCCAAAGAAGAAGAAGAAGAAGAGCAGCAACCACCACCACCACCACCAGAAAAGGAGCAGGAACCCCCCAAGGACAGTCAAGAAGAAGATGCAAATGAAGATCATTTCCACTACTCTCAGTCTCCATTCAACAATTCCCAAGACATTATAATAATGGGCAAAAGGGAGAACCCTTTTGATGATCATCAAGAACCAATTAGTACTGTTCTACTTGAGGAAGAGCCACTCATCAGTTTTCCTCCTCTGTTGAGCTTCTCATCAGATCAGCTTAAATCAGAAGAAAATGATCATGACTTTTATGATGAGCTGGAAGAACTGCCTTCCTCCTCCTCCTCTTCTTCATCTTTCACGAGCAGTTTCCTCAGGACTAGCAATTTCTTTGATGATAGGATTCTGGTCTACCCTTCCTGATCCTTGTCTGTTGCTTAGAGAAATGTGTACTTATTTTTGTGCATATAAAATTTATACCCATTAGTGGTAGCTCCATAAATTGGCCCTCTCCTTTATGGGTTTTACTTTTGATGTGGTCATTGTTTTGAACGAACAACATTGATGTGGTTATTTAGAGCTTTATTTTGCTGCTTTCTAAAAATCTTTGGGAGCAGTAAAGTTTCTGCATCACCATCAATACACCTCCACTCAGGTTCTCCATTGCTTATTGTCTAATTTGTGTTTTTTTTTCAAGTTGATTGTGGCACTTCATCTTTAGCCATTGGCATTCACTTCTTGTGTTTATTCTTCTTTGAAATTACCAAATTACCCCTGAAGGTGGATAGCCATTGGCATTCACTTTTCGTGTTTATTCTTCTTTGAAATTACCAAATTACCCCTGAAAGTGGATGAATACTAACAAAAGAAAGGGAAATTTGGTAATTTCACATAAGATAGAAATAAAAAGTAGAGTGTCAATAGCTAAATGTGAAATGCCAAAATTACTTTCCCTTTTGTGAGTATGTGTAGCTAAATGTGAAATGCCAAAATTACTTTTCCTTTTGTGAGTATGTGTGTCTGAACATAGACAGTAGACACGTGTATAAATGATTTAGGTACATATCTAATTCACATACAAAATAAGCAAATAAAAACAAATCAATCAAATCGACCGAGCCTTAAGTCCCAACTAATTAGAATTGGCTATATGAATTTTAATTTCCATTGCAGGGACGGAAACTCCTACTGGCATTCCTCGTTACTTGACTGACCGAGCTCCGTCCTAGGTATCGTATTTCACGATATCCCAGAAATCTAAGTCCTCTGGAACTCCGTACTGTAGGATTAATTTGTTGCATCCGCACTCTTGAAATTATCGTTATTACATCGCTCCTCCTCAACAATTGCATCGATTATAAGACAATAATAAGCAATGAGAACACAAACGGGCCCCAAGGTAGTTGGACTAAAGAAGTTTTCTATACCTTTTTTCTGTTTTTGGTTGGAGGAATGGTTTGCCATGCTTAGGCATGATCAGAACCCTTTAGAGAGAGAGAGAGAGAGAGAGAGAGAGAGAATCACGAGCTGCTCAAAAGATGTTTGTGAGATGAGATTTCTTTTTTCTCTCTTTCTTTCGGAGTGGTTGATTTGGTGGGGAGGGGATATATTTACATGTAGGCTGGGGATATATTTTAATGTAACCCAAAATTTGACTTTTAGTACTTCAATTACACACAACAAAAGCACTTAAAAGACAAATTTTGAAAATACAATTATAAAAACGTGGAGTGCAAAAATCATTTCCCTCTACATAATGCCGAAAGATCTACAACGTCAAGCCGTTTTCTCAAGGAATCAATGAGAATATTTTTACACAAGGTTCCAAACAACCCCCACTTTCTACGGTGAGTTTTCTATTTCATGTCACAGCTCGCAATGCAAGTTGGCTTTCCTTACGTGGAATTGCAAACGTAATGGAGTACTACTATTTACTTCTATGATAACTCAGGTGTCCGGCCACATAGACAACATAATACTATCTATTACTTACCAAGATTGACTTCTCCCTCCTAATAGTAAATCCCACAGCCCCCGCATTGCGAATGAAAGGAAAGTAATTATCAAAAAAAAAACAGAATGAAAGGAAAGTATGCGTACAATTGTTGGCACCTAAATGTCGCCTCTTTAGCCAAGTGAAGCTGTAGCATGTAACATGACGGGGGTTATTGGCCAATTTCAGTGATGAACAATGTGGTCCATTTTGGGCTCCCACTGTCTGATGTTTTCTGTTTTCTGTCTTCCTTCATCAAGAATCTGGACATGCTAATTATTATGTAGGTCTCACTGGCCCCCAATAAAATTTCGAACTCCATATCTTAAGTTGTTGTGTGTGTTTTTGAGAGAGAGAGAGTTCACACCAAGTCAAACTTCAGTCGCTCTATCTCAAGATAAGTTAGGAATTTTGGATACAGAACTGCAAAAGCTCATTTCCATGCACTGATCGAAGGTGCACACAATTATGATCAGTACAAACCTGTTACAAATACCATGATAATCCCATGGAACTCCAACAATTTTCTCATACTATTATCCCATTTAATGCAACAGTGACTACAAGGGAGGTTCACACACCCAAGATTTTGTCTATAGATTTGCAGCAGCTCCCAGAGACAGCAGATCATTAGGATTCGTGATAACTCCATCTATAAGCCCATAATCTCGGGCTTCTTCAGCACTCATAAAGAAATCACGGTCTGTGTCCTCGGTGACCTTCTCGTAGCTTTGGCCAGTATGATAAGCCAGATACCCGGACAAATTTGCCTTGTGATGTAAAATTTCAGCCCACTACATACAATTACAACTAATCAGAATCATACGATATAACAAAATAGATCCTACAATTAGAGTCACCGAAATAATATTTCCCGAATACAATGGTCTGTTTTTTTTCCTGCTAGTTTTCTATTCTTTGTTTCGGTACCATGAGTCATCCATTTCCCCAACCATCGAGTATATATGCAACGGATGACATCCATTGCATTCGCATTTAGTATGTAAACAATGGATGTCACCAATTTTCCAAAGAACTAGATACGCAAGCAGCGGATTTGGTAATTCCAAGATGTAAAAAACCCAATGCCACTATTCAAACATACACACAAGGCCCTGTTTAGCTTATATTAGTAGCTTAATTAAGCTGAAACTTGATATTTGCTAATATGCAAGAGGAAGGCTTAAGCATATCTTCGTGCTTCCGAATAATGAATCTTTTTCAGCGAAGTCATATCCTTCATGATCTGTACAACCTACTGTCTTGTTTCTTCGTTGTCCAACATTCTCCCGGGATAAAATAAATTTTAAAAAAAAACACACACACACACACATTTGCCCCGGTACAGTGACATTGGAACTATACTTGAACCAACCTACTTTGATGCAAAAGATTAACCATTTTCTCCAAACTCTCCTTCCTTACAAAGAATAGATCCTTTAAGATAGGTATTAAACCCTGGTATCCAGTATTCAACCTTTCAGTCCTCTGCTAATTCTTTTGGTATTACTAAAGTAGCATCCCACACATCAACAATAGCACGTGACTCATGATTTTGCTCTAAAGCACCAATAACTGTTACACGGTTGTGGGTTAAAAAATCAACAGCAAGAATAAGACTCAGTTAAAAAATCAAATCACTCGAACTTCGAAAGAACTCTGCCCAACTCTGGCGAAACTATCATGACAACTGAACTACACCATTTGTCAAAATTAATTTGTAATCAAAGTATGAAGGGAGCTGTCAGCTGGGCATTCTGTGAGAGCTTTATTGCAAGACCTACGCCCAGATATAACTCAAGAGGTTATTCCTGAAACTATTTACAATTAGTACCAATAGAATGGGTCAGCTTGGATCCCATTGCTACAACTTTATAACCTTTGTACTGCAATCATATTTGCACCGAAGTTGTATATACATGTATGCTAAGAAGCAAGATACATACAGTACGTGAAACAAACACACAGACATGTGACATTTAAAAGTTACAACAAGGACGCGTTCAGGATACATCGTTATGCCAGTAGCATGTAGGAAAATTAAGAGACACTGTATAAATAAGATGTGCTTAGTTGACACATTTGGGCGCCTCTAGAGCTTTGCCAAACATCTCTGAGTTGGACACGTATTAAGAGATTTAGACTAGGGAGGGCGGCCATTGCAGTTTTCTTGGATTTTCTCGAGAAGATTCATGTTTGATGGATTCATTGCATTATATGAAAAAAAAAGCCAAACCTTCCCCTGCCATATATAGTGTCTATACATCTGTAATCGACAATGCATGAGCTTTCATAAGATGATTGGCTCTGCACGGTGTGAAATAGGGAAAGACACTAGTTTTTTAGAAGCCATGGACAAAAAAGCTATCTGTCTGTAGAGAAATAGCAAAGAAAATAATTTCTTCAAAATCACTTTTCACCCATCACTCGAGATGCTGTGACACTGGTGCAGCAACTGTTTCTAACATGTTTGAACAGTCCAGAAAACACTATTGAGTGGGAAATCACTTTTCAAAAACACATTTGCAAAGCACGAAGGGTTTAAGTTAAGAGGGAAATTTGGATCTCATAGTAGTCCAGAAAACATTTGGAGCTAGGTGCTTATATTTAGGTGCTAGTGGTGTTTTTAGCACATCAAGCAAACATCTTTTTCCTTTTCTGAGAAAGGCATTGACCAAAGCACAAGAGGTTAAAGTTATTTTCTCTTAATATCAGCTCTTAATATCAGCCCAATTGATTCTACTGCTTCAAGTAAATTTCTATTTTGATGTTAATTACCCTTTTACAATTCCCCTCTTAATTTCATCAACTAAGACAAAAACACCAAGACCAGAAATGGAATTACGTAAAATCCAAAGTGTAACGAACAGAGAACAGAAAAAGTCAAGAAATGGGAGAGATACCTGGATCTCCATATCTTCTATATCACCATCTTCAATTTCACCCATAGGCTGATGGATCATTATCCTCGACATTGGCAGGCTAAACCTTTTTCCTTTGGTTTCCAGAGAGAAAAATAAACATGTCAGTACATTCAGGAAGTAAAACTGCACAATGGTTATAAAAATCACCGAAATTGAAAGACAAGCACACCTTTGGTGCCAGCGCTAAGAATGAAAGCTCCCATGCTGTTCACCAGGAAAATGAATAGTTTCCATCACTAAAAGATAACAGTTATGTTGCAACTAAAGCAAGGAGCAGAATATATGTTGGTGAGAAAACTCTATCCATAAACCAATCAATCATTATCCACTTTAGAAGACAATAAAAGGCATGCATGGCAGACGAGATCAAAAGAACCTTGATTAGCAAATTACCTAGCAGCTAGTCCAACACATACAGTGGAAACATCTGGTCGTATATGCCTCATTGTGTCATAAATAGCCATACCTAAGGGATTCAAAATAATAAGATCAAGATAATGAGCAGGCATCATGAATGAACAATAAATTACAAGGGTAAATTACTAAAAAAAAAAGTATATACTACCAGCAGTAACTGATCCTCCAGGAGAATTCACATACATGACAATATCCTGTTCACAAAAATTGCTTTATCAGCTACAAGTGCATCATTTACAATGCACATATCTGCAAGGTCAACATAATTACGAGTTCTACAAAAAAGAGAATATTATATATGAAGCTCAAAGGCAAACAGAGGAAACTCAAAGTCAGTGTACAATACATGAATTATCCAACGATAAGATATTGGAGAAAGAGACCAAATAGAATAAAGCTTCAACTTCCCCAAACAATTCATGAATGGTGGCAATGGACACGGTAGAAAAGATTCCTTGATAGCTTTTGTCTGTCCTTTATGTCGTTTATTGTTTGATTGCAAGTGATCGTCATAATTCACAATAGAAACTACATTTCTCATCCAAATGGTGTAATATTCCGACCCTTCATAAACTGATTAAAGGTCAAATGCATGATTAGTATAACTCGGAAGATTTGAAAATAAATGTTACCACACGGTGTACAGACTAATTGGTGCAGTCCAAAAACACCCGAGCAAAATCTGAGACACTATCTGATAAGAAGGCTAAGCTCATAAGACTATGTCCTAAATGTGCTAACTAAGGACCGTCAGTGGTCAGACGCAACCTGCAACAATGGCAATGTTCCATGAGTTTTGTTAGAAAATGTAGTCGAAATAGCTCCAGGGCACGATTTTCGGAGTTCAGGATTTTTCTCCACGAAACCATCATATTATAATATTTTAGACCAGCGGTTGCTTGTTGGGATTTTAAAGAGACCGAAACCAGGACAGCTTAACGGAGATCGGACCGAAACTAGCTCATCTGCAATGAACTATATTAGCTTCACAAAAACTTCCAATAAAATAAATGACAAAATACAGACCTTTTTAGGATCGACAGCGTCGAGATAGAGAAGCTGAGCGACTATCATATTTGCCATGTAATCTTCAACTTCTCCGCCACAACGTATTATCCTCTTTCGATTCAATCAAACACCAGAGTTACACAAATAGATACCACCAACCAATAGTCCAACAGTTCAACCAAAATGAAAAAAAAATAAAAAATTGTTCCTTACATGCTCAAAAAGCTGACTGATAACATTGAAAAAACGCTCTTGCAACATAAGCGGCGGTCCTTCGCTTCCTTCCCATTGCGCATGAACTGGAAAGTATGGTGAAGATGGGGTATGCAAATCATCCCTATGCAACAAAAGGTTTTCAAACGGGAAGTACACAAACGATAGTCAAAAAGAAATGTCAGTTAAAACACTACCTAATGGACCAAATACCATTCCGTTTCCTCTCCTTCTTGCCAAAGCTATCATATGATATGGCCTTCACTGAAGAATTACGAACATTCCGTTGATATTCAATGAGGTTTTTCAAGTGTCTGCAACTTAAAAGGGCTCAATTAGCAGTCAACCCGGATGTGAAGACAAACTTTGGCAAAGAATTACCAAGAACAGCATGAGAAAGAAAACCTTTGAATCCAATATTTCTTGCCGAGTAGATTATTAAATCCCTATGCTCCATCATTTGGAGAGAAATTCATGAAAATAACAGAAAAAACAGAAACAACAATTGGGGGGTGGGGTGGGGTTGGGCAGGGTTTATCGCGAACCCCAATGAAGCCTATCAAACATTATAGTGCAGCCACTATTCCAGTGCCAAAACTTATCGATAACAGCCACTTTGTGCATATATTGCCAAAGGTTAGGTCTGTCTACAGTCCTGCCCCGCCGACACTGCCATGGGTTGAATTACATAGGCAAATGTCACTGTTTTCTATATGTCGTACCCAAATCTTTTCCAAAACAATCGAAAAAAGTTGAAAGAAATGCATTTTCAAGGGAAGGCGAATTGCAAAAGATTCAAGATTTGGTTTCCTCTATTTCTCCAAGGATTCTATACAAGTAAAAAAAGAGTAGCAAGGAAACTTTATTGTTCTTACCACAAATCCAGATTAAACTTTTCGTACAGTTCGTCTCTTTCCCAATAAACCGAAAAGTCCAAAACCAATGGAAGGAAGCCAATAAGTTTCTCCGACTTCTTTATAGTTCCTAGGCATAGAAAAGAATCAATTTTACGGGAACACAAAGAAGGGTTTGAAAGAGTACCCGTCATTGAAGTGTTATCACCACCAATAACCTAAATTAAACATATCGTAGACTATTCGTCTGCTCAAAAACAACCTCAACCCCTTTGGATTGAGGGATTTAATAAGAAACGAAAAGAAAGGATTCTAGCCAACTCACTCATTTGGGTCGAGTACTTGGGTGAGTAATGGAGAAAAAAGTACCAAAATAGTAAATTTTTTGGTTGGCTCATTCCCCTTTTTCACCAAATCTCACCGAAAGGGCTCCCCTTCCTTGTCATACCTTTTCTCAAAAACCGAAGGGGCTGTAAACCTTCAAAGATTAATGTTTCTTATGTGAAATGATTAACAAAGATTCATGCTTAGGTTTCTTCTACTTTTCCCATATATGCTAAGCAGCCTTTACTGAACTTAATGTAAATAAATCCTCTGTCCGTGTCGTAGCTTTTCCGAAGCAATGAAAGGCACTTGAAAAACCAAGTCCAATAATACTAAAGATGAATCACTAAGTGTATTACTACTAAAATGGTTGGAAAGAGTGTACCTGGGGTTGGAGGAGAGAGAAAGGGTTTTGGTATCTGGAAAGGAGCTAGGGTTAGAGGAAGAGAAGACCGAATAAGGGTTGAGTAGTCTAAGAGAAGCAGGCGGCGATGGGGAGACCACTGAATGCGCCATTTTTGTCCGATGCGATTGATTACTCGCAAGCTTA
This sequence comes from Rhododendron ovatum, assembly GCA_019656835.1. Classification (NCBI taxonomy): domain Eukaryota; kingdom Viridiplantae; phylum Streptophyta; class Magnoliopsida; order Ericales; family Ericaceae; genus Rhododendron; species Rhododendron ovatum. The sequence goes on from CM033793.1 coordinate 34,008,415, forward strand.
TCTATCGCCCTTACTTAAACCAATGGCAGCTACTGCGGCCACAGCGTCTCCTGATTGAGGGCAAAGCGCTGCTGTCTGTTGTGTTTTTTGAGCAATAAATATGGCGAGTCTCGTTCTGTGCTAGTTTAGAGCATCTACAATTCAATCGAAGAAGAGAGAGAAAATGGCCTTCAAAATTTTGAGAATAAATTTTACTCTTCCTTTAATTGATTAAAAATTTGAGTTTTACTTACTCAAATTGATACTCCGAGGTTCAGTCAAGGACAGAATTAGTCATATAAAAAAAAAAAAAAAAAAAAGGGACAGAAATGAGATTTTGGAGATTTTACTCAGATTTTACTAGTTTTGAGTTTAACATAAAGGAAGGGCTGGGATGGTCTAAGAGCGTGAAAATACAATTACTCATATTTTCACTAAAAATAAGAGTAAAAGCTTCCTTTACGATGAAATATATCAATAGGCAAATTTAAATTTAAGTAAAAGCTTTGTTAGAAGCATGGTTGTAAAACGAGAATTAATAATTTTTCACTCCATGGTATGAAGAAATACAGAAATACTAGAAAGGAATCAGTCATTTTTTTCATTTTTACTGCTAATGAGGTTATTAGGAGTTTTACCTCTATTAACTTCATGAAATATACGTTGATCACTCATCTTAAATTAACCCTAGGAATTCAACCAAAGTAAAGAATGAAATATTTAATCATTGAGTCACCGTGTAAAGTTCAAAGTCAGGACTACTGGACAACTCAGTTCGTTTACTAGCTTTTTTTTTTTTTTTTTTCAAACGGAAATTTGTTTACTAGCTATTCAATCACAAGGATCGAATACTGAAAATGATAGTAAGAGGTTTAAATCCGGATATATTTGGGTTGCTGTATCTCAATGCATAGATACGGCTCAACGCAGATCGAATCCTGACCCAAACTTCGTTTTAGAAAATTGCAGCCTTACCCCATTATGGTCTAAGCAAGCACTGTAAGAACCCATTGTTTTATGGACAACTATGCAGTGAGTGTGGATCTTGAAGCAATAGTCCAGGAAATCCGAGTCAGTTGCTGTCACGAAGCTGCTATCTTTTGTTATGAATGAAAACCATACTTGACATCTAAATCCTGAGGATAATCCCTTTGGTGGTGTTTATATTCCATTATTCACAGGGCAATAAATTCAAAGAATAGGAAAACATACATTGAAGGTTCCAGCTGTGGAATATAGATGTAACTGGATTATCACACCAAACAAAAGAAAAGAAGAGGAAGAGTATGTAACTGGATTCAATTCCTACATCTCTGTACTTCCCCATACATAAAAATGTCTTCTTAGACATCTCTCTCTTGTAGATGTGTCGACATGAATGTGCAGGTCACCTGCACTAGGGCACGGGCGACAAGACTATAGAAACATTAGCTGGTAGCTTCAGCCTGCATCTTCTCATGAATCGCCTTGTAACACTGGAGACTGCAAAGAGGAAGCTTTGACTTGGAATCTCTATACTTGTAAGGGTTGGCACAGAATGGGCCCGCACATCTTTCACGAGGAGGAGGATAACTAAAAATCCAGATAATCTCAGACAATTAGCATGCAAACATAGTTAAATAAAGCAACAGAAATAGACCCCAAGTTAAGCGAAGAAAAAAGAGACGAGAAAATAAATCCTCACCTGTGAGATTTGGGTTCAAAAATGCTAGGCAACCCCATTTCGTTTGGGAATGTAACAACAGTCCCAGTAGAGCCAATGACCAATCTAATGGTGTTTGGTGCAAGCTTAAGTGCATTGGCATCCTTCTCCTGCATACATGACATCAATGCAAAAGTTAAATATTAGATTCACAACATCTGGAGGAGAGAGTTTGATCTTTGCTTCATAATACCTGTGCGATCTCTTCCCGGCGCTGCTTCATTTTATCTTCTCGTTTCTTACGACTGGAATCCTGACCTAGTATTTTCTTTATTGCCTCAGCCTACAGAAAAGCCATCATACATGTTAATTCCACTTCAGAAGATCCACAAAACATCCAAGCAAGACATATGGAAAATAGACAACAAACAAAAAGCAAACCTCTGATTCCCGAGCTGCCTTCTCAACTTGAATTCTACGCCTTTCAGCCGCCTCAGCTTTCTTTAGTTGTTGCTCCACTGCTGAAAGCTTCTCCTTTTGCTCTGCAGATACAAATTATATACGTTTATACAACCTCTTACAAATAGTTACAGAGATCCAACACATACAAAAATAATAACAAGAAGCGCCATGTATACTAACTTCGAGGAGGGGCAGGTGGTAGACCGTTGGGAAACTCAACTACACTGGCACCGGATACAGAAACATCTTTGCTGGATAAAAGGGCCCGCTGGCGAGTTGTGAGGCCCAATTCCCTCTTACCTTCAATAGGTGAATCAATGGAGTTATTCCTAGGTTTCTTCTTCTTCTTACCATCAGGCCCACCACCATCAGACACCACTTCCTCCTCCTCATAATCTGTGTCCTCAGATCCTCTTTCTGATCGGGACTTCTTATCATCTATACTTGACCTTGCAAGGACAAAATCTTCCGAAACCGCATCACATTTAGTGTTCTCAGAAACCTTTGAAATTCGTTGTTTCTTCCTTGAGTGTTCCTCAAAACCTTTACTAACTGCAGCGACCTTAGAAAATTTCAGTTTCTCTAGGTATCTGATCTCATCATCTCCATCCTCTTCGTCAAACGCCCCATCCAATACACGCCTCTTTGGCACCCTCTTGCTCTTACGAATTTGCTCTGAATTCTCACCTTGGTTTCTGGATGCATTCTTCCCCATTGAAGAATCCTCCTTCTCACGAGTAGCAGAACTGCCTCTTGTAAAATCCTTCCAGGGAACTCCTCGCATACCACTCTTCTTATTTGGTAGAGTATGGTCATTGTCAGAATTGTCCTGAAATGGGAAATAGTTAAAATAGGAAACCACAGATTCCAAATGTACAAAGCAACAAACTCAATGGACTGATTAACACATTAAATACAAAAGATTTCTTTGCTGTATTAGTAGCACAAGGTATAAACTTTGTTATGCCAACTAATTGCATCCATAACCCGGTCAATAAAAGTATGCCAACCAAGTTTATTACGTGATTCGTGTATCCATGCTCTCTAACTTCTTCTTTTTTGCCAAAGGATAAATAGTCATGCTGTTTGGTTGCTAAAAGCGCTGAAGCTAATATATAGCTCTACCATATTAATGGAATATTAGTAATTGATATAAATAGGAAACTAAAGGACCAAGGAAAAACTAGGATGGGCATGGTATGCAAGTTGAGACTATTTGCATGTAAACCTCCTCATCAAAAGTATTTAGCCAATATGTCATCCCAAACCATGAAGTTAAGCTTATTAAAACACTATCACAACTATGCACATAATTAACAAAGTTTAAAACCTGAAGAATCATCTTGCGCTGTGAGCGAGGAGCATCTGAAGTTCGAAAACTTTTCGCAGAAGCCCCACCACCTGATGCACCATGAGCATTCACGTTTGTCTGAATTGTACATGTGACTCCACCAACCTTAAGCTTAACCTTTTTAACCTTGTCATTCCCGACTCCTTGTCCATTTACTCTTGGGTTCCCTGAACTCTGACTTTCACCATTCCTTCCACCATTAATACCTTCAGTGGTGGAATGCAATTCCAAACTGCCCTTTGTCTTGCTCGTCGTTTTTGAATGAGGGAGAAAAACCCCTTCACCTCCCAAATCTCCGTCACCGTTCAACAAACTAGATGATCTATCACCTTTAATCTTTTTATTAGGGTATTCACCTACTCTGCCAGCAGTACCCCTCAAAGCACACTGATTAAGATTGAACACTTTCCTCCTAGAATTAGTGTCATCCCCTGTAATCTCATCACTGGAAAGCTTGCTTAAGTCATCAGAAGGTGGTGTTGATGATGAGGGAGAAGGATCACAAGTCTCAGGAAACTGCACTGACTCAGGTCTAGGCCGTCGGAAAGTGTGACTCCTCTTCTTTCTACTAATAGTGCTTCCTATACCTTCAAACCAAGGGCCCGCAAACTCTTCCATCGAGGAAAGGATCTTAAAAGCACAATTCCTCCAATGCTAATACGTATCAGCTGCTGAAAGGAAAGGCCAAAAGCCACAGGCTGGAGCAAGTTTGAATTTGAAATTCCTGCAACAGATATATGGAATAACGAATAAGCATCTATTGAGCAAATCTTCAGTACTTAAAAGGTCAATAATGACAGTCTGAGATGAGAATCATAATCGAACCCCAAAATTGTTGAGAGAAAAGTTAATCATAACAAAAAAATAAAGATCATCATAAGCAACTGCCCAAATGTTACCCCTGTAATGACACAATGAAACTAATCGCATGCGTCTCGTGAATTGATCGATACAGAACCAAACCAAATTGCGAAAACATCAGAAAAAACCAATGTGGTAAACTGAGAACACACTGACTTAAAACCAGTACATGAAGCAGATCCAGATGATAAAAAGGCTAATTAATTGTATCTACCATTAACAACCCCTTAAATAAACCTAAACGTTTTGCTGTAGGCAATGAATTCGAAGACTAGAAAGACATCAACAAACTATAACTCACAAAATCATACAAATCCAGAAACACAAACACAAGGAAGAAAAAAGATTTTTCACATCAACCTCTCAGTTCCAACGACTAAAGAAAACCAAAGAAAGCACCATATCAAAACTAAACTAAACCACATTCGCTATCGGCCACGAATCATACCCTTCAAATCAAAATTAATACCAGACGAAACCAAGCAAACCCACAAACCCTTTTTTGAGAAATACATTCTTAGATCACCACCCATAAACACGCACCCAGCTTAAAAATTCATACACCAAAAACGAAAACCCACAACGAATCAGCAGATGAACAGGCCATACATAAACACGGAGATACATATAAAAGGCATACCTTGTTGAGGAAGATCGTTGCGAAACGAATAAGGGTAAAGAGAAGAGGAAGGCAGAAGAAGAGAAGAGGACGGCAGGGAATAATAAGAGACAGAGAGAGACGAAAGTATAGAGAGGGAGAAAGGGTCGGTGGGAAATAGAGGAGAGAGAGAAAGGGAGGGGGGTAATTGGGATTAGGGTTGGAGTTGTGGGGGTCACTAGAAGGAAGTATAGTAGTAGTGATAAAAGGGGAGAGACTCTCCTCGTTGTAATCTTCTCCATTTTTTTCTTCGTTATATTTCCCCAAACACACACGCCCTGTGATTTGTTGATGACTCGGCCACCCGACTCAGTCCGACTAACCCACCCTTCCTCTCTCGCCTCCCCTCTCTCTCTTTCTCTCTCTCTCTCTCTCTCTCTAACTTTCTCTGTCTAGATTTTTTCTCTCTCTTCGCGCCCCTCTTCCTTTAATTTCCCTCCTCTTCTACACACGGTTTATGCTGCAACTATGTGCGCAGGTTAAGGCACGTGAACCCCTCCGCTTATGTTAGCTCCTTTTCCTCTTATTCCGCATCATGCACGTGCGAAAACTTTCAAACGAACTGTCCCAATTTTCTACCTGTTTTTTTTAAGGGACAGATCCAGAAAGCTAAAAATAGACACCAAGTCTGACTGCCCCTTTGGATGGTGAGATAAGAAATTCGAGAGTTTTTTTTCACAAAATTTTACCATTTTTTATGAGATTGGGTAAGAAAAGGAAGGAGCTAATTAAAACATTTTACTTTGTGCTTTTCTCTCTATTTCTCACCAAAATAGTCAATTCAAATGAGTGATTTGGCTAGAAATCAAAACCCTTTCTTTTCCTTTCTCTCGAAATCACTCCATCCAAAGTTGTTGTTATTGCATTGACATCCAATTTTTTTAGGCTTATCTACTTGTTTGGTCCCTGTAAAATATACCAGATTTCAATTTCATACTTGATGATTTACTAATTGTTTCAATTTTGTCCTTAACTTATTCTTTTTAGACCAATGTTGTCCTTACCGTTAATTAATAACGGACACTGCATGAGTGGCTAACGTTTGCTGTTAGTAGATCTGACTCCTACTTGGCAATCTGACTAGGATAAAATTAAACTTACACCTCTCCCCCTCACACAAATTTTGACACAAAACCAAGAGACTATTCGGCTAAATAAGCCAAATGATTTATTTTTTGTCATTATTCAATTTTTTTTCGTATTTGTTAATTTTTTTATCAATTTTTTAGAGATTATTGCTTCTTCATGACAAAAGGAATCTAAAAAGTAAAAAATTACAATCGAAACCTAATTTTTTTGAATAAAAACAAAAATAAGCCAATTTTTTTGTCTTTATTCAAAAAAAATTGGATTTCGGTCGTAATTTTTTACTCTTTAGATTTCTTTTGTCACGAAGAAGCAATAATCCTCAAAAAACTAACAAATGCGAAAAAAATTTAAATAAGGACAAAAAAAACCAAGTGGCTTATTTAGCCGAACGCCCCTAATTGGAGTTTCACGCAAATTATCAGAGCCGTTCAATTCGTTTAAAATATATTTTTAAGAGTTCCTATACAAAATCAACACATTCTGATATCGGTAAGGGCTTGATCAATTCATTTAATTTTACCTTGCAAAATTTGACAGGAACCAACTGAATTAACCGATTAAGCACTTGCAGATATCCGAATGAGTTAGTTTTTTACGGGAACCTTTAAAAATACGTTTTAAACAAATTGAACAACTCCAATCATTTGCGTGGGACTCCAAAATGGGTTCCACAAAAAATTTTGTGTCAAAAATTGTATAACTTTTGTGTGAGGGAAACTGGCCCCATGTATATAGAGAGAGTGTATGTGTCGGTCTCTCTCATCCTCATTCCATTTACTGATATGATGATATATGTTAATTTTCTACACAAAAAATTTCTGTCTCAATAATGATTTGGGTTCCATGGAGTTATTATTGTGTGGTGATTTGGGAAATTCAGTGGAGAAACAAAAATGGGTTTCATTGATTGCATTGAATTGCTTGAATTTTCGTTAATTTGTTTGCACTCTTAATATCATGTAAAAATCAAATGAAGGTAGATTTGTTGGAGGGTTTTGATGGGTTTTTGTACTGATGATGTTCAAATGATCAACAAAAAATTTCTTTTCGAAATTCCAACCCAGTTCACTTTCGTATCTAACTATGGCAGAAGAAAAGGTGGTGGCGGTCACCCATCGCAAAACCAGAGGAAGCAATATAAGAACCTTTTGAATTTTAAGATTGGTCAAAACTGAAATTGCAATCACTCTTTGTGGTTAGGGATTTCATAATTTGAGAGGTGGGCTTTCACAGTCTATGGTTATACAATTTTCACATTTAGTTTTACAGGTGATGGTGGTGTCATGGTGGTGTTCAATAACGTGCAGTGTATGACTACTCGTAGCCCGTAGGAATGAATTGCAATTTGGTTTGGTACTTGGGGGAAATTTTCCTGGAAACCAAAGAAGGGGGTTCACATCCAACGATTACCCACTTGATTTTTACAAGAATCCATAGATATTCGTAGGAGGTGGGTCTTCTAGTCACGTGAAGGAGAGGGTGAGGTTTTATCCAAATCACAGTCACAATGCCCCTTAAGATTCACACCAGCAAACATTTGCCACGTATGCAGATTCCGTTACTAAGTTGACGGCAAGGGCAACATTGACTTAAGAAGAAAAATATAAGGATGAAATTGAAACTTGGTATATTCTACAGGGACCAAATAAGTAGTTAAGTCTTTTTTTACAATGATCATGATGGTGGTATTATAACATTCTTTTCTCCATGACGGTAAAAGTAAAGAAAATTAAGAAATAAAAGCTCCAAGAAGACAAACAATTTATAAGCCAATAATTATAATTGAACCGTACAACAAAAGTTGAAGAGTTGAATTGATCCTTTTTTTTCAGACATATACAAGTGTGTATGCTAATGCCTTGTTTCACTAAGATTCTTATTTTTTAAATACTTATTTTTTATTTTACGAGACAGATCATCTTTTTACACTACATCATCTTTAATTCAAAAAATATTTACTTATTTGAACTCTGACATACTTATGTTGAATATATAATATTACTAATATATTTTCTGGGTGTTTAAGTGGAGACACATAACCTTACATGTCCCACTACATCCGTCCCTGCTTGTTTGGATCACTCAGGCCTCTTTTACCATACCTTTTTATCGCAGTCTTTTTGTTTTGTTTTCTTAATTTTCATTATATTTGGACTACATTTTTTAAGGTCAGATTTTAAGGTCTACATTTCTTAGTCCTGTTTCTTTTCAAGGGGCGATGCGTAATTGACTGAGCTCTGCTTGAGCCAGGCTCTAATTGGATTTTTGTCTCATTTTATTCTCAATTTCATGGTTAGGCACCAGCTTAGTAATTGGAAAGTTGCAAGTGCCACGGGTCAACTAAGAAATGTCTCTTGCGTATCGTGTCAACATCTTGATTGAAATACATATAAGGGAAATAGTTTCCCCATTTGGCCAAGTACAGTTTCGAGGGGTTCCAGCCACCTTTCTGTGCTGGAAAATAGAAGAAAGGAAGGAAGAATGAAACAGAATGAAGCACAGAGGAACTGGTACGCTTTGCAAGGTTCTATGTTAGATTATCAATCCCTCATCCATCAAACCCAAAATGTCCTCCTGTAATTTGCCCTTGGAATTTCAGTAGCAGAAAGAAAGAAACTGAACCTTAGCGATGCATGAAATTAACAAGATCCATACACTCCCTCTTTTCAGCTCTTTGAAACAACACAAACCATCTTGGATGATATTTCTAAGGAAAAGGGGAACTTTGACACGCAAATGAAATTCCTGTTAAACATATTCACAATGGTTTCACCATAATAGAAAGAATGGATTTTCGCACAATTGCTTACTCGTTTTGTTGGCATGTTACATACCAATCCTTGTCCCAGGGCCGTTGTGTCCAAGGAACATTACAACCACAGCCAGTGTCCCAGGACCATTGGGGGTTCCATCAAATAAGTTCAGTTGTGTTTCCAACAGTTTTCCTTCACATTTCTCAGATAGGAAGAACCACAAAAGACGTTGAAACCCAAGTGAAAAGGGAAAATATAGAACGAATCAAATAAAACAAGGAAATAATTCAGAAACCTTCGAAGGCAATCTAATGAAAAAAACCAAAAAGACAGCTACCTGGCATATATGCACACACTTCATCCACCATGTGAAGAATGACTGCCGCCTAGGGGAAAACTGAACAATGGTTCTTCATTGTGGATGATGGAAGATCTACCCACCTTCTCAGCCCCAATCAGTTACAGCCATTGTGAAATTGTTTTCCATTTCCACCAAATCCGGCTCAGGATCATCCAAATGCGAAGTCCTCAATCTCACAAAACTGTGGACATAATTTCCGATGAACTTGTAGAACTCCTCATCGTCCTTCATGAAGATCTTCAGAGAATACAGCAGTCCGAGAGACGTTATCATGATCAAAGGAACTTAATAAACCAGAGTAAGGGCCAGAAGAGAAAATGGAGGATGTCCCGTCTGACTCAAATGTAGTAGATGATTGCCTAAGGTTGGGCCGGGTGGCATTGGAGGAACTCAACATGGAATCCTGATTCTCCACGATGCGCTGCACCATTTTAAGTGACTGTACCACTTCTCCCATTGTGGGCCTTTGGCTTGCCTCGGGGGCCACACAAGCTGCTGCTATTGTGCAAACCCGTACAAAATCTTCCTTTGGGTACTTCCCTCCAAGCCTTGGATCTGCTAGTTCCTCTAGCCTATCTTTATCTCTTAGAATTGGCCTTGTCTGTAACAAATACACTGCCGTTATGTTATTTTTAAATAGTTTGAAATCCACAATTTCTTCAATCATGCCATATACTGGTGGAAAATTCTAACCTCAGTCCAGTGGGTGGTGGTTATGGTTCTGATAATCTATTGCTGCATGTGGCAAGTGTATTGAAATTTGACAATGTGTATTAAGTGTATGAAAAGCACATTGAAGTTTTACATTCTTTTGTTTAGTAACTAGTACCTTAACCACTCCCAATGGGCAGATGTTAGCATAACCATGCCTATGGGTTCTCTTTGTTGGCTTCTTGCCAACAAGAGCTTGGTTTGTAATCCTTTTTCTTTTCAATAAAATCTTTTGTTTCGCCGTTCAAAAAAAAAAAGCATAACCATGCCTATATAATAAAGGGAGAACTACCATTTTGATGTTCCCCTCTTTTGATGCAACAGTATTTTAAAGCTAATGGTTCAGTTTTCAACTGCTCAGATTTCTAATGGTTCAGTTTTTCCTTAACTGATTTATCCTTTAAACCTTCTTCATCCACATTTAACAGTTTCATTTTTTTTTTCTAATGAACTCTTGAAACAGTTAAACAATGTATATCAGATAACACAGAACTGATTAGAGAAAAAGGTCACAGGAATGTAACATTTATGTAGGAATGACTAACCCAAGTAACAAGATTCTCCTGTCCTGATGGTTGGGACATATCCACTGGCTTCCTTCCGGTCAGCAACTCAAGTAGGACAACCCCATAACTGTAAACGTCACTTTTTACTAGTAGATGCCCAGTCATAGCATACTCAGGGGCTACGTACCTATAATTAGTTTTATCCTCATTTAGCGTCAATTACCTTGAGGGAAAGACAAAGTTGAGGAAGAGATATGAACTGACCCGAATGTGCCCATAACACGTGTAGACAGGAAATTTGCCCTGCCTTCGGGCGCTTGTTTGGCAAGGCCAAAATCGGCAACTTTAGCATGGAAGTTGTTCTCAAGCAATATATTGGAAGCCTTGAAATCTCTGTGGATAACACAAGGTTGGGAGTCCTCGTGCAGGTACGCCAGTCCTCTAGCAGCATCAAGTGCAATCTTCATCCTAGTATCCCAATCCAAAGGACAATTCAATCCCAATGGACCTGAAGCAAAATCAGACCGTAATTAGGGGACATTAACAATCAGGTATCATAATCTATAGTTACTCTTTTTGCAGAGTTCACAGCAGCTATTCAATCTTCACTTAAAGCACACTACAATGAAGTAATATACCACAAAAGAGTCTCTGACGCAACAACTTATTACCGTGAAGCCAGGCCTCCAAACTTCCATTTGGGACAAGCTCATAACAAAGTAGGTTTTGCGAGGAGTCACGACTGCTATAATAACCCACAAGTTTAACCAGATTTCGGTGATGCAACCTACTAAGCATCTCAACCTCAACGAGGAACTCTTTACCCCCTTGCTGCCCTCCACTAGTAAGCCTCTTTATTGCTACAGCTGTACCATCGCTTAAGACGCCTTTGAAAACTCTGCCAAACCCACCCTCTCCGAGTATACTAGCAGGTTCGAAGTTATTTGTTGCTTCTTTAAGTTCTTCATATGCAAGAAAGCGTGTGCTGGTAGTAGGGTGGCGACGAGATCCCACTGCTGGAACTGCATCCGCAGGCCTTGACTTTGCTGTTTAAGGGAGGACAAATAAGAAGAGAGAAACTAATAAAAGACGAGACACCGAAAGATGCATAAGATATATGGATTATCAAGCAAGCAACCCCTGCATATTGAAAACCTGCTACAATTCTATATAGCAATTTAATTTTCTTGTGTTACGTTGTAATGACCAATATTAACGCCTCCTTTAAAGCTGATGGGCATTTTTATCAAGACATAAATTGACATTTGTGAAGAAAGGTATTGCATGCCTAAAGAGAAATTGTTTTATATGTTAAAGAACAGGAACCAAGTATGTTGTGCTAGTATCTGAACAATCGTAAGTGTTGTACAAGCAGGGGTCACATGCAAGCTACTCCACGTTTCACTTAGATTGTATTTTGTACATGGTCTTCCAGTAAAGAATTACGTTATTATCTTTAGCACAAGCAAATCTAGATCTAGGGGCCAGTTTGGTATTGTTTCCAGTTACCAGGATTTGAACTTTCGGATGTCAAACAGCAGAAAGTTTTACAAAAGTCATTTTGAGTTGCTTTCAATGAGCTAGAAGCCTAGAAACTACATAAATCATAACATGATTCCAAAATAGTTTCCAGAAATGGGGTGATTTTCATGGAAAAAATTTACATAAAACACTTGCCCACAATGCCTTCTAGGGTGACAAGGTTCATTTTTTCAAAACAGAAAAATAATTTCATTCAAAATAATGACCAGAAAAATCCAGGGATAAAATGGTAAAACTAAAAGCTAACAAAGAACAATGTAAAAATTTAAAAAAAAAAAAAAAACATGAAAGAAAAATATTCAATCAAGACACATTACTTGCAAAATGTGCTTTGTGGGTGTGCGTACAGAATCTAACGAGAGACAGTTTACCCTATGGTTTGTTGATACATGAATAATTAATAACGCTACGGCGCTACCCAAAGATATTAAGTGAGGGGGGGACACTAGAGATGTTATAACATAAATAAGAAACTAAACTTCGAAATTTATACAT
>CM033793.1:34020924-34295924 GCA_019656835.1 Rhododendron ovatum
ACCAATCTCATTAGTAGAAGATGCTTTTGTCTTCCGTTGACGAGAAGAACAGGAACATATGATAAAAACAGCAACAATGCCAATGATCAGGATGCCAGCTCCAATCCCAACTATAAGAACCAAATTTGGTTGCTTCCCTTTGCTTGAAGCTACAAATGATGTCGGAGTTGAGGGCAGGTGTGGAGGTGCTTGTGCCGGTGATGTAGCAATACGGGGAGCTGTATATAAATAATGAAATTTGGTGAAGGCCCCATGAGAAAATATAACAAAAGGAAAGGTGATATACAATGCTCAGTTTGCAAACTTAGTCCTTATACATCTTGTGCTAGACAGAGCTACTGCATAACCACAGCTTGTGGGGAATAGCAAATTTACTTTTCAACATACAAGCAGAATTAGGGGGGGGGGGGGGGGGGGGGGGGGGGGTGGTGGGGGGGGGGGGGGGGGGGGGTGGTGGGGGTGGGTCGGGGGGCAGGTATTTATTCGGATAATTCCCCATAATTCCCCTTCCAGAATCTCTTTGTATGTTAAGACGAACATTTGTAGCCTCTACACATTTACAACTTCTCAACAAAAACCTCAAGTACAAAGGTACCTCAAGTCATCCAACAATTAGAAAGGGTTAGCATAATGGGCAAGTATGATTATGAGGGAGATCCTAAAAGTATATAAAAAGGTCAAACGTACCCTGAGAAGGAGCAAGGGGCTTAAACCAGGTCAGGTTGAGAAGTTCATAATCACCCACTAAAGAAGGGTCCAGTTGAACTTTATGCATGAAGAGTGAAGAGTTTATAGCAGAAGTTTCACTAGCAGAGAAACTTATTCCACTATCAGGAGTAATATCCATTGAAATATTAAGTCCCGATACACCGACCAAATAAAAATTGATCAACTCAATCTGAGAAACCTGCAAATCAAGTTGAGAGGCAAAATTGTCTAGAATAAGCTCCCAATTTGGGCTTGATGAGACATTCATCAGGAGAAGGTCGAGCTTTATTGGGTACACGCACTGGCAATCCCGGCTACCTCGTTTCAGGACCATGTCTAGTCCACAGCAATCTGAGAGAATTAGAAATGAATGCACACATAAGTACCAACATAACAAGAAAGGACAACAAGGGGTTCAGGAAAGTAGAATGACATTCACAAAAGTTGATTCCTAGTTTCCTAGCTATATTTCGCAATAGCCACTGACCAAGGGAAAATTTTGTTAAGACTTTTCCAGTTGATTTCTAGCCAAACAAAAAAGGCTACAAAATGATCATAAAGTACAAGACAAAAAGCAGTAACATATATCTTACTGGAGGCGTATGGAGATAGCGGTGGCTGAGCTAAACTGGCCGGAATTGTTCCAGCATGAGATTGTGATGGGGCAATATCAGACAAACCAGGAGGTGCAAGTTCGACATTGGAAGGCACTCTCTTCTTCAATGATAGCTTCGACAAACGTGAGCTTGATGGGGGGTGAATGGAAGTTGTCAAGTGGCCATAATTTGGAGGCTGAGACGGTGCTTGAATAAGCTTTCGAGCAGCATGAGGCAAAAAACAATTCCGACCTGGCTTATGGAACATAGGCAGACTGGCTGGCAGGGGAAGACCAGGAATAGCAGGTGCAGCTAAAGGAGCTGTTTTGGGTGAGACTAAGCTTTCTTCCAATAGGGCATCGAGTATATTGGCACCGGTGAGGTATAAAACAAAACACAAAACAAGCAACTGCTTCAGCACCAGCCATTGGACCTTGTTTAATGCTCCTGCAATTCATATGAGACAAAGATCAATAAATACTAAGAGTATGCAACCATACAAGCAACAATGGAAGGGAACTTGACTGTAGTAAAAGCATCCTGTAGCGAGCTGAACGAGCACAGCCCAAGCAGAGTTATCAGGCCAAACAAGCTATGCCAAGGCTGGCACACAGGGATGGTTGTGTGGCCTGCTGAGTGTAAGTCCAGGTCCGTGGTGTTGTGGAGCTAGACCTGGGCTGGACTGGGCCAAATTAGGTCCGACCTGGGTGAAGACAGAGGATCTGCATGGATACCGGGGAGGAACTGAGATGCGTTATTTGTGACGTCATGAGGGGCACGAGCTTACTTGGAGCCTAAGTCAAGTCTCTCTATATAAACTAGAGAACTAAAACCAAGCAAGGTAAGGCGTTACAGTTCACCAAAGAGCTCTGTACTGTCCTTATCTTGAGTTGAGACTAACTGTACGGCTAGTGGCACTAGCCGATGGTTTGTCTTGCTGTTAAGTTGGTCTCAAAGAGGAAGGTCCAGATCCATTCTTATCAGAACAAGAGGCCTAGAAGTGGAACCAAATCACACCCGCACACATACAAAACACCCCCAACAATAAGGCATATGGAGAAAACTAGCACTCTCGTCTGAAACTTAAAAATCGGTGGAGGGTAAAACATCTTGAATGGAAATCTTCCAAAAAAAAAAAAAAAAGGAATCATCTAACTAATCTGCTTTTGTTTGGCATTGGAGGCCTGAACTTCATAGCTTCTAAGTCTCCCACTCCCTACAATAAACAATAACCTCATATTTCATCTTGTTTGCTTACTTTATGCAAGTCCTCATTTTCTAGAAGGCGAAACAATGAAATACTCGAGATTCATAATTTTACTTCCCTTCCCAGTGCCCAAAAAGGTCAGTAAAAACTAAAAAAATGATCGATCATGAACACTTTTATTGTTTCCATTCGTAGCTTGTAGTTCGTAGCAGTAGCAAGAGTAAGTTCGATCCAGTTCTTGTGCTTGCTTCAAATATTGTCTCCATTTGCTTCAGGATAAACCGCAAAATGTCTAGGTTTAAGGAAACTAGGAAAGGAATCATTTACCGAAACCATAACCTAACCAGTAACCCTAAGCGAACTCCTAAATTACAGCAGATTATCCATCACATATAATCAAGCAAATGGTCCGCATTTTGCAGATTCTCATGCCGCAACTCTCAACACCAAAATTGAAACCTAATTTACAAGGACAGGAAGAAAGTCTGAAGTAATGAGAAAAGAAAGAACTGACCACTGCCGCTAGATGCTTTAGAGAAAATCGGGAGCACCGACATCGCCGATGCAGCTCAGAGGAAGCGTCCAGATCTGAAAGATTCGAGCACACCGACACACAGATCCCTCCGTATACGAAAAAGAAGATTTTTTTTATGAAAACCAAAAAACCGAAACACTATGCAACTTTTCCATTTGTACCAGACATTGAATGCGCAACGAAAGGCCGTGATATCATCAGAATATTTAGTATGAATTGGGGATTTCGAGAGGCAAGCGCCATTTTCAAGCTGTAAGAATTCAATCCTGTTGTTTAGAGAGAGAGGGAGAGAGGAAATTATGGCGCTTTGGTGAGAGAGAAAACGTTCGCTTCACTCTACACTGTTGTCTGAAATTAGCTTTATTTTCTTTTCTTTTCTTTGTTTAGTTTTATTTCTTGGGTTTTCTTTTTTGGGGGGCGCATGCTTTTTATATTACTATATTGTCGGCCTAACGTGCGCTTTTGACGGAGAGGACGACATAAACGGCACAAGACCATTGACGTCAGTCACGTCACTGTTTTAGAGCGTCTGCAAGAAGACGGACGAAGTTATAGTATGTACCGGCAGCCCAGGATTATTTTACCTATTCAGCCTCATCTATAAACAAGAACGCAGGAAATGCTTTGTTCATTTTGCAATTTAAAAATAATTTTTCAAAAATTTCCCCGTAAATTTCTCAAACTCTCAACATTTCTCTTTCCATCTCTATCCACTTATTATTCCTACTATTTTTTAATTTTTTTTTCAAATTCTAATCCAAACAAAACATAATATTTGAACAATATTTTAATTACAGTAGTAATTTTTTTTGTTGTTGTCGAAAAAATCCCAACACCTTTTGGATGCAGAAATTTCATAATCATAAGAAAAAAAAAAAAGGGTTGTGATCTTATTTGAATCAGTACACTACTTAGTACTCCCTCCGTTCCAAATTCTTTGTCATGTCCGCAAAACGGAGTGTTAAAAATAATACAATTTTTTCAAAAAAAATTTCAAACTTTTTTCACAAATTAAAAATGCTCATTGATATCTAGTAAATTGTTGAATTTTTTTTGATTTTTTCTTGCAAAAATTGTATTATTTTTAACACTCTGTTTTGTGGACCGGACAAAGAATCTGGGACGGAGGCAGTAATATTTTTGTTGTGTATTGACCCCAATATCCCGTGAGTTTAACAATTATCTCTTAACCCCTTCAGATGTAGCGATTTCATAAGAAAAGAAAAAAATTGAATATTTTGAGGAGAAATGAAAAGGAAAGTACAAAATAAAATATTTTGATTGGCTCATACCCTCATCCAATCTCACCGTGAGATTTGGTGGGAGCATCTTCACTTCTTATTTAAATTTTAGGTAAAAGCTTAGTTTGATATGAGAGTATCCAGTCTTTGACTCAAATTTGAAGCCCTAACCGTCCCTCAACACCGTCGGAGCTGCCAACAAGTCAGGTTTAAGTCGAATATTGGACGATGATGAAGAGCACAATCCACTTCCAGCGACAAACACCACCACAAAAAGCAACCGTGAAGGATTTGTTGAAGAACCAAATTTGGTGGAAAGTTTGAATAAAACCCAAATTTGGTATGGGTTTGGGTGAGGGGTGGAGTTGTGATTTGAGGAATTTTTTACTTAAATTTGAGTTTGAGTTTAGAATTAGGAAAGGAGTGGAGAGAGTTGAGTTTTGTTCACCCTCCACTTAAGAGAATGAACATTATTCTCCTTCCTATTGATTGAAATTGTGTGGATTCCACCATAAAGTGATGTCATGCTTACCAAAAAGTGTATTGCATAGTAAGCATAACATTACTTTGTGATAAGATTCACACCATTTCAATTAATAAAAAAGAAAGTAACGTTCACCCTCCTCTTTAAGGAGGGTGAACAAAATTGCACTCGAGTGGAGATGCTATGAAAAAGGACTCTCCTTTCTTCATCTCACACTTTCCCACAAGAGTGACTCTAAGAAAGGGTAGTGATTTTGTTACTCTTTGGGTTTGAAATTGGGTAAGGACTAAGGAATGGAGATGTTATAAGAAAGGGCTTTCCATTATTATTTCACTATCTCACCCTTTCTCACTGGGGCTATAAATGAGCCGAACCGAGTCGATCTTCGTCAAGTTCGAGCTTGACTCATTTATTAAACGAGTCAAAAAATCAACTTCAGCTTCGTTTGAGCCTTTATGAGCCGGGCTAAGTCATTTATTAAACGAGTATTTTTAATCGAGTCGAGTCATCCTCAGCGTGCCGAGTTTTTGTCGAACGAATCAAAAATTCGAACTCAGAGCCGAGCTGAACTCACAAACTGCTCTGTTCATTTACGGCCCACCAAAGGGGCTTTTAAAAAGGGTAGATTTTACCACTCTATTTTTCTGTAACTTTTTTCTATCGGCACTTCTCTTCCCTTCCAAAATAAATCATCTAACAAGAATGGAGTGCCGTTCAGGAAAATGTGAGCGTCAAAATTACGTTCCTTAACTTAACAAAACATCATCCCGTCTTCTCGTTTATCAACCGTGAGTTAAAACCCTAATAAAACCCCAACTGTAAAGTACAGCCGTTCTTCTGAAGAGAAACCGATAATGAACACTAGTCGGGTGTTCTTCGGCAGAGCGAGATGGATTAGTACGGCGGCGGTGGAGGAGGCGGCAGCGGCGGCAAAGCATCATCGGGGGAAGCAAGGGCAGCTTTACCAGAGGTTATCAGCGTTGGGAATTAGCGGAGGGACGGCGGGGCAGGCATTAAATGAGTACACAAGGGAGGGTAGAATCGCCAAGAAGCCCGAGCTCGAGCGATGCATTAAGGAACTCCGCAAGTACGGTCGATATCACCATGCTCTCGAGGTTTTTCTCTCCGTCTAGTATACTGCGCATTGCTGCTTAATTTTGATTGACGTTAGCAGTGTGCGATAATATAGTTTGGAAAATGATTTTTGCGCCCACTTTTTCATAAATACGCTCCAAAATTTGTCATTACTTATTATTGCTCTTTTTGAGCCATAGTGTTGAAGCTTGAAATTATTGGCAAAAAGTTGCTTCCTCTAGAGATTTGTCATTGGGTTGGAGATGCTAATTAGTTGTTGAGCAACTGGTGAAAGATATGTTAAATATGTTGGATGTTAGACTGACTTCATTTGTGCGTCAAGAAAACTATGATTCGGAGCAATTATTTTTGAAAGGTTTTTTTTTTTATTACCAAACAGAGGAGCTACCCCTGAAACAAAGCAAACAAACAAGGAAAACGGGTAAGGAACAGGCTCCCACCCTAACAACAAAAGAACAGAAGCAACTCTAGCCTAGAAAACACCCTTTGGACAAATAGATTGAGATTGTCTTATTTTTGAAAGTTGATAAGACTATATGAGGTTTTTTCAACTTTTAGCAACCAAAATTGTATGTATGTACTATGTATATAGTAGTAATGCAGGTGTCTTGGGTCAGCTTGTGTGTGCTTTGAACTATTCCCAATAGACCCTCGGCCCCCTCCCACAGCTACCACCGTTACACATGCTTATGCGTGGGTTGAGATGGCCCAAAGAGTTGCTGACAAGGAGAATCAAACTTGCGTCCTTTGGAGGGGGCAAACCACCAAGTCTCAAGCTAAGGCAACCCCTTGGGTTAGCAACCAAAGATATTGTCCAACATGGCGTCAGAATTTCCCCTTTTTCCCGAGTTAGGTTCTGGATTTGTATTTGGTTGTTGAAGTTTAGAAACTGCTGTGTATATGGAACCTGAATTTGAAAATCTAGCATATGATCCACTCAATATTACTGGGTGCGCATTTCAGCTGTTAAAGTAATGATGCTTATGCAAATCTGGTCTTATATGACTCTTTGAATGATTGTTGGACTGTTTCTTGATTTGGTTGATGCAGATATTTGAGTGGATGGAGATGCGGGACACAAGCTTCACATTCCGTGATTATGCAATACGCTTGGATCTTGTGTCAAAAGTTAGGGGAATAGCTGCAGCTGAGAATTACTTCAGCAGCCTGTCAAAACCTGCAAAGAACAAATTTACATATGGCGCCCTACTAAACTGCTATTGCAATGAAAAAATGATAGATAAGGCCCTGGCTCTCTTTAAGAAGATGGATGAGATGAACATTGCCTCTAATACTTTGACGTATAACAATCTTATGTCACTCTACATGAGATTAGGCCAGCCTGAGAAAGTGCCTCCCTTGATTGAGGAGATGAGACAGAGGAACATCCCGCCAAGCACATTTTCTTTCAATCTCCTGATGCAGAGCTACTCATGCTTGAATGACATTGAGGGAGTAGAAAGAGTATTCAATGAGATGATGGCTGGAAATGAAAAGGAATGCGATTGGACGACATATAGTAATTTGGCTGCTGTTTATGTTAAGGCTGGACTTCATGAGAAAGCTGAGTCTGCCCTTGTAAAGTTGGAGGAAAAAATAGGACCTGCTAATCGTTTGGGACACCATTATCTGATTAGTTTGTATGCCGGTACCTCCAATTTAGGTGAAGTCCTTCGGGTTTGGAATTCCCTGAAGACCAATTTTCCAACAATCCCCAATATGAGTTACCTTATTTTTCTTCAGGCTCTTGCCAAACTTAATGATGTTGATGGTTTAAGGCGTTGCTTCGAGGAATGGAAGTCAGGTTGCTCCAGCTATGACATCAGGTTAGCAAATGCTGCTATAGGTGCTTACCTGAAAAATGACATGTTGGTGGCAGCTGAATCGGTGCTCCACGAGGCCATGAAGAGATCAAAGGGACCTTTTTTTTGGTCTTGGGACATGTTTATAGCGTTTTTCTTGAAGCAAAATCAAGTCGGTTCTGCTTTGAAGTGCTTGAAGGAAGCTATATCAGATGTCAAGGACAATGAAAGGCATCTAATCTCTGTCAGTCTCGATAAATTTTTGAAGTATTTGGAAGAAGAGAGAGACGTTGATGGCGCTGAAGAGTTATGCCAGATGTTGAAGATGGTTAACCATCTTGACTCCAAGTTCTACCATTCTTTGATTCAGATTTATATCGCTGCTGGCAAGCCAGTGCCTGATATGCGTTGGAGGATGGAGGAGGATGGTATTGAAATCAACTCAGAGATAGAGAATTTGCTTGAAAGGGTGTGCCCTAATGACTTGACATCGCAAACAGTTGCACTCGAATGATGACTCCATTTCTTAGTCTTTTGGGAGCAGTGGAAAGTTGGAGTTGTTTTCAGCAGAAATATCACTTTTTTGATGTTAAACTTGTTTGTGGGGAATATTATTTTCCCCATTTTGAAGAGGAAATTGCATTTACATTTTGAATATTTGTCATCTGTTGCACTTAATGAGTTGTTATTTGAGTCAGTTAACGAACAGGAGAGCAGTGTCTTTAATCCAAAGAAAAACAAAATAAGTTGCCATAAAGGGAGCAAATTGACTGTAAAAACCCAACACAAGGCAAAAGAAAAGAACAATGAGGCATGTGTGCTTCTGTGTGAGAGAGAAGGAAAGAGAGGAGAGAAGCAAAAACCAGTGTCCCAACATAATATCATATCACCGTACTTTGTCTACAACCATGATCCCAAATCTGAAGTCCAGTGTAAGGCAAATTGTATCACCAAAGTTCCAAGATAGAACCCTATTACAAAGCATAATTGACAAGCTCTTCTTGCTATCACTAGTAAGGACTGCAACCTAAGTACAATACATAACAATGTCAATACCTACAACAGAAGCCAAGAAATGCTTAGGTCCACCATATACCTCTTGCTTGCTTGATGATTTGAGCAATTCGTCGTCAAAGTTGGGGAACCCATGCAATTGAAAGAAGCTCCAAACTGAAAACGCATCCATTTAGACCTTCTGTTTCAAGGTGACATTGGTGATCCCTATTGGAGATTTAGGCTGATAATGTTCATCCGTATCCACCTCTTCTATTTCCTGGTGCGCAGCAGGTCATGCATTCAACGTCAATTAGGAACATTCTTAATGATGTAGGACAAAAATTGAGAGTTTTTGTATTTTATTTTTATTGTTTTAGAATAAAATCTTGGTTAGAAATATTTTCGTTTAGGTTAGAATTATTAACTTTCCGTATTCGGTCTGATTTTGATTTCTACCTTTATTAGGATTCTTGATCTACAAGAATTGGGATTTTATTTTAATTAATTAGGAAATATCTTTTATTTAATACCGCTTGTTTTGGCATGATTTATTATTTCTTTTACAGTAGGATTTTTAGGGTTAGGGTCTTATAAAAAGGGCTGTAACCTATTCAATTATTAAACTTTTAAACTTTTAATCAATAATATTTCAGACTTTTGTCTTTCTTCTTGTGGATTCAAGAACTGCTCGTGGCTACGAGTACCTATCTCGTTCTGATTAGTACGCAACTAATCTCTTTGTTATTTCCGCTGCGTCACTTAAGTCTAAATTTTTTTTTGGATAAGCAAAGTCTAAACATCTTGCTGATATAAAACATGTAGTACAAAAACATGGTATCTAGATAGCTGAAAGGATGAAAGATTCCCCAAACTTAGCATCATTCTAACTCCTCCTGATTTGTAATACGTGAAAAGATTAAAGATACCAACTGGCTTGAATATGACAATTCAGTCAGTTTTACTGCACCCTCATAGGCAACTGTGTCGACTAGATGTGAAAAGGTAAGGAATGAGATAAGCAATCCATCCTGATCCAAACTAGATACTCGTGTCATTTAATTTTTAGTCATCTTTGAAGAATAAGAAAAGCTCACATTTGCTAGTATGCATATGACCTATCTATCACCTTTCCTAAAAATTTTGTTCAATTAAGCAAATTCCTAAATCCAGGTCAAAATATTTCCACGCCATAAAAAATATTATGTAAACATAAGAAACATTTAAGAGTGGCATATGTGACAAAGCATCGTGAATGACATACATCATAAATGATACTATAAATAGTAGTATAGTACCATACATGCTTTAACCTCCTTTTTCAAATTAGCTATCATTAGAGGTTTACAGTTAACAAAGAAGCTTTTTTGGGTTGAATATCTCGTATCCACATCAACTACACTTCCCGAAATAACCAAAAAGATTCATCATCAGGGTTGGATAATACGTAGGATCCATGATTCCAAAGTGCATGCTTTATGCTCGAAGCACACAAACTAAAACATCCATGTGATCATAAAACATCCACATGTTAATAATCGGTCATGAAAGTAAGGGAAGGAGACCAAGAGAGAAAGCGAGGAGAGCTTACAACCTGAACAATGTCCTCTCCCCTAATGACCCGCCCAAACACAATCAATTTTTCACTTAGATCTGCTGGGATTGGTGCAGTCGTAATGAAAAGGTCCCATCCCTCTTCGTCATGTTTTGCCTTTGAAGTACCAAGCACAAAAGACTCACGCTTCATGCTGGACCAAAATCAGAATTCAATAGCCAGGTTAGAAACGATAAGCATTATAGGGAGAAAAAGGTTACTCCAAGTTGTACCGCATGGGGGCCAAACCTCGTGTCATGTCGGCTGTTAAGCTTTCCTCTCAGAGTCCAATTTTCTGTAGATCCAGGTCCATCAAAACTACTTCCTTGAATCACAAAGTTCTTAACTATATGGCGAAAAGGCATCTCCTTGAAGTAACCCCTCTGACTGAAAAATCATTTGAACTTACATGGTCAAATAATCAATGACAGCAAATTACTCAATTACATGTTGGAGAATCACAAAGAAATAAAACACCAAACCCCTATCCCAGTTAAGGGCTATTATTATTAAGAACAAAATGAGTAAATGTGTACAAGGAAACTTAAGGACAAATAAGTATAAAGCGATCAACTGGGGCATCCAATTAAGTAGTGCTTATACGAATCCACAAAATGGATATAACAGCAGAGATCAGTCAATTGCCCACCATAGATTGATAAACTCATCAACCACCCCAGCAGAACCTTCCTTGTATAACTCAACCATTATTGAGCCTTTTGTGGTACTTAAAATCTGTTTAAAAAGGAAAAAATACATTAATGCACAATAGGGAAGAACAAAGAGAGAAGACATCAAAACCCCCACCAAAATAAAAAAAAATCCATGCATGTCCCAATACAGGCAAATTAACAACCGAAGAAATGGAGATATGACAAAATAGTAGCTCCGTGCAACATTTTTGTATCTGGAGGTTCTAGTACTGTCTAACTGACCAATAAACAAACAGTTTTCTCCAGAGCAGAATTTGGTTTAAAATCAATACCAATCCTGTGGATCAACTTTCAAAAAAAAAAAGTAAAACACATTTACAGTTAAGCAGCGTATCAAGAAACTTACAGCATATCTGGCAACACCAGAGTTCCTTTCATCTGCAAAATCATCTTCACTCTGCAGCATTTACATGGCGAAACATGGATAAAGCAGGAATTGATGATGGTTGCTTTAAAGGAATAAGGATTTATAATCAACAAATGCATAAACCGGGGGAATGAATCTTTAATTGTCAAACTAATGTGATGAAAGAGGAAGCCATAAGTGATCTACGAACTTCCTTTCAGTGCAAATTCATGCTAGAGAAAGCTAAAACTATCAAGAAAGCAAGTAACAAAGTTCTCCGGTAAAATTGTACCTCAAGAACTGATGACGGATCCATTGTTAGAATTTTTGACCTACACACAAGGTAGCATGAAAAAGTTTAAAGCCACATAATGCCCTCTTTCTGTGGTCAGAATTAAAGGGTATTTTCCAGCTGTTCTAATATCGTACTAAATATGTGTACAACTCCAACAGGCATTCTGAAGTTTTGGAAAGCACCTGGCTTGAATTAAAGTTCTCGATTCACTAATTCAACATTTGGGATATTCCTAAAATTTCGAATTCAGAAATCACTCTCGAACCTTCACAGTTCCAGAATAGTTGTAAACTAATACCCATCATCCACCAACTCATATAATCCAGCAACGGTTCCAAACAAATTTCTTCAATTTTAGCTTAACTATCCCCACCATCTTCGAACAGATACTATTGAAAACTTCAAATTGTCCTCAACAACAGCGCACACGCACACAAAAGTGGCGTCCCAATCCACAACGTTATACCAATCACTCGATCCACTTCAGCAGAATAAACAAAGTATCAGTTCATCAAAGAAGACTCAAACAAACCTCTGAGTCCAATGCCTGTAAGTGGCAAACACGAAAAACAGCACCGCAATAATTAAGATGTACAAAAGAACTGTGGTGACACTTATACGACTAGGACCCTTCTTCTTCTTGCTTTGTTGTAGAAGAGCTTGAGGTTTGATCCTCGCCATGATCTCTAAAATTCAGCTCTAGTTGTTGCTATAAAATCCTGGGATGCACACAAAACCTGTCAATCGAAGTGATATCCAGCACTCAAATCCAAATTTGTATAACCAACTACAAACTAGGAAATTGAGAAATTAAACACAAGCATACACAAGTGCATCAATAAGGCACTGCAGACCATAAGAGCATTCCAAACACTGAAAAAGGTTAGCCAAAGTACATAAAAGAGTAAAATTTGTATTTTGTCTGGCCACCTTTACATGGATGTCGTTCCAACACAACTCTCCATGGCTATTCATTTCAAATAACTTAACATAGCTGTAATGTGTCATTCTTCCACAGGCCGGCCAAATTTGCCTAGCCTCCATTGGCTGGTTAAATTTAGCCAGTGAAAAGGGCAACCGGTCTTTTGACTGGACAATTAGAGAGTCCGTTAGAGTTGCGAAAACAACTCATGTTTGGCTATTTCCCCCAACAAGGCCTTCCGAGCCTTTTGGTGATGTTCTAACCCCAAAGATCCAAATCGAGTTCCGAAGACTCGGGATCATTAATGCCCAGTTTTTGGATCCAATCTTAACTTCATTAACTTAATGCCCGTCCTTGAATATTTACACAATAAACATAATTCAAGAGGACCCAAAAGTTCTTTGACATCTAGCATAAAATTGCAGATAGCAATCTCTATATGAACCCAATCTGACATCTAATAAACTTCACGAGTACGTATAATTAAGAAAAAGATATTTGGAGGCAAATGTAAGTTTGAAGTTTTGAACTAGTTGCCTCTTCACAATAGATTACAAATCTACTAAGGATCAGAGACAAAAAAAAATAGCGAAGACAGAAGAAACTTTGCTTGGGTACTGAGGAAAAAAGAAGGTAAACATAAAATTGAACAAAACCCACCGGCCCAGAACTTTGTTTCTACATCAGAATGACCAAAACCAAACCCCGGGAGAAAGGCGCAACGATATGGGATTTGATCGAAAGATTTTGGATCGAACAGTAGAGCACATACCTGAAGGTGAATCTCTAAGAGAAGACAGCCAGGTTCGGTTGGCGAGATTCGTTTTTCAGTTCCATTTAAATTTGTTGCCGCTGTCGTATCTGTTTCCCACTTGTCGATTGTTCCACAAGGGGGGCTGCTCAGCCTGGGTGTCGTTCCGGGCTCTAAAAAAATTAATCAGAATCGTTTATTTCGTAGATTTTAGGCTCATTTTGTTTCGATGTTAAATGTTTTACCTGAAAACAACCTTCAAACTTTTATTTTTCGATGTTTGGTTGGTAATTGAAAAATATTTTCAGAAATCGATAAAAAAATATAGCTAGAGAGGAGGGACTTAAACGGTGGAGAGATCTGAGAATATTAGAATTGAACCTGTGTCAGGACTGACATTCAATCGATGAAACTGAATAGTGAGAATTGCAGTAGTGGGCAACGGGTTCATTTGGGAGAATAATTTACGAAAGATTTAAGAGTAAGTCATTTTCATCTAATTAATGGAAAATGTATTACGGCTCCGTTTGTTTGGGAGTAAAATATTTTCCGGTAAAATATTTTACTTATTTTCAGGTATTTTGTTGTATAAAAAATGAGAAAAACATTTTACATGTAAAACATTTTCCATTAATTGGATAAAAATGACTTACCCTTAAATCTTCCGTAAGTTATTTTGTGAAATGAACCCGCTGTCTTTTACTGCAATTCTCACTGCTCAGTTTCATCGATTATCATTCCTGACCCACGTTCAATTCCAATATTCTCAGAAGATCTCTCCACCAGCTCCTCCTCTCTCTCTACATTTTTTTTTTCGATTGCTGAAAGTATTTTTCAAGTGCCAACCAAACATTGAAAACTAAAAGTTTGAAGTTTGTTTTTTGAAAAAATATTTTACATAGAAAACATTTTACATCAAAACAAAAGTAGTCTGCATGTAAACTATTTTCTTCATTTTTTACATAACCAAACACCGAAAAATAGGTAAAATATTTTACCAAAAAACATTTTATGCCCAAACAAACGGAGCCTTAATGCATAATATATTCCTGTAAAAAATCAAGGCAATCCAACATCACCAACCCAGCAGCAAATCACGTTTTCTTCGACACATGAACAGAAAATCCAATTTAAAAGATGCCTATCAAAATTATTTGGCACTATCAATAAGCAGTCATTGTCCGATGGGCTTAATTTTGTACAAGGTTGCTGTTCTCGTTTGAATCTAAACAACGAATGATTCAGATTAAGTTTTTGAGACTTGATCTATACAACAAGACAGGTAGATGATCAAAACTCAACATTTGATTTGCATCTTATGACTCCAAAATAACTGGTCCGTCTAATAAAAATTAGGTATATAGGTTCTCATAAAAATAGGAATATAGGATTTCATTACATTGACAACATCACTTAGGAAGAAGTGAACATGGCTGGTAAAATGTAGGGAATTTTATTTAAGAACATGACAAATACACTCACATATCTATCTACTTTGCACTAGAATCTCTTGGGCCCTTGGGGTTGCCCAATCATCAAGACTCGAGACTCGTAAATTAGCTGAGTCCTAAAATCTCATATTCGAAACATATGTTATCAACTCTTATGAGATCAGTTCATTCAAAACTTTGTCCTACATTTAATCGAGCTTCACGCTAGTGAATGATAGAAATTGGTTTCCAAGATTTTGCACTGGGTGGCGTGAGACGTTAAAAATGAAGTATATATACATTTACCTTTGTTTCCAAGACAAGTTTGGAAATTTTTGGAGTACAACAAAAGATGCATTAAAAATATAAGCGAAATCTTTAAGCCGCTCTAGCTTTGTGAGAACCAACCACCACACTCCTAGGCACTTTCCTTTACTACTGCAGATACAAAACAGTTCCAAAGGTTTTGTAAGTAAATTAAACAAGAACAGTTCGATGCATCAGGTAAAGAAGGGGCTAAGAGCTCTCGAGTTAACATCAAGAAATCAGTAAATATCTTGACATTGTGAATTCAATTGCTCCTGGCCCATTGAAGAGCAGAGAACACTGTATTACCAAGCCGCTTGTCTTTCCTCCATGCTCTATCTATCACGGTACGAGTCACCCTGCCATTAGGGATCCCATGAGCAATATAACTCCAAACGTTCTAGGGTTAGCCCGCCACCTTTCCCTGGCACGGAACCTCCAGATTGAGTTACCACAAAAACAAAACAAAAAAAACAAAAAAAAGCCCTCCAGATTGAGCAATAGGGAACTCAGCTTTCAGTCAGAAGGGAACTAAATAAGCAGCGAACCTCCCTCAACACCTCATCCACTGAGAAGGAGAAACCTTGATACACAAGATGATTTATCCTACACCATAATACCGAAGAGGATATGTAAGGGCAGAGATATCAGGCGCATCTTGATCCATTGAGCAAACCAGCCCGGAACCAGCACAGGCCCACTTCAAAATTAAGCCCCAAGGTAGTAGCTCTACACAGGCAACGGGCATTGGGGCTAGAGAAAAAAAGAAGTTAAATGGTTTCCCCTTCCTTGTGGCAAGAAGGGCATGCCCAGCCAACAGGTCTCTCTTCCTACGCACCAAGGACTCTATCACGGCCAAAAATCTGTGAATAACCTTCCATAGCAGCAAAACAAATTGAGGAGGAAGTTTGAATCCTCAAACCGTTCCCCACAAATGAAAGGATATTCCAGAAGATATACCAAAATTTTGAAATAAGGCAAAGCAATATGCAGATTTAACAATGAAAACACATAAGCATACATAATGTGACGAATAAATAAAATTCGAACCACAAAGGTGTGAAACCCCGCTCTTCTAATCTTAAGCAACAAATTGCACAGGAAAGGTTGGGAAATGCCTTTTTGGCCGCCTGTTTTACTGTTTGCAAGAGTAAGTAGTAGCAAAATACACAAACCCCAAACAGGGGAAGTGTATTCGTCCTGCATTGGTTTGAGTTGGCAAAAACACAGATAACACAGCCACGTACCCAATAGCTTATATTTGCTATATCTCCAGAACAAAAAACAGCTTCCATATGCGTACGTATATATATACACTATATATCTGCAATATTCTGCCCGAACATTTCATGCTCCACGACAGCATAAAAAAGCTATAGGGTAAGACCGCACATTACAAGAACTCCAAATCTTCTTTATTTTGCTCAAGCACAATGGTGGCAAGAGCAAGTCTATATGCAGTAGATCTCAGGTTCCTAACTAGTACATATATCTCTTTCCTCCTCCGCTTCACTGGCATTGCATTCCACTGCTCCTCTCTAAGCCCAGCAAGCAAGGTTGCCTCACATACAGCCTCTGCAGAGGGCTTCTTGCTGCGGCAAACAAAAAAGATAACAAACTTACTTCAAAAAAAAAAAAGGGTAAGGAATGAAGGAGGACATTGGAGAGGAAAGATAAGCTGGGAAGCATGGTAATTTTATTTCCACCACAATTCCATAATTCCAATTGACCTGCACGGTTCCACTTTGGTCCTTTCAGCAGATTATGAATCCATACAAGATGTACCAGAACAAAAGCATTCTAACCTTCCCCGAACAACTCCACTTGTGACAAAACCAAGGGGCCACCTATGCAATTCTTTGACTATTGGGTCCTCAGGTATTTGGAGCTCCCATTTACCAGAAGGTCGCTGCTCAAAGTACGATCCCACAGAAGACTGCGGTATTTGAAGTTCTTCCCTGTTAATGCTTAATCTGCATCGTTTCAAGCAAGTTTGTTTACCCAGGGGGGTGTTGCAGTCTAAAACTTGACAGTTTACCCGTGCAGCAATGGAGAACTATTGTAAGACCTACCATACAACATACAATATCTACTATCTTAACCATTTAATAAATACTTCCCACGTCAAGGAAAAGATAACTTAATGGATGAGAAAGTGATTACAAAATACTAAATCCATGAATTTCAAGGAGATGAACATGGAGTTTTCAACAAATCCCAAAATATAAATAGTTCATGCATGAACTTTTAAAAGTAGAAGAGAAAAGCTTCTTGTGAAAAGCAACTCTTTGGATGACACTCCCACTCATTTTTATCCAACTGGACAGGCTATGACATAACATAAGAAGTTGCTAGAAAGAAAACCTGGATATGCACGACTTTATATCAGTGTAACGAGGCGCACAAACAACTGCTCCTTCTTCGAAGACGCCACCTTTGTATGCATGCAGAATAACTCTAAGGAAACATAGTCTTCCACCGCCGTTAGTCAGGGTGGTGACCCCCTTTGGGGTCCGACTAAGCCTTTCATCATCTTTCATGAACTTATCAATACTATTCTTCAAATCAGGTAAATCGGATTCGGGGAACAAAAGCAAATGATCGCCACGTATTTCACCCAGAAAATGTCTCAACATATTTGATGTCCTTGCTACAAACCCGTCAGACATAAACCCATGATGACCAAGGGCTAATACGTCACTTCTTTGACAATCTAACTTTTTGCATGAGTTTTCATTGACCACGTTTATAGAACACTGTTCCTTGGAGAGAGTTTCAGCATCTTCCACTCTACTTGATTCTTTCTCAAGACTACATAGGACAGTTTCCCATGGAGGTGGTATGGGAATCCTGACTGGTCTCATGGCAGGAGGACGAAGTTCCATTTTTTCATCAGATGCAGCTGCTTTATTTGCCATAAAGGAAGAATATGCATTGCAATCAGGAAAACCTGAAGGAAAATATGGTAACCCAGCCTGCAAGATGAAGATGTTTTATACTGCAATATACAAGCAACTCAAGTGATGGTCACGGAGAGTAAGGTGTACCCACTTACTTCGTGGGCAATCCAATGCTTCTCTGTCAAACCAATTGCATGAGCACCTCCAGAGATTAGGGGGACCCAGAAAACCTTGACCCAACTCAAAGGGAGTATGATTGACCATCTGACATACAATATTACGAACAAGCTATCAGGCAAAAATTATACCGTCACTTGCGACACAAGAATAGGCAACCACGAACAAACTTTGTAAGACTGTTATTTGCTGCATGCTCTAGAAGCAACAGAAGAGAGACGCCTTAAACAAAATCTAGAGTTAAAAAGACATGCCAGGAAAGTTAGTTTGACCACAAACAGTGCCAACACAGAACTAGAAAAAGTACCTTATGATGGAGCCCCTTTTGTTACCGTCATTTGCAAGCAGAATGGGGCAAAATCCACAAAAGTGTCCCCCAATTGAAGCATTTTGTTTTCCTAAATTTGTGTTACCAAGGCAAAAGAAATCCAGCTTCTGCTGATGTTTGGCGATGCAAAGAACATTATCTTCCACTGGAGGGAGAAATCCTTTGCTGGCATCCCACAAATCCATGCTGTCAGAGAGAGCACTACCCTCTTCAGGTTCTAACAATGATGATGAAAGTAACTCGGTATTCTCACTTGGAATCCCACCTGAGGCACTTAGTTTTTCACCCTCTCTCGTATTACCCAAGTTGCTAGTAGAATCTACTTTAGGAACATGTTCAACCTTTTCCTCAGACAAAGCACGGGGATCAATAACGGTAAGAGAAGTTATTGAAGAAGGAGTATGATGTTGATTTTCAAGAATGGAAATCTTCTTGAAAGAAGTTTTGGCATCAGAACCCATATGCGAACATTTACGCAACTGTCCAGAGTTATCTGCAATACTGCACGGCCAGTCAAAAGCTATTTACACATCTAACCCATTCCTTGCAACAAACTCTGCTCCGTATAACTCACCTGGTAACAGGATGCAATATCTTTTGAAGAAGCTGAAATGACTTTGATCCCATAATTTCCAACTTTGCTAGTTTACCTTGGAGAGAGATGCAATTGATCAACGAACCAGTTTCGTCCATCTGAAAGATAAGAGGTGACACACATATTCAATTGAAAAAACATGTAATCTCCATATTTTTAGCCAGCACCTTGTTTGTTTTACAGACGATAACAATCATTGAAAACACGAACAGAGGATATGACTGCTTCTTGAGCATCTTTGGGGCAGCAGGGGCGGTAGAACAACATCTGTAAGTTCAAAAGAAAGATTAAAATATACCTGTTTTTGAGAAGCAAGTTTCAGCGCATCATAAGCTTCACTGAAAGCGGAAGCATGTATCCATATCAAGAGCTGGCGAAAAGAAGAACCTTCAATCCCCTGTCGCCCATTGTATCCATCAGCACTATGATAATCTGCATCAACTACGTCTTGCCGCTGGAAAGGTCGCCACATATAGGTCACAGGAGCAACAGCCGGAGAAAAGGGTGCGCCAGGATGATGGAGCTGCAGAAACGACAAAAAAAAGTAGATAATTTCATAAACAAC
The DNA here is from genome assembly GCA_019656835.1 of Rhododendron ovatum. Taxonomy (NCBI): domain Eukaryota; kingdom Viridiplantae; phylum Streptophyta; class Magnoliopsida; order Ericales; family Ericaceae; genus Rhododendron; species Rhododendron ovatum. The sequence goes on from CM033793.1 coordinate 34,040,508, forward strand.
GACATAGGAGAGTATGCAACAGGGTTACCCACCATAGCGCTCCCATAAATAGCACCGGATAGAACAAGATGGGAAATGTGCTCAGAGTCCGATGGTTGAGAGAATACAAGCACTGTGCTTAGCACCTGCAATAATGAACTCTGGAAGACATAACAAAAGGCAAGGAAGGTTAAGATTCTACATCAGAAACAAACGTAGTAGATGGAAGTCAATACCCTTATTGGATCAAGGGCGGTGAATATTTTATAAGCATTTTCAAAAGACGAATTGAGTAAAGAATAAACAAAAGCAGGTCACCAAAAAAGAAGCGCAAATCATGAAGGTTACAGAGAAAAGGGAATCCCAACCTCTGGACCCTCCAACTGGATGGCTCCATAGTAGCTCGCATCATGCATGAGTACCCCATCTCTGAATCTTTTCAAGAGAGCCCTTGAACCCCTTCCCCTACACCATATATACAATAGGATATATATGCATCAATTCTTCCATATCACCATCTGAAGGACCAAGTCCAAGAAATTAAAGCATGTACAGAGGTGGCGGAAAGTATGAGGTAGCAAGTTTTTTATCCATTTGAGGCTTCTCCAACCATCTGGTACTCCAAATTTCACACAAGAAACACATTCCTTTAGGCTTTAGGGCATTTCCATCCCTTGCTCAAACTTAAACGTGCGTAAAATATCTTCTCCTCCTCTATTCATTTAAGGTTTTACTCAAGTTCATGATTAAATTTGGGTTTTTTTCAGAGGTGTTTCACGTCAAATCATGTTTTTACTGGAACTAATGAAACAAAAGGGCAGGAGATGGACTTATCGTCATCGATAGTACTTTCATAGATTGCGAATCTCAACAAAATGAACAAAGTTACTTTGGCGTCAACGACAACGCATTACCTAAGCAACAACGCTAGCTCAGTTAGCTAGAGTCTTTGCACCTCGGTAGGAGGTCAAGGATTTGATAGTTTCTTCTTGCGTGAAGGCGCTGTCTCTTTACTTAGAGTCGTATTTGTAATAGTTGGACTTATTATAGTACTTGTGAAAATATTGTCATGTTATTCACATTGGAAGTAAAATTGTCAAGAACTTACCGCTGACGATGAGAAAAAAAGAAAAACAGCGAAAACAAAGCATTACCTGCCCTGCAAAACAAGAGGGAGGTGAAAACCCCACTGCTTAGTCATCGTAAACCGCTTGGCATGCCACACATGCGTTCTCAATCTCTTGGTCCCATCACCCGAAGTAGAATACCCACTCTCTGGATTCTTTTTAAGCTCTATCCTCCTGCGTACTCGACGAGGAACCTTTTCCCCCTGCCTTTTCGCCTGCGCCACGTCATCGCCCAAACGGACAACTCCTTCGCCTAACTTCCGCCTCTTCCTGTGCCGATTTTTCGCGACGCGATTGTCGTGGCTGGTAGTTCTCCTCCTCTTGTTTCTCCGAGATCGAAAATCGTTGTTCGAACGGTTCGCAACGATTGAGTGAAGAGTCTCGAGTTCAGCAGCTCTGGATTCCGCAAATTTCTGCACGTTTAGGGATCGAGGAGGGGCTGAGACGCAACGTTGTTTGCTTCCTTCCACTGCCATTGAAGACTGCTGTATGTATGATAGCAGTAACGTTTGGCTTGATCACATTCACTGTAGCCAAGCTGTCCGTGACATTTGCTGAGCCTCCGAAGAACAAAGTGCTGTGAACTGTGAAGTCCAAAACCCTGGCCCAGTATAAACCCTAACGCAATGTTTGGTCCATTTTGTAAGCGCTCCTTCTATTGTTATTGTTAGTCTACTTAGTTAATAATAATTATTTTTACATAATAAGACAAGAAAAACATGTTAATATATATCCACATACTTGTTATTGACTTATTGTCGTTCCATTGAACTAATTTTAAAATTTTCCAAAAAAACAATAGAATATTGTATAGTTTCCAAAATTACTAAAGAAATTAGCTAAAGACTACTTTCAATCCGAGTCATACGACATTGAATAGCTATAATAATTTGCATAACTTTGAATTATGTAGTATATTCACAAGTGTGATTTCGTTAGGGGTGAATATCACGTAGTATTTTAGTTGTGTTATTTGAAGTTTTGGTGTCATTTTGAATTTGGATCAAAATGTATTATGACTTAAATGTACCACATATTTTGACGTTAATTCGATCTATTGAAAACCATTTAGTGTTTGGGTTAACATTAAGAGATGTGATTTTGGCACTTTGCTTTTAGCCAATGGCACTTCACTTTTAATTTTGTTTTCTCACATGATCAAAACACAAAATGGAATGCCAATAGCTAAAATTATAATGTCAAAATCAATTTCCTAACATTAATTCATTTCTTTACAAAATATTTAGAAGTTGTACAATAAAAAATTGGTCTTGCTATTGGGGTTGACGATAAATACACTATAAAACAAGAAAAACACGTAATTTTGTGTACTTTTGCACCTTTTAATATACATTCACACACTTATTATTGTTAGCCCATTGGGCTAATTTTAGATTTTTCCATAAAAAATTAGACCATGTCAGGTCATTTGTTTTCCTTTTCTTTAACACACTTTTGAAGTTATATATTAATTCAATGCAACATTCATTTACTCGCTACAAGCAACAAAATCCTTTTAACAAACAAAATTACGTCTTTTACTTTCTATATTACAGTACACATCTGCAAGTATTAACATCTTTAGCTCTCACTCTTTTTAACTCTTACTCAAAATTGGGGTAAAATTTATGAATATACACTCTACTTCTTGACTCAAACTTTTATCGAAATTAGTTTTACATAAAATTTATCCAAACTTTACAAGGCTATTTATCTCTTTCCAAATATCATTAATGAAGTTTTTATTCCAAATTTGGACTTAGATGTGCATTTGCAAAGTGTTTCATAATAAATGAATCTTTTAATATAAGTAAAAGTGCTTGAGAGTTGCTCTGGAGACCACCACCCTTGAACTAAGGGGGTAATTATGTGCGACCTCAAAATTCCAACCATGCATATTTAGAAGGGCAATCATTTCCATTAAAAAAAAGCTGATTTTTACATTCTCTATTTTTTTTTATATCTACATTCCCCTTTTTTGTTTTTTTAGAAAAACAACACTTAAAAAAGAAGAAGAGAGCATGGATATCGAAAAGGAGGGTGAAAAATAAAACTCCAAAAAAAAAAAAAAAAGTGCTAGGTAGGTGTTGCTTATTGCATTTTTGTATTTATATTCTTTTGAGTGATCCTTATACAACAAAGGGTGCTGTGGTGTAGTGGTTATCACGTCAGTCTTACACACTGAATGTCCCCAGTTCGAGCCTGGGCAGCATCATTCTTGCTTTTTGATTCCTATCCCACTTGCCTTTATTAGCTTTACTTCCCGTGTTTCTCTTTTTAGAAGGAAGCTGCAACAATTGAAGTACATGCAAATAGAACAAAGTAAAAAATCAATTTTATAAGGGAATTGATTTTCAAACTCTTATAAATGTGTGTGTGTGTATATATATATATATTCATTCACGCTATTTTTTATTTTTATTGTTGAAAGTGTGTGTATTTTGTGGATATAAAAAAGGAGAGTGTGAAAATTAATTTATCTTTTAAAAACTCGACATCAAATATTGACATTTATAAATGAACTAACCACAAATAACAAGAGACAGTTAGACACTATTCAACCTTGTTAGTAGTACCAAGAATTGTTACATGGAAAATGATTTTTACACTTCATTTTTTTTATGATGACACTCTAAAATTTATCTTTTACTGTAAAAATTATACATAGTAAGACACAATAAAAGACAAGTTTTGAAATGTTATCATAAAAAAGTAGAGTATCAAAATCATTTGCCTTATTATTATATTCCAAAATTTAAAAAATACTACTCATCTCTTAATCGGAGTATGGTGAATTGAGAATGTAATTGGCGCTAATGAATTTTTCCGCTTACAAGATAACAAGAAACTGATCACCACTCAATTCCATTTAAAAGATGCCACATTTGGAGAGAAAGGAAGAGTTAGGATGTATGAGAATGTATTTAACAGCTCTTTATCTATTGTAGAAAGGATTGTTTTTGACGTTAGGTGTAAAGCTTTGAGTTTTAGGGGAATCAAAGACAATGTCCAAGAGTTTCTGTGAAAACTGGGGCATTTGCTTTGATATTCTCAAGTTGTAATTTAGTGGCTTTGTGCTTGGTCTTGTATTTTTCCCAATGGTAAATTGTCAACCAAGATAATTTGAAGTTCTTAACGATTAATCAATGATTCAAGCACCGTCAGGTCGATTCTTCAGGAACATTGTCCACCACACATTGGGAAGCAGAGGCGTGCTGTGCGCAATTTCGCTCGTCCGTTTGTGTTTTGGATGGTCCAGATTCAGATGGATGATTGCTGTGCGCCTTACCGCACAACAAACCCCCTTCTACCCCCACACATTGGTATAGCGGCTTCCATAGAAGTTTTCAATGATAGAAATATGTAATTAATTTTAACACTTCACTTTAAATATGTAATTAATTTTAACACTTTACTTTTAATACTTCTCCTATCTTAAATTCTTGGTCCTTTTTTTTTACTATTTGTGTCACTTAAACAACTGGCTATATCTTACAATTTATAATAATTTTATATCCAACATGAATATTCTTTGATATATCTCAAATATTTTTACTAAATTAAGTTTTCAAAATTGTAAAAAATATTTTAAATTATGAGATATAGACAATTATTTGATTAACACAAAAAATGAAAAAGAAGCAAAAAATTGTTACAAAGGGAGTAACAAAACTTCAATACTTGTTTTTTTGTTGTCAATAATAAAAGATGAATATCAAAAAATAAAGTGTCAAAATCACTTGTAGCTAAGGCTGCAAATGAACTGAGCGGCTCGCAGCTCGGCTCGTTAATGGCTCGTTCAAGCTCGGCTCGAAAGTTAAACGAACAAGTTCGAGCCGATTTTTTCAACTCATTTTGTAAACGAGCCTAGCTCGAGCTAGGATAAGCTCGGCTTGAGTCGGCTCACGAGCCAGGTATATACATTTAAGTTTAGGATTTTTATTGTTATTTCATAATTTGTTCTTTTCGTTTTCAGTTTTCAGTCGACCAAAGGAGGCGAGAGCACACGCACACCAGCATACCACCCCTCCATAGAAAAATAAAAGATATATACCTTCACAATCAGAATATTTTTGGTTGTATTAAGTCAATGAGAGGATATATATATATTTTTCTTTGGTTCGTTAAGGCTCATGAATAAGCACGAGCTCGAGTCAAGCCAAGGTCCGCTCGGCTCGAGCTCGACTCGTTAAATTTTCATTGAGCTCAAGCTCGAGCTCGTGTTCGTTAAAAACTTAATAAACAAGTTTGAACATAATAAAACTCGACTCGACTTGACTCGTTTGCGGCCCTACTTGTAGCACCTGTTTTCATCCTAGTTACTGTACATTTTTTACTCATCCCTTCATAAATACTCCGTAAAGATCGAAACAACGCGACGGGACGGAGGTACCAATGTCCGGGAAAGTCCAACTCAACAGTTCAGTCTTCCAGAGAGAGAGAGAGAGAGAGAGAGAGAGAGAGAGAGCGCGCGCGCGTGTGATTGATAGACTGTGAAGTCTTCTTATCCTCAACCCCCAAACTCTCTTTCGCTCTCTCCAATTCGATGGCCTCATCGACTCCACCACCTCTGACCACCACCAAACCCTACCAAAACCACCACCTCCCCCACCACCACCACCACAACCACCAAACTCATCCCCACAACCACCGCCAAAGTGTCCATCACCACCAATGGACCGCCCTTAAGAAACCCCCACCTCGACACGCCGCCAAGCCCCCTCCAGGCCCCACCACCACCACCACTTCAACCTCAACTAACCCTAACTTCCCTTCTCTCTCCTCCCTCCCTCCCTCCACCAAGTCCGACCTCTCTGCCGACTTCTCCGGCCGACGATCCACCCGCTTTGTCTCCAAGTTGCACTTCGGCCGGCCCAAAACCGCCTTCGCCAGCCGCCACACCTCCTCCGCCGAAGAAGCCCTCCACCTCGCGATACGACACCGTTCCGACGATAATAATAGTAGCCACATAGACTCCCTCTTGCTTAATTTCCAACACAAGCTTTCTGGCACGGACGATTACACCTTCTTGCTTCGCGAGCTCGGCAATCGTGGCGAGTACTCGATGGCGATGCAGTGCTTCGAGTTCGCGGTGCGTAGAGAGAGGCGGCGTAACGAGCAGGGTAAGCTTGCTAGTACTATGATTAGTGTTCTTGGTAGGTTAGGAAAGGTTGACTTGGCTAGGAAAGTGTTTGATACTGCTGTTGTTGAAGGCTATGGTAACACTGTCTACGCTTACTCCGCTTTAATTAGTGCTTACGCGAAAAGTGGGTGCTGCGATGAAGCCATTAAGGTCTTTGAGACCATGAAAAGTTGTAATTTGAAGCCGAACTTAGTGACTTATAATGCTTTGATTGATGCTTGTGGGAAAGGGGGTGTGGGTTTCGATCTAGCTTCGGAGATTTTTGATGAAATGTTGGGAAATGGAGTGCAACCGGATCGAATTACATTTAATTCCCTTCTTGCTGTCTGTAGTGGTGCGGGCTTGTGGGAGACTGCGAGGAATTTGTTTAGCGAGATGGTTTATAGAGGAATTGAACAAGATATTTATACGTATAATACTCTTCTTGATGCTGCTTGCAGTGGTGGGCAAATGGATGTGGCTTTTGAAATTATGTCGGAGATGCCTACGAAGCACATATTGCCTAATGAGGTAACTTATAGTATTATGATTCGGGGATGTGCAAAAGCGGGGAGATTAGACAAAGCACTAAGTTTGTTTAATGAGATGAAGTTTGCTGGTATTAATTTGGATAGAGTTTCTTATAATACTTTGCTTGCGATTTATGCTAGTCTTGGTCGGTTTGAGGAGGCTTTGAGTGTTGGGAATGAGATGGAGAGTATGGGAATTAAGAAGGATGTTGTTACATATAATGCTCTTCTTGATGGGTATGGGAAACAAGGGAAGTATGATAAAGTTAAGGAATTGTTCTCAGAGATGAAAGCAGAGCGGCTTTTGCCTAATTTATTGACCTACTCAACTTTGATTAGTGTCTATTCTAAAGGGGGTGTGTATAAAGAGGCAATGGAGGTTTATAATGAGTTCAAGCAAAAAGGGTTGAAGGCGGATGTTGTCTTCTATAGCAAACTCATAGATGCGTTGTGCAAAAAGGGGCTAGTGGAGTCTTCTGCATTATTGCTAGATGAGATGACAGAGAAAGGGATTCAACCTAATGTAGTCACGTATAATTCTATAATTAATGCCTTTGGGCAGTCAGCCACTGGAGAATGTCCAGATGGAATCATTGAGTCACTGGTACAATCTTCACCTTCAGTGTTTTTTCGAGAGGAAAATAATGAAGATGACAGTATCATAAAGATTTTTGAGGAGTTAGCTGCTGAAAATTCATGTCATTCAAAGCAAGATAACAGAATCGGACAAGAGATTTCATGCATCTTGGGAGTTTTCCAAAAGATGCATAATCTAAGAATAAAGCCAAATGTTGTCACATTTTCAGCAATTTTAAATGCTTGCAGGTATAATTTACTCTCTATTCCCTTGTCATATTTCTTGAAAGGCATACCTTTTTCCATTTAAGATTGAGTGTTGAGAATGTGTGCATCACTTTCACTTGCTATTTTATCTGCAGTGTCTATATTCTTTTTTCTTCTTTCAGTAACAAGTTATTTGGTAACTGCAAAATTCATGTATGAGCAAGCTTTTACAAATGTCCTACTATCTACGCCCACTTATGAACTAGGAAGAGAAGGCTTAATAAGGATTTGCCAGGATTAGCTCATTTCATTATATAGTGGGGCGAGCTTAGCATTGTTCAATTGGAAATATTTTACCCTAACATCAAAGCTGATCTTGTGAAGGACAGCAGGAGGCCTTTGAATGCCTTGAAAGATCCTGCAACTCCTCTCCCTGTCTCTTGCAAAATGTAATAGATCATGGCGGCCCATGCAATTTCCTGACTATATTATGAAAATCTTATTTCAGTAACATGTTGCTCTGTTGTCAGATCCAAGGTTCTTCCTTTCACCTCTTGCCCATTACAGGACTCACTCCTTGCACAAATTGTTTTGCCAGAAGGGCCAGATAGAGGAAGGAAAAGAAAACATTTTGGATTTGATTTAAGCATCTTTTAATGCATTTATTATTTTGAAATAGAATTGTCTGGTGGATATTATTGGTTTGGGGGTTGTATTGGGGGGTGGGAAGGGAAGAATTTCTTGAGTGGATGCACCTTTCGACCAAAGTGCACATGGACTTCAAAATCTCTTCCACAGTCATGGTATGTAGTTGATGGAACCAGGAGCCACTTGTTGGCAACTCGGCATTATGATTGAAGTTATAATGTAGTGGAGGTCCTGGAGGAGGAGGAATCAGAAGGATCTCTTGGGTCCACCCCTCTACATGATGTTTTTCTTTGTCTTATATCTTGAAGTTCAGGCATGAAGTTTTTCATCATAGCGTATCTTGAAGTTCAAACTTGCTGCTTCTTACTTACCCCCAAAAAAAAACTTGCTGCTTCTTGCCTTAGTCAATTTGATGGTCTTTTTGATAGGACATTGTTTAGCCATTCTTGCTTATCCAGTTTTGCTACTTGCCCCTTGTTGCAGCCATTGTAATTCATTTGAAGAAGCATCAATGTTATTGGAGGAACTTCGATTATTTGATAATCAAGTGTATGGTGTGGCACATGGACTTCTCATGGGCCAAAGAGAGAATGTGTGGATGCAAGCTCTATCCCTTTTTGATGAGGTGAAGCAGATGGACTCTTCAACAGCATCTGCCTTTTATAATGCTTTGACTGACATGCTGTGGCACTTTGGTCAGGTATGCCGTAGTGCTGGCCGTTGCTTGAAATTACATGGTTGGAAAATTCTTGAACTTTGACTTTTCCTCTTATTTATAGGCAGTTGCACTACTGTAAAATCAGGGTGTTTCACTGGGACATAATTAATGCGTCCAATGGTTTACACTTCACAATCTCTCTCTTGGTTGTTATGGTACTGGAAAATTGGAATCATGGTTGATAATATATCAAGTTGGGCTAATTTTCCTTAGTTTACATTTGAAATCTTTGTTGAATAGCTACTTGTCTGTCTAGATCACGTGTTTGGAGTTGATAATAGGAGTTCTTTCAAGCAGTATTAGGTAGGAGTATTTCCATCGTTGCTTTATAGTTGATTCAGTGTTTGAAACTCTGCAGTTTTTCTCTTTGGGAATTTTTTCCGTTGTGTAATGCATCTTAATAGTTAAAATGTTAGTTAATAGACTTAGACTTTCGGAATTCAGCAAGGACATGAACTAGGAGTCAACAATCCCCGGCTCCTTTTTCCACCTCCTCAAACTCGGAATCTCCTGAAGTTTCACGCTAACCTCTTGCAAAAAGGTTAGTGATTGTTATATTAATCTTTGTATTGGTTTATGTACAGAGACAAGGAGCCCAACTGGTGGTGCTTGAAGGCAAACAACGTCATGTGTGGGAGAACACATGGTCTGATTCTTGCTTAGATCTGCATCTGATGTCTTCTGGTGCTGCACGCGCAATGGTCCATGCCTGGCTTCTCAACATTCGTTCTGTAGTTTTGGAAGGCCAGGAGTTGCCCAAACTACTGAGGTATCGTTAATGGTGATAGTTCTGATGATTTGGCACTGTTTGATTAGATTTCTGAGAAGATTCAACTTCTTCGTTTTGCAGCATTTTAACAGGATGGGGCAAACACAGCAAAGTGGTCGGCGATGGGACGTTAAAGCGAGCAATTGAGACACTTCTTGTTGGAATGGGTGCACCATTTCGGGTTGCCCAGTGCAATATTGGCAGGTTTACATCAACTGGCGCTCTGGTGACTGCCTGGTTGAGAGAATTGGGAACTCTAAAAGTTCTCATTCTTCATGATGACAGAAAGCATACGGGAACGGCAACATTGGAGCTTCGTCCTCCATTCCAAACAATCCCCTTGTAGCATTTTGTACCTCTATGTATCAAGCAATTTCCTTGTATTTTTTGTATATGTATGATTTTCATCTATCAGTTCGTTTTTGGGGGCTTTGCTGCCAACATTTTTATTCCATGTAAATTTAGTGGTCCAAAAATCTACCTCGGTCTCTTTCTCTGAGGACTCGCAAATGTATAATTTCTCATTTCTTCAGTGCAAGTTAACAGTTTTGTCTGTTCCATGTTTTTGCATGAATGACCTACTGATGCGGAATGCAGAGAATATATTTGCAAGTTGCAACTGAAGTGTCTTCAGGAGGAGTGAGAAGAAAGGCGCAATGAAGTGTCTTCTGAAGACAAAAAAGGTTCAAAGCTGTAGTTTTTAGTTTAAAACTACTTACTGATATTTTTGTATAAAACCTATGCACCTTTTCTATTTGTTTTAGTTCTCACATTCTTGAGAAGATATTCTTTGATGGAGATAATTTACAAAAGAAACTGTAAAGAAGAAAAGGTCACTGGTGCTTTTTGGAAGTGGTGTTAACTTTATTTTTTACAAACAGTTTTTTCTACTGCAATGAGCTAAATGGATTTGAAGTCTTGTTTATTTATTTATTTCAACTCTTGAAAATCGTAGTATCTTTTGCGTGACACAACGCTCCTAGTTTCTTGCATGCATCCAATCCATTAGAACTAACTTCTTAACATGATTTAAAATTTTCCTCAAACTCCTGAACTGTTTGACTAAATACTGGGTATGGTTAAGGTTTCTTGATTTCATAAGAATAAAATGCTTTATTGCTTTCTTCGGCGCAACACACGGACACCATAATCTAGTCTCTTCAGTTCATGTAAAATGAGCATTATGGTTTCACGTATTTTCTTGTTTCCAAAAGTTATATTTTATTCTTTGCAATGTTGATTGATTCCTAATTCATGCTGAGGCCAATGCCATTATTGGTTTAGCTTATCCTTTTTCTTGAGTTCTCGCAGGGAAACATTCATACTAGGTCAGTAGTAGGTCCAGTGTCTTCTGTGATCCGTAACATCTGTTGCTTGGCTCAAGAATGATGCAATTCTAGTGCTGCAACACATTGGAAAGATCTTGAGACCTTTTAACCTAATTAATGTATTGAGCTTATGGGGATGTGCTCGAACATTTGCAAATATTATTAAGAATGAGCAGTTTTCAACTCGTTTTATCCACCATCTCTATTTTTTCGGGTTGACATGATGGTTCTTTTTCATATGTCTTGTTTAATCATACTATTGGGAGCATTTGTTACCACTTACCACCTTAAGCTTTTGCGACAATTGGTGATCTAACATGGGATGAGAACTGTGAGCCGTGGCTTTGTCTTGGGTGAACATATACACTTGTTTCTCGCTAGTTTAGATACAATGGGTTTTTGATCCTCCATTTTGCGAGGCTACTGCTGCTGGATGCTCCAAGGCTGCGGCAGGTTGTATATTCTCTCACACTGGGTTCATCACTCATTCGAACAACGTTTTTGGTTAATTTCGAAAACTTGGGAATGCAAAGATGTCATTCTTGCCTGTTTTGTTTCAGGGCCTTTTGTCCTTTGAGTTTGTGAGAGAGATATGAAAGCATGAGGGCATTCATGTTGAATGCGACACAGGTATGTGACTTCTGTTTTGAGTGATCTTTCTCTCTTGGTAAGATCATGCATAGTATAAATTATAATATGTAGGCTTCCAAAAGATCAATCTTCTTTGCTAGTTGCAACTTTTAATTTTTTGTTTGAGATAAGCTTATCTCGAAAGTCGAAATCTAAAGCTGAGAAACCTTTGCAAACGTGACTTGGCGTCAGACCATTTCTAGGTGATAAGACTATATACTTGGCTGCCAAATGACTCTGCACCTCACTAGAAAAAGCTGAGAGGGGTGTGTTGTCTATGCACTGGAGAATGGAGATATTGTGGTCTATCACAGAGTGAATGTATCGTCTGGATAGGTAGGAAAATGTCAGTGAACTGTCGAAGTGAATTCACCTCCCTTTCTCGAATATATCGTTACAATTCGGGATAGGGAGGCCATAAAAGAGGTTGCAGCAGAATCAAGGATATTAGTTCCTCAAGTTATTACATCTTTGGGAGGCTTTGACTAGTGCGTTGCATGATTTGTTATGTTGTGCCAGGGCATAGTCATGCACAATATATAGGTAGTGCCCTTTCCCTGTCCCCCCTCCTTCAAATTTAGAATGGCGTTATGTGCTAGATATCGGTGTGGTGAACTGACAGGGAACCGTTTAAATCAAATCATGTGTCATCAATATCCTCCGTCCCCTTGTCCTAATCCCCTCTCTTCCACATGATCAATTTCATTAAGAAACTATTCTGTGGTGGGCAAGGATTGTGCATTAAGGGGCCAAGAGAGATGGGGGACATAAGATTGGTTGCGAAATAATAGTTCCTGGTTGTTATACATTGCCAGTGGTGCACTTTGTCGGTATGTACCAGTAAGCACATGCAATCGTGCATTTTCTGAATCAGTTCCAGTGCTAGAATAGTGGTATTTGACATACCTTGCACAAGTGAAATAAATTAATCAAAAGTTAAAGAACATTGCCGAAGTTCTCATTCACATCTCAACTACACTCCCTTCAATAATCTATATGCATTTAATTATCCCCAGGAGTCCTCACAAAACAGTGAGGGCAATTAAGCTATAGGGAAAGCCCGGAAAGGAGGAAAGATTGAAATGCAAGTAGCTTAAAACATAAATTAAGCCCAAACCGTTTTGGACTGGATATTTGACCCACCACATGGTCCAATCCAAAGGCAACCGCATAAGCTATTTTAGGCTTAATTTCCACATGAAAATAACTGCTCTTTCAATGTGTATGTGTCTAGATGCGTGAGATGATTCATCAAATTTTACGCAGGATTGGAGTCCTTTATGAAAGGTTGGTGTCCATTAAAAGGCAATAATCCGTGGAATGTCCCTAGAGGAAAGAGCCAAACTTGAGATGACAAGTATCTGCATTTACACAGCCAAATAAGGTGGGAGGTAGGGTAAGGATTACTTAGAGAATCAGTCTGTTGGGAAAGTGGGTATGAAATTTTTCATAGCTGATACAAATGGTTGAATCTACCCCATTCACCATTGGAAAACACTACTCTTGTGCTAAAAACCTAAACTTGCAACTGCATGCATTTACGTCCCAATTCCCTGTTTTCACGTATAAATACCATAATGCACTGGTTTAGGAGGCGGCGGCGGTACCGAGGGTGGTACAGGTGCAAGTGGTGGCATAGGCGGAGGTGTGTAGGGGTCAGAGGTGGGTCTGGTATTGGTGGAGGTGCAGGTGGTAAAGGTGGCGGCATAGGAGTCAGAGGAGGGTTGGGTTTGGGTGGTTGTTTCGGAGGAGGCGGTGCTGCTGGGTGGTGGTAAAGGGGTTGGAGGTGGGTCTGGTGCAGGTAGTGGTTTTGGAAGAGGCGAAGGTAACGGGGGTGGCACAGGTAGAGGTGTAGGGGGAGGGGCAGGTGGTGGTAAAGGTGGCGGCGTAGGAATCGGAGGAGAGTTTGGTGCAGGTGGTGGTAAAGGTAGGGGTGTGGAAGTTGGAGTTGGAGGTGGGTCTAGTGAAATGTGGTGACGGCGGATTTTTCAGACGGGATGGAAGTAAGGTAAAAAATGGATAAAGGGGTAACGGGATAGTTGCTCACCACCCAAGTTAGGAAACCAACGGGATAAGATATCACCACCCGAGGATTTAACTAGGGATACTGGGCTAGGGAACCGCTCACCACTCGAAGGAATCCACCTAAAAGATACAGAAACGGAAAACTCGTCACCTATTGGAATCCACCAAAGGATAAGAGTTATAAGAAGAATTATCTTCTCACAAGCCAAAGGCTATTTTAATTCAACACTCAAAAACTACCATTTCATTCATAACAATAGAATTTATAGATTACTTGGAACAACCCTCCAAGAATAGGAAAAGACACTTGCATTTTCAAGACACAAATTAAAAAGGACTTGACCATAGAGTAATAGAAAAATGTGTTTGATTCTTTGAAACTCAAAAACCACTTAGAAACTTAAAAAGACTCTTCGATTGACGCAATGACTTCTTGAATAATTTCAAGGACTTTGACTGGCATCAGGTGGCATTGGTGGAGGTGCGGGTGGTGGTGTACGAGTCGGAGGTGGGTCTAGTGGAGGTGTAGGTGTAGGGGGCGGTATTGGGGGTGGTGCAGGTGGCGGCGAGGGAGGTGGTTTTTGACGGTGGACAAGTGGAGGCAGTAGGGGAGCTGGGGAGTAGGATTCGGAGGGGTGGAGGATTTTAATTTCTTCAATGCAAATCTGGTGGGCCATCATTGTTTAGATGGGCATGCGTATGGTTTTCGTAAAGAAGTGTAAGAAAGGGAACGGGGGAGGTGTTGTTCCTTTGCTGTCCTGGCTGAGTAGGGCCCCCTCCGGTCTCGCTTCGATGATCGGAAACGTTTACGCCTCTGTACCATGCCTAGGAAATAATGCAATTAAATTGTAACTTTTTATCTTCTACTTTTGGTAATACTAATATTGCTTGCATCTTCTATTTTCCTTTCTTTTTAGAATTTTGTATATGTTGTTTTCTGGTAGTGGCGAATAAAAGAGAGTAGTTTCTGGGATTTAAGTTTCAAGTTTGGACATAATGAATTTTATTTAATTTCCCTCTCTCTCTCTCTCTCTCTCTCTCTCTCTGGGCGTTGGATGCTCTCTCTTTGGTTATCCAAAATAGTAATAGTAGTTTTTTATTTGACTCTATTGAAATGGTTAAAAGGTCCATTTAACTAGCCTGATGCGAAGAATACTTTAATTCGGATTTGCGACACCTATTGTAATATAGGTTCTTTTCAAAATTCTATTTCTGTCGTCGTATCTCTGGAACTAACAAAACGAAGTGCATATTTTTGGCGGCTTCTATACATAGAATATGTAAATTCGAATATAAGTACCAAACTTTTATAGCCATCTGGGTATCTACCGTATCGTGGCAGGCAGAGGATAAGAGAGTTCATACATAAATAAGTAGGAGATAAGAAAGGGCATACTCACAGCGACATGCATATACCCATATTCCGTTAATTCAGTTCACTTTATATATTCTTGATTCTTCAAATCAAAGAAGAAAAAAAGCTTACCCTTTTTTCAACTCTTTTGCAAAATATACCGGAAAGCTTTATTATTGGCAGAATCTTAGTTATCTATGTTATAGTAGTATTCAACTGATGGAGAGGTCTGCAAATGTTTTGCATTAAGGGCCCGCTTGGATGCGGGTAAAAAATCAGGGGTAAAAAATATGAAGGGGGAATAAGATCGTAGGGAGTATTAATTTTGATGGGTTGGCCCACATCGATTTGATGTTTATGGAGGGGGGATAAAATATTATGTGGTTTGAATGAGATATTAAAAAGAGAGATAAAATTTGACTTTGATTGGATAATTTATAGAATTGGGGGATAAGAAGGGGTTGATGATGGAAAAAGCTGTCAAATGACTATTTTGACTATGTGCAGTGTTAAATTTAATTATGCATTAAAATAAGTATATAAATTTCAAAATCAATATATTTAATCAATTTTGGACAATTGGAAATATAAAAAAATAAATAAATTAAAAAATATCTATTCTAAAAAATTTATACTAAAAACCGTTTTTTAACTATATTTTTTAATATAAAAATGATGTAAAAAAAAATGTTTCCATTTTCAATCCGTTTGAACCAGTGCAAAGATCTTGTTTTTCTGAACATTTTATCTTAAATGATCATAATGGATTTTTGGCTCTAAGGCTTTTCAATGAGCACCCTAAGAGAGCTCTGAAACTAAATAAGGAGTCTTCGGGTGCTCATTAAAAGGCCTTAGAGCCAAAAATTCATTATGACCATTTAAGATAAAGTGATTAGAAAAATAAGATTTTTGCACCGATTTAAACGGATTGAAAATTATAACACTTATTTTTTTACACCATTTATATATTAAAAAATATAGTAAAAAAATTAAGTGTTTCGATTTTCAATCCGTTTGAACCGGTGTGAAGATCTTATTTTTTTGATCATTTATCTAAAATGGTCATAATTGATTTTTAATTCTAAGGCCTTTCAATAAGCACCCTAAGAAAACCTTGAAACTAAATAAGAAGTTTTTGAGTTGAGGAAATGGGATAAACAGGGGTGATTCCATTCAAATTTCACCCCTCTATAGCCGGATAAAATTTAGGCAGCTGCTTCGCCTCAAACCTTGCCTTCCAATAAGGTTGAAATACCCCAAGCGTAGGGCTAGATCGTCGGTAGCATAATATCCGGAAGTCCGGGATCGTACCCACAGAGAATTCGAATGTAGCCTAAATGGATTGTAGGTTTTGTAAGGTGGATTGTGGCGTTTAAGACGGCCAACTTGGTTTTGCTTTAAACGGTGGAAAAGATAAAACGAAGACTAGAAATGAGCTAGATAAACTAAAGGAGGCAAGTCTGGGGATCGTCTAACCCTTGACTTAAGCCGTTACCGGTTCTCAATTATAACTCAGGCGAGAGTCACGACCGCGTGCTCACGCCCGGGAGATTTAACTTTAATGACTACGTTTATCGAAAGATGTGATTAACCGGAATTAAATCAACCTATTTTTGCTAATGTATCTAACACGTAGGGGGCCACGAGCCCTCAATATGTCGCTTGCCAAGACCGCTTGACTAAACTTCATACCAATGAGTTAACACGCCTCGCTTAGACCAAAAAGACTAGGTTAATGAAATTCCGAAAACCAAGATTCTAAGCCCGAAAGTTTTGAGAACCAAATAACCACCTAAGTACTCGGGAAAGATTACCCCGAGACTTGGCCTATCAACTACTCACACATAGCTAAAGCATAAAAGAAAGCATAAAAACGAGACATGACTTTTAACCGATAAAAAGGAAAACAAACTTGATATTATAAAGGATCTAGAGAGTAGCTACAACTTTAATAAACGAGAAAACATCAAACTAGGAATTACTTACTTGAGTTCTTAAGAGATTACACTAGAAAAGCTTGAAAGAACATTAATGGAAGAAAATTAAAAGCTATTAAAGACCTAGATCCCAAGGGGGAGAGAGGAGACCCCTATTTATACACAATGGGTTTCTCTCTCCTCAAATATCTAAAAACATACCATAAGTAGCAACTATTCCATAAATGGAAAGTCCAAAAAGTAGCAAAATATCTGGTCGGAAGCTCTCCGTATCGATACAGAATAAGAAAAGTATCGATACCACATCGTTAAGCTGAAAAGGCCAATTTTCCGTAACAATCCCGTATCGATACAGATTATGGCCGTATCGATACAGGACTCTCTGATTGGAAAGATAACAAACGCGTATCGATACGGTCCAAAATCCGTATCGATACGGGGAGCTTATCTCTGGTCTTCAGGCCAGCCTCCAAAACTTGATACCCGACGACCGTTGGCCTGCCCGATGCTCATTGCCTTCGTTCTTTGGTCACTTTGGCACAAGTTCCACCGAGCGATGAGTCTTGAATTAACTTGGGGGTTGACTTTGCACTCAAAACACGCCTTTTAAGGGCGTTTTGCCTGAAACACTAAACAAACTACCTTACGAGCAATATCGGCTAAAAACGACAATAAAAGCTAAAAGCACTACTAACTAACGGACTTAAGCACCACGATCAAGCAATCTTAGGTGCGTATCACACCCCCCAACTTGAGCGTTGCTAGTCCCTAGCAACAAAATAGGAACTAAAGGAAAATAAAGAACGCCAGACCATCCTTCCGACAGAGCTACTTAGCACCTACTCAAACTGCAACTAATTGGCAAGAGTTAAAACAACTTAATCATTCCAAAACAACTCGCAGCCAGCAATTTAGCGATCAACTAAAAATTGAGCAAGTCATAATCAAGTATCCAAAACGAGCGCCAAAAGACAAAAGACGGATACGAAGCTATAACTTAACCAATTCCAACCAATGTAACCATATCCCATAAGAAAAATGCTCGAATTAGGCACGGGGAACAAAAATACCATGCCTTATAAGTGGAGAGCACCATTAAACAGAACTTACGACTAAACGATTGAAAACTGAATTGCCGAAAGAAAGCATGCCACAAACTAAATATACTAGCTATCAGGCAATAAATCGAAATGGAATCAAGGCATATTAAAGATCTACTAAGGGCTTTATAGCATATATTGACCTTGGTTTTAAATCAAAGAACGGTTAGCAGAATAGGATAGCGGCCATATACTAGCTTGGTTCAACTACCCTTGGCCGCCTCCAACTCCAACTACCAAGTCATAGGCCACATGCCGGCCTCAACAAAAACTTACTAAACTATTAAGTCAGAGTTAACTAAACCAAACTAAACTAAAACAACGAAATAAAAGATAAAAGGTGGGCTGTCAACCACCAAGCACCCCGACCAAGTTGAGGGATTTTCAACTACTCCACCGACTCTACTCGTCATCCACAAACACTGGCTCATCCCCAGCAAAATCATCGCTGTCCTCATCAGGCTCCTCGGGCGGTGGCACATATTGCTCACTAGCTTGCCCCACTCCTTGGCTCAGAACCCAGTCTAACTTATGATCAATCTTCCGCTGCCTCCTTGCATTGGCTCGGGTCTCCTTTTTCAGTTTCTTCAAGCAACCCATAGTGGCCACCCCTTGGCAAAACAGCAATTTGTTCCAAGCGGCCGACTTTGCACCCTTTGGTGGCAAAGTAGTCAAGTACTCCCCACGTGGGGCAGCAGCAGCAGTAGGTCGGGACTGAGAGATACTCCGGGTGAGTATGGAACTGTTAATATCCCCCGGATTGAGCTTTTCTCGCTCCGGAAACTTGGAAGCAGGAACCTTCTGAGCCAAACACATAACGGTCACCAAACACGGAAAAGGCAACCTAGAGTTGGTTGGGGCCTTGGCTTTGAAATCAATCATCTCTTGAAATATAACCTTTGCCCAGTCACACACCACATTCGGATTCATGAACGCGTGAATCATCCCCCCTTCGTAGCTATCCGGCTTGTTCTCCGTACCCCTCGGATTGAAATTGTGATGCACTAACTGATTAACAAGCCGATACACCTCCTTAAACTTCCCCGGCACATGAGGGAGACTCGCCTCCCTAGGATTTTTATACAACTCCTGAACAACGGTCTCATCTGCCACATACTCCTCATCGGGATAGTTCACATCATCCGCGGGTGGTTGGCGGTAATTCAAAACCCGAGCGATAAACCCAGAAGTCACCTCAATAGTAATCTTCCCAATTCTTGATGTTACCTTGGCATCATCCTTCTTCTCATCCTCCTCAGGCGGAATTTTCATGTTCTTGTAGAATTCTATAACCAACTCTTTATTGTAGCTAGGGTTAGGGGCAAGATAATAAGACAAACCTTGGTCGCGGATGCGACGAACAAACGGATTCTCGATACCAAGGTTGTCGACGTCAACATGTCGCTCATTCTTGAACCCCCGGTTCCGAATCCCTTCTTCCCATTTCTTTTGAGTCGCGGCGCGAATCTCAGCCGCCGTCCTCCTCTTAGCCCGGCCTCGCTTTTGCGGGTTTGCAATCATTTCCTCCTCCTCCTCCATTTCCTGCACTATCTCCTCCGCTTGTTGCGAAGAAGAAGCCGGAGCCTTGCCCTTGGAAACCACAGTCTTTGTTCTCACCATTGCATGCAAAACCTACCAACCAGAACAATATCCCAAATCTTGAAACAAAATACTACCGAAAACAACCCAAATTGCAGCCAGGAATGTGCAAATTTCAACAAAAACAGGCGGCCAGGCAGAATCCACAACCCTTCTGAGTTGTACTACACAGACTCTGCTTCAAAACTTAAGTACACAAATGATAACTTCGCCATGCAATTCCAGTCCCAAAACCAATCAAAATTTCAAAAATCTCGAAAACAGGGGTTCATGGGTGATTTCGGAAGTTGGGGTTTAGAAACATGGTAAGATGGTTCAAAATAGCAATGCATGGCCATATAGTGGGTAATCAAGGTTTGGAGTTAATATAGAGGAAGAATAATGGGAGGTTATGCGCATAGAGAGAGAGAGAGAGAGAGAGAATTTACCTTGGTATAAGTAGGATTTGACTTGGAATCCTTGAAAACCTTTGGAATCCCTTAAAAGCTTGGAGTTTTGGGGTTAGATTATGAAGTTTTGGGGTTGATTTTGGTGTTTTTGGGGTTGATTTTCGAAGAGCTTGGGCGGTTATGGAGGGTTAGTGAGAGAAAATGGGGTTTGGGAAGATGAAGAGGCCGACCTTGATAACTGCAGATTTCGACTTTAACCCACGCGTATCGATACGGTCCAAAATCCGTATCGATACGGGTCTTTCTGATTGCCCACGAACAAACGCGTATCGATACGCCTTACGGGCCGTATCGATACGGGTGGCTTATCTTCAGAAGTTCAACTTTGCCACCCGATAGCCAATGCCGACGCCCAGAGCCACTTTTAAGATACACCCGGAGCCTGTAAACCTGAAGCCCGCCCCAGCAAAGCTTAAAACCAACTTCCATCCATCCACCCAAACATCCGGTTTCCTATGGATAAGAGTGAGACGCGGACTAGGCTTTATTTTTAAAGGACAATGAGACTCTCTTGTGGATTTAATCAAGCGAAGATGGCCTTGTATCATTTCTTACATATGCCATAGATTCCGAAGCGATTTAAAGTAGATAACGAATACGTTTAGGCATGACATGAGATTAAAACCTAACTAAGAATATACTGAGAACAATCAACGGGAATGGGTCAAACCTGCTCACAACACACTCAACATTTAATTTCTCGCCCTTTAGCATGCATACGAGTTGGACAGAACAAGTTTAACAAAAATATTTACACGAACTCTTGCCAATTAATGAACTATTGACCAAGTGCTAAGTTGATCTATTCCACTAACTTGTAATAACGGAAGGATTGATCTACCAAAAACGAAAAATTTAAAAATTTAAACAAAACGCATAAAACATAACAAAACGCATAAAACATAAATATCCGATTTATGTCCCTCCCCCCAACTTGAAATATGCTATGCCCTCATAGCATGGAGAACAACAGTAGGGAAAAAGGAACAAAAGATCTTACCTACGGGGGAATGTCAACCCCCTTATACCTCGACCAAGTTGGAGGTTTTTTCGTCACCGACTCCTTTTGTCATCCGAACGGCTTTCAAGGTCGACTCCTTCGGCTCTTCCAACGGAACCACAGCTAGTCACACAGGATCATGGCCAAAACTTTATTGGACTAACAACCGCGACACGTAATCGCACCCATGCTTAGGGCTCCTGAATGCCTCATTTACTCCGACGTTAGATCCAAACCACCAAGGCTGGTGTGGTAGCACGCTCACCCTGCAAAAGACTTAAGCTCGAACTACCTACTAAGAGCCAAATGACATTAGAACCACCCGGCACGTGTTATCCGGGCACCAACAAACATATATACAAAGAAAAACAAAAGACACCACCCGATTTTCACGCAATCTCACGAGTCATACTTTTCGTCCCGTGTCTCACCAAGTTGGCAAAACGCGGGTGGCTATACTAGACCATCAAAGTTGTTACATCATGCCCGAAGTAAAATTCACCGCTTGACCTCGCCAAGCAATTAAGCCCAGCGTTCCCTATGATCAAAACAAAGTGAAACAAGACAGAGCCTAGGGCCAAAGCCCGGGAATATCAAGCCGCACCCAAAGACCTAAATTGCCCCCGATAGGGACATATCTGGTGAGCATGGATCGTTAACGGCAAACTACGACAAAGAAGGACTAATTAAAGCCCGAAACAATGATGCGTTGGTGAAATCTTTTGGTGAGAAAAACCCGAAAGATGAGAAAATAAGAACAGAGCAGAAACGCAATATTGACAAATGTACAAATATACAGAATTTAATATCAGAGCTCGGAGCGTCCAAGTCACAGCTGGACTCCGCCAAACAATGAAGTCCAGCGTCCCCTAAGATCGTAACCAGGCAGGCACAAGATAGAGCCAAGTGCGGTAATGGAGCACGGGAATATCAGGTCCTAACCTAAGATCTATACCGCCCCCGTTGGGGCTAATCTGGAAGACGTGAGTGGTTCACTGTGAATTACTCCTATCAGAAAAGCTACTGAAAGCCCTATGTCACTGATATTAAAATTGCCCTTACTAACCGGAGCTGGGCACACGATCCTTTTTTTAGTAGCGGCGTGCGGAGCTACATATACCCAAGTCAATGGAGGGTACCCCCTACCCGGGGGCCGGGTCCGACAAACAGTTAAGTTCAGCGGTTACGCTTTCGCTCCCCGTGCAGATTAGAGTAACACAAGCTAAAACGAGGGGCCATCCGTGTAAACGGGATCGGCCAAGACCTCATCGGGCTCGCCAGCTTCAAAGCCACCAAGGAAAGGCTTAAGCCGCTGACCATTAACTTTAAAAGAGGAACCGTTACGCACGCTTTCTACTTCTATCGCCCCGTGAGGGGACACATTTTTGACAATATAAGGGCCAGCCCAACGTGAGCGCAACTTCCCGGGATGCAAATGCAAGCGAGAATTGTATAACAATACTTTTTGACCAGGCACAAAGTTTTTAATCACAATTCTATTATCATGCCTGGCTTTGAGTTGAGATTTATAAGCGCTAGAATGGTCGTAAGCATTGTACCTTAACTCTTCGAGTTCCGTCAATTGGAGCTTGCGCTGGTCGCCGGCTTTGGCCAGATTGAAATTCAGCTTCTTAATAGCCCAATAGGCTTTATGCTCAAGCTCGACTGGTAAGTGGCACGCTTTTCCGTAAACCAACCGATATGGTGACATGCCCAAGATAGTCTTGTACGCAGTACGGTAAGCCCACAAAGCATCGACCAAGCGAGTTGACCAATCTTTACGGGTAGGATTAACCGTCTTCTCCAAGATATGTTTAATCTCTCGATTTGCAAGCTCCGCTTGGCCATTCGTTTGCGGGTGATAAGCCGTTGAGACTTTGTGAATGATGGAATACTTCCGCAAGAGGGCCGCAATGGATCGGTTGCAAAAGTGGGACCCTTGGTCACTGATGATAGCTCTAGGCATGCCAAATCGCGCCAAAATGTACTCACGGAGAAATTCAACGACAACTTGGGCATCATTAGTTCGAGTGGGAATAGCCTCCACCCATTTGGAGACATAATCAACAGCCAACAAAATGTAGAGGTATCCAAAAGAAGTAGGAAATGGCCCCATGAAGTCGATACCCCAACAGTCAAACACTTCAATAATCAAAATGGGTGTAAGCGGCATCTCATTACGTCGCGTCACGCACCCCAGAAGTTGACAACGCGCACATGCCCGGCAGAAAGCAAACGTATCCTTGTACAATTTTGGCCAATAGAAACCGCACTGTAGAATCTTAGCGGCGGTCTTTCTGAACGAGAAATGGCCGCCACAAGCCTCCGTGTGGCAGAATTGGATAACACTTGGTTGCTCAGAATCAGGCACACAACGGCGGACGAGTTGGTCGGCACAATACTTAAACAGATACGGGTCGTCAAAAGAGAACCGTTTCACCTCAGCCAAGAACCGACGCTGCTCCTGCAAATTCCAATGTCCAGGCATAAGACCGGTGACTAAGTAGTTCACTATATCCGCGTACCATGGAGCCGTAGTGATGGAGAACAGCTGCTCATCGGGAAAGGAGTCACCGATAGAAATGTGCGATGTATGATCTTCGAATTCTAAGCGAGACAAATGATCGGCCACCACATTCTCGACACCCTTCTTATCCTTAATAGTGAGGTCAAACTCTTGTAGGAGTAAAATCCACCGAATCAAACGCGCCTTGGCATCCTGCTTCGTGAAAAGGTACTTGAGAGCCGAATGATCGGTGTACACGGTAATCGGAGCCCCCACTAGATAAGACCGGAACTTGTCCAACGCAAAGACTATGGCAAGCAACTCCTTCTCCGTAGTGGAATAGTTCATTTGAGCCTCATTGAGCGTCTTGCTTGCATAGTAGATGACGTACGGCTCTTTCCCTTTCCTTTGGCCCAAAACAGCTCCAACGGCGTAATCACTAGCGTCACACATGAGCTCGAAGGGCAATTCCCAATCCGGCGATCGCACTATAGGTGGAGAGGTGAGACTAGACTTTAGCTTGGCAAAGGCGGTCTCGCAACTCGGCGTCCACTCGAACGGCACATCTTTGGCGAGCAAATGACATAAAGGCCGGGCAATTGCACTAAAATCTTTGATAAACCGCCGATAGAAACCGGCATGCCCCAAGAAAGAGCGGATATCCTTCAAACACTTTGGAGTCGGAAGACTCCCAATCAAATCGATTTTTGCCCGATCCACTTCGATGCCTTTCGAAGAAACAATATGGCCGAGTACAATGCCTTCGGTCACCATGAAATGACATTTCTCCCAATTCAGCACTAGGTTCTTTTCCTCGCACCGAGCCAATACTAACTCCAAATTGGTAAGACAAGCCTCAAAGGAGTCGCCAAAAACTGAGAAGTCGTCCATGAATACTTCCATAATTTTCTCCACCATGTCACTGAATAAACCCATAATACACCGCGAGAAAGTACCGGGGGCGTTGCAAAGCCCGAACGGCATACGACGATACGCAAAGGTCCCGAATGGGCACGTGAAAGTAGTTTTCTCTTGATCTTCCAAGGCCACCTCAATCTGATTATAACCGGAGTACCCGTCCAAAAAGCAGTAGAACTTGTGCCCGGCCACTCTCTCCAAAATTTGATCGATGAAGGGAAGGGGAAAATGGTCCTTTCGGGTACTGGCGTTCAGCTTCCGATAATCAATGCACACCCTCCAGCCAGTCTGAACACGCATTGGAATAAGCTCATCCTTGTCGTTTTTCACCACAGTCACCCCAGACTTCTTTGGCACCACTTGTATCGGGCTCACCCACTTGGAATCTGCTATCGGGTAAATAATGCCAACATCCAACAATTTAAGAACTTCGGCGCGCACCACATCCTTCATGATCGGGTTTAATCGTCGTTGAGGCTGGCGAGAGGGCTTAACATCATCCTCCATGTAAATGTGATGAGAGCAAAGAGATCCATCTATTCCTTTGATATCGGCTATGGACCATCCAATAGCCTTTGAATGTGTCCTCAACTTAGAGAGGAGTTGAGATTCCTGAAGTGCGGTGAGGGCGGAGGAGATTACTACCGGGTATGTTTGGCCGTCGCCAAGATAGGCGTACTTGAGGGTATCCGGTAGTGGTTTCAACTCAAGCACTGGGGGTTCCATGCTAGACGGAACGGCTTGCTTCTCAATAAACAGCAGCTCCTCAAATTTAGGGACCCATGGGGTGATACCACACATCTCTTCCTCATCTAACAAAGAGCACAAGTACGCAACCTCAGGGGCTTCAAGAAAATCGGCCTCGGCAGAAGTCAGTGCGAGTTCCAACTGGTCCTTGCAAATAAACGTAGTGACGTGGTCTTGAACAAGTGAATCGACCATGCTTACTCCGCACACATCCTCGTCATCTCCCAATTGGCTACCGATATGGAACATGTTGACTTGCATCTTCATGTTGCCAAAACTCATGTTAAGGCGGCCATCCCGGCAATGAATAACGGCGTCGGATGTTGCCAAAAACGGCCGGCCAAGAATGATTGGGACGGACGATTGAGCTGCCGGCACCGGGCACGTATCAAGAACTACGAAATCGACTGGGTACACGAACTGGTCAACTTGAACAAGAACATCTTCGACCACCCCTTTGGGAACTCGAATACTCCGATCGGCTAGTTGTAAGGTCACCCGAGTTGGCTTCATTTTTCCCAAACCGAGTTGTTCATAGACCGAGAACGGGAGGAGGTTTACACTTGCCCCCAAATCAAGAAGAGCCTTTTCACAAACTTTACCCCCGATGGTGATGGATATCGTAGGACAGCCCGGATCATTATACTTGGGCGGAAGGGTTGAGTGGAAGAGTGAGCTCACTTGTTCAGTCAAGAACACCTTCTTCTGCACTTGGAGTTGCCGTTTGTGAGTGCACAACTCCTTCAAAAATTTGGCGTATAATGGAATCTGTTTAATAGCATCAAGCAAAGGAAGGTTAACCGTCACTTTTTTAAGAACTTCATAGATATCACTGTTCAAATTTGGCTTGGCAGGCGACTTAAGTCGGTTAGGATATGGAGCGGGAACGGTGAAAGCAGGCGGAACCTCGACTTCTTTGGCTTTTCCCTTTTCTTCTTCTGTAAGAACCGGGTTGGGAGATTCCCCATTTGGCACTGTGGGCTTCAATAGTGCTGGAAAAGGTAACAAGATTTGCGCAACCGGCGGCTCCACCTGAGCATTATCAACCGTCTTCCCACTTCTCAACGATATTATGGCCTTGGCTTGCTCGGGGAAAGTCACCGAAGAGCCTTGTGCAAAGTGTTGGCCTTGAGGATTTGGTTGAGGTTGGGTAGGTAGTTTTCCTTTCTCTTGTTGCAAAACACCGATAGCCGTTGTTAATTTACCCACTTGATTCCTTATGTCGTTCATCGCTTGGGTAGTTTGCTCATTAGTGGTTGTTTGCATTTGACAGAATGCATTCAGAGTATCCTCCAGAGAACGTCGTGGAGGTGGGGCTGGTTGCTGCTGAAATTGATTTTGCCCTTGGAATTGGCTCGGTGGGATGAATCCTGGCGGGCCTTGAGATTGTGCCGGAGGAAAACGTGGCTGACCCTGAAACTGAGATTGGCGCCATGTTTGATTCTGAGGAGGAGGAGGACCTTGAGAAGTTGATGAGCCAGCCTCATTCTGGTTACTCCAACGGAAAGCCGGATTAGATCTCAACCCCGGATTATAAGTGTTGGAATACGGATCCCAACGTTGATTCAGTGCACATACTTCTTCTGGGAGTTGATTATAGTGTTGTCGAAGGGTGGGGATGGTATGACAGTTGTCGGTCGAATGACCCGTAGTCTCGCAAATGACACAAACTTCTTCCACTTGGCGAACCTCTTTCACCTCTTTCACTTCTGCCGCTTCTTTCTTTTCTTTTGCTTGGACCGAATCTAGCTTCATTCTGTCCAACTTTAACGATAGCTCATCCAACCGCGTCTCGAAACCGCTCTGCTCATTCACTGAAAACTTACCGGAGCCTCCCGGTCCTTGATTTCTCATAGCTTGGTCACCCGGATCAATGTATTGCCAAGTTTGAGCTCTTTCGGCCAAAGCATCTAAGAATTCCCAAGCGGCGTCGGGGTCCTTTCCCATAAAGTCACCGCTCCCCATAGTATCCAAAAGCTGCTTAGACTCCCGATCACAACCCAAATAGAAATAGTTGATCACAAGATACATGGGAAAATTGTGGTGTGGGACAGCTGCAAGCAAATCCTTGTAACGCTCCCAATACTTGTAGAAAACCTCCCCATCTTTTTGCTTGAAATTCTGAATTTGATCCATGAGGAGCTTGGTTCGGCTGACCGAAAAGAACTTGGTGGTAAACACGTCTTGCACTTCACCCCATGTGAGCAAAGAACGGGGCTTCAAGGAATGGAACCACTGCTTCGCCTTGTCTTTGAGCGAGAAGGGAAACAACTTCAGGCGGGCTTGATCTAACTGGCCCGGTCCGGTCACAAAGGTGCTAACGATAGTCTCGAATTCCCGAATGTGAGCATAGGGGTCCTCCAATTCACGCCCCCGAAACTCTGGTATAACCCGATGATATTCTGGCTTGAACGCAAACGCATTGGCGGCAGTGCAAGTGGGAATGGCTATGGGAGAGACATGCGGACCTCTTTCTGGCGTCAAATAATCACGCAAAGTACGAGCTGCTGGTTGATCTGCCATTGGGCGTAGTGGAGGTGATAACTCACGAGATGCAGATCGATGTAGCCGATTCGATAAAGGGCTACGATAAATATTGAGCATACAACCTGCACAGTCCAATAAAGCAGACTAGAGGGGCTATGCCGCCGCCTCGTTCACAAACAGTCTCGTGGGGTTATGCCACCACCACGGCTATAGAAGCAACAATAAAAATAGGGTAAAAGGCAATTGATGCTCGACTAGCTTCGTTAAACCTCAAGTCGAATTGGTGGCTCGGTTAGAGGTATCCGCTAAGCCGAGCTCAAAGTACACAAAGGAAAAATAAACGGAGTACTTACAATGGTTTGTCGATCCTCCAAATAAGCTATAAGAGAAATCCCCGGCAACGGCGCCAAAAATGCTTCGCCTCAAACCTTGCCTTCCAATAAGGTTGAAATACCCCAAGCGTAGGGCTAGATCGTCGGTAGCATAATATCCGGAAGTCCGGGATCGTACCCACAGAGAATTCGAATGTAGCCTAAATGGATTGTAGGTTTTGTAAGGTGGATTGTGGCGTTTAAGACGGCCAACTTGGTTTTGCTTTAAACGGTGGAAAAGATAAAACGAAGACTAGAAATGAGCTAGATAAACTAAAGGAGGCAAGTCTGGGGATCGTTTAACCCTTGACTTAAGCCGTTACCGGTTCTCAATTATAACTCAGGCGAGAGTCACGACCGCGTGCTCACGCCCGGGAGATTTAACTTTAATGACTACGTTTATCGAAAGATGTGATTAACCGGAATTAAATCAACCTATTTTTGCTAATGTATCTAACACGTAGGGGGCCACGAGCCCTCAATATGTCGCTTGCCAAGACCGCTTGACTAAACTTCATACCAAGGAGTTAACACGCCTCGCTTAGACCAAAAAGACTAGGTTAATGAAATTCTGAAAACCAAGATTCTAAGCCCGAAAGTTTTGAGAACCAAATAACCACCTAAGTACTCGGGAAAGATTACCCCGAGACTTGGCCTATCAACTACTCACACATAGCTAAAGCATAAAAGAAAGCATAAAAACGAGACATGACTTTTAACCGATAAAAAGGAAAACAAACTTGATATTATAAAGGATCTAGAGAGTAGCTACAACTTTAATAAACGAGAAAACATCAAACTAGGAATTACTTACTTGAGTTCTTAAGAGATTACACTAGAAAAGCTTGAAAGAACATTAATGGAAGAAAATTAAAAGCTATTAAAGACCTAGATCCCAAAGGGGAGAGAGGAGACCCCTATTTATACACAATGGGTTTCTCTCTCCTCAAATATCTAAAAACATACCATAAGTAGCAACTATTCCATAAATGGAAAGTCCAAAAAGTAGCAAAATATCTGGTCGGAAGCTCTCCGTATCGATACAGAATAAGAAAAGTATCGATACCACATCGTTAAGCTGAAAAGGCCAATTTCTCGTAACAATCCCGTATCGATACAGATTATGGCCGTATCGATACAGGACTCTCTGATTGGAAAGATAACAAACGCGTATCGATACGGTCCAAAATCCGTATCGATACGGGGAGCTTATCTCTGGTCTTCAGGCCAGCCTCCAAAACTTGATACCCGACGACCGTTGGCCTGCCCGATGCTCCTTGCCTTCGTTCTTTGGTCACTTTGGCACAAGTTCCACCGAGCGATGAGTCTTGAATTAACTTGGGGGTTGACTTTGCACTCAAAACACGCCTTTTAAGGGCGTTTTGCCTGAAACACTAAACAAACTACCCTACGAGCAATATCGGCTAAAAACGACAATAAAAGCTAAAAGCACTACTAACTAACGGACTTAAGCACCACGATCAAGCAATCTTAGGTGCGTATCAGCAGCCCTGGAGGAGCCCAAAAGTTTCATGGGTGAAACCCCTGTACGAGTGAAAACAAAGAGGGGAGGAAATGAAATGAGGGAAGCAAATGGAGAATCCAAACAGCAGCCAAACCTTGGGCCCACCCCTTTTACCCCCTCTTTTATTTTCACTCCTCTCTTGACTCCATCCAAGCAAGCCCTAAGGTTTAATCTTGTACAAATATTTGGCTCTTTTCGGCAACCGCCCAAGGAAGTATCGATAAGGCATTTTTTTGGTTTGGCCCACTCAAAGATACGACGTGACGCCTTTTGCTATTTAACTTTTCTCCAGGAGGAAAACATCCTCACGGATTGCTAGAGATTCGTGGGCCTTTTTAATTTCACTTTGCCAAAGGAATTTGATCAGTTTCAGAATTCGTCGAGAGTATCAATTTGTTCATCGAATATCGATTGGGTATTTTTTCGATGCATCTTTATATTAAGATAAGAAATGGGTTTCGATTAGGTGTTCTATTTTTTATTGTCTTAATTAATATAAAGACATTTCAAAAACATACCAATCAATATTTGAGGAAGATAATTTTGACGTGATTAGTGTCTTAGAGAGAGATAAAATAAACGGGTCCGATAATTAGAGTGGTCCAAAGAAGAGCCGGTAAAGGACCCAACAGAGTTGAATCTATAAATGAATAGGGAGATAACTAAAACACTTCATTCCATCGGCTTACCTCTCACTGTTTTCAAGGGTTTTCGAGTAATGCAACCAAGCCATAAATTTTGTAAAAAATTACTTACATTTTCACTTTACCAGTGAGTTAATGAGAACGACTTATAAATTCAACATTTTTGCTAGGGTAAAGAGTAAATGCAAAATCATCCTTTTAAGAAGAAATCGAGGCCAAGCTGTGACCACTATTTTTGCATTGCCTTGAATTTGAAAATCTGAAGTGAGCCAACTCTATGCATTCAAGAAATCGTGAGAAAATCATGTCGCGCGGTAACTCAGATGAACAAATTACATTTGTGGGTTTGATTTTTTAGATGATTTTCTTGCTATATGGTGAATGATTCGAATCCCGTTTTTAGACTTGAAATGACACAAGTAAATTGTCGGCACGAGAAGGCCGCCGAATCCATAAAGTCCTCGAATAAAGTGGATCAAAGCAGTTGCAGGGTGATGTGTAATCTTTTCCGTCGACGCTCCCTCCTGTATATGTGGGGCACTGGGGTGTGATAAATATTGTTTCTTTATCTGACTCTGATGATTTACTAATTTGGATAACTGATGGAGTGGTACAAAGCGGGTTTTCCCACCTAGTAATTATCATACTTCTCCTGCTCATTACTAGTAACATGGAAATCCTGAACCGCCCAATTACGGACCAAAAGTGCTATACACATAACGGTTATGTAAAATACAACACACAATCAATCTCTAGCCGTCCATTTTTGTAATAAATGGTCAGAATTCGCTCAAACTCTTCCCCATAAAAATTAATCTTTTCCTTTGAAGAGTTTTTATAAAATCTAGACCGTCCAAATACATCTGGACGGTCAGAATTACATACACAACCAACACAACGGTTGTGGAAGTAGCATTTTTGATTACGGAGTTATCAGCCCAATGGGAAACCCAATTAATTATACTCTCTCCGTCAAATAATATTTATTCGGTTTGTAAAATAGAGATGTAAAAATAATATAATTTTTATAAAAAAAGTTGGAAAAAAATTCAACAATTTACTAGATATTGACAAGTTCTTTTAACTTATGAAAAAAAATTAAATTTTTTCTTGAAAGAAATATATTATTTTATAATTTTGATTTTGCGGATCGGATAAATATTATGGGACTGAGAGAGTACTAATTAAAAAGAAGTTTCCAGCTCTCTCTCTCTCTAATCTCTACAGACTACAGTCCACGCTTCATCACTTCCTGCACTCCAGTTGTCTCCTACATTCTACATCTTCTCACAGCTACCCGACGCACCCACTTCACAAAACTCTCTCTCTCTCTCTCTCTGCAATTCAACCCAATGTTGAAAATAGTAGTAATATCATAAAACGGTTTCATATCTTTGACAATCGCAATTACTACTTCGTATTTTTGTTAATTTTCCGTTTTATGAATTACTAATATTTACTCATTTGATTATCAAAATTCTTCCGCATAAATTTCGAGAGGCGCCTGATTTTATTGCTCGTTTTAGTAACTGACCGACCTATGATCTACAGTATGTGGATATTTATTCAAAAGATAAATAAATATCTTTGCACAGTGCCTTCTTTATTTAAAAAAAAAAAAAAAAAATTCCACCGAGGGCATTTTTCATTTGAAGCAAATAGTCAGCTGTTTTCTTACGTTGGGAATCCGCAGACCATTACTCTATAATAAGTAAAAGGAAGAAGATGGCAACAAAACCCCCAAATTACGCTCCACATCGATCCACCAAGAACCACCGACCACCTCCCTACCCTATCTGGATTGGATTGGATAGTTTCTTCGATTCCATTTTTTAATCATTTTTCCACGCAAACTTCCTCCTGTTTGTTATCCCTCCTATCTATAAATATGTTTCTTTGCTCCACATACCTTAACATACACACATCCCTTTTTAAGTTTTTTTCTCTATTCACTCTCTTCAGTAAGCTTTCTTGTTCATCACTTCTGAGTCCATAGCCTTTCAACTTCACATTTCGTCCTCTTCTTTTGTTTTGTTTTGTCAGCTCAGCTCTCTGTTTTACTCTGTGTTATTTCTTCTGTTCTTACTTTGGTAGTTCCCCTTCTCTGTTCTCTTCCTTCGTTATCCATAAACATGGCACCGCCTAATGATCCAGTCAACCCAATTTTTGGCCTCTTTAAATCAGATAGCCAGAAAAACAGTTTCGATTTGTCTCATGGAAAATTATCTGTCAAAGGTGTCCCATTACTTTCTGAAGTCCCCAATAATGTCTCTTTCAAAACATTTTCATCAACTTGTCAATCCTCTGACGCTCCACTTCCCCTGTTCCAGAGAGTCCAGTCTGTTTCCAACAACGGCGGGTTCATTGGATTCGTCACCGAGGAACCTTCTGATAGGCTAACGAACTCCTTAGGTAAGTTCAGTGGTAGGGATTTTGTTAGCATTTTTCGCTTCAAGACATGGTGGTCTACCCAGTGGGTAGGAAATTCAGGGTCAGATTTGCAAATGGAGACCCAATGGGTACTCCTAGATGTCCCTGAAATAAGGTCATATGTCCTAGTTCTTCCCTCAATTGAAGGGAAGTTTAGGTCTGCTCTTCACCCTGGCTCTGATGGCCATGTCTTGATTTGTGCCGAATCCGGCTCTACCCAAGTAAAAGCATCGAAATTCAATACCATTGCTTACGTTCACGTATCCGAAAATCCCTACACCATAATGAAAGAAGCTTATACTGCTCTTAGGGTTCACTTGAACACTTTCAGACTCTTAGAAGAGAAATCAGCCCCACCCCTTGTCGATAAATTCGGTTGGTGCACTTGGGATGCTTTCTACTTAACCGTAGAACCAGCCGGAGTCTGGCACGGGGTGAAGGAATTTACCGATGGAGGTATCTCCCCGCGATTCATCATTATTGATGATGGGTGGCAGAGTATAAATTCAGACGGGGAAGACCCGGACAAGGACGCGAAAAATCTTGTTTTGGGTGGGACTCAAATGACTGCTAGGCTTCACAGGCTCGACGAAGGCGAAAAATTCAGGAACTACAAGGGTGGATCCCTTTTAGGGCCTAATCCTCCCCTGTTTGATGCCAACAAGCCAAAGATGCTAATTTCCAAGGCAATTGAGCTTGAGCAAGCTGAGAAGGCTCGAGCCAAGGCGGTTCAATCAGGGACCACCGACTTGTCCAAATTCGATGCAGAGATGGAGAGATTGAAACTAGAATTGAACCAAATGTTTGGTGGAGAGAGGAAAGATGGTGGCTTGAGCCAGGGGTGCGCGAGCTGTTGTTGCAAAACAGAGGAAAATGGGATGAAGGGTTTTACTAAGGATTTGAGAACAAAGTTCAAGGGTTTGGATGACATCTATGTTTGGCATGCGCTGTGTGGTGCGTGGGGTGGCGTTAGGCCTGGAAAAACTCACCTGAATGCTAAGGTGATTCCTTGTAAAGTGTCTCCCGGGCTTGATGGGACGATGGACGATCTTGCAGTGGTGAAAGTCGTCGAAGGTGGAATTGGGCTTGTTCAACCTGATCAAGCTGAAGATTTCTACGATTCGATGCACTCTTACCTTGCGAAAGTGGGAGTTACTGGAGTCAAAGTGGATGTTATTCATGTAAGCTTCCTAAGAAATTCTCCCTTCTCTATTCTAGTATTTCACAAGTATTTGTCAGAATCTTACGGTTCATGCTATTTTTGAAACTGAATGTTTTACTTCAGGCAGTAACATTTATGTCTTTCAGTTGTTGCGAAACTAAATTATTTGGAGTTCTGATTCCAGACACTTGAGTACTTGAGCGAGGAATACGGAGGTCGGGTTGAGCTAGCAAAGGCATACTACAAGGGGATATCAAAATCAATTTCCAAGAATTTCAATGGAAATGGACTTATTTCCAGCATGCAACAGTGCAATGACTTCTTCTTCCTTGGAACAGAGCAAATCTCCATGGGTAGAGTCGGTATGAATTTTCAATTCAACTACCGTACTCATTGTTTCTCTATGTCCTCTTTTGCAATAACTGTCATAACTTGATACCCGTGCCAACTTATGCACTTCTCAACTAACTTCGGGACAGTGAAATAACGATGTTGTAACTTAAAGTAAAGTCTTATCACGTAATTATCTAGGCGAGAATTTTGCTACCGTAACTGTTTCAGTTTTTCCAAACTGCTTCAAGCTTTTATTTTCTTTTCGAGACAGTTAAGTTAGTTACTTTTGGGGGTTACAGGTGATGACTTTTGGTTCCAAGATCCATCTGGTGACCCAAGTGGAGTTTATTGGCTACAGGGGGTTCATATGATCCACTGCGCCTACAACAGCATGTGGATGGGTCAGATCATACAGCCCGACTGGGACATGTTCCAGTCAGATCACGTATGCGCAAAATTCCATGCCGGATCGAGGGCCATCTGCGGTGGGCCCGTCTACGTGAGTGACTCAGTGGGCGGTCACGATTTTGAACTCTTGAAGAAACTTGTTTACCCAGATGGTACCATTCCCAAGTGCCAGCATTTTGCACTCCCAACTAGAGATTGTCTCTTCAATAACCCCCTCTTTGATAACAAAACCATTCTCAAGATTTGGAACTTCAACAAGGTATCCACCTTACACTATAGTCCCTTTTTTTTTTTTTTTTGGAAATTGCACTTTGACCATATTTTAATTGATCACGTACGTATATATTCACGAGAAAATGAATATATACGTATGTGATCACTGCATCGAGTTCCTATTAGTTCATCAAAGATGCTCAACATATCGCCTGTATGCTTTCACAGTATGGAGGAGTGATCGGAGCTTTCAATTGCCAAGGAGCGGGATGGGATCCCAAGGAACAAATGATCAAGGGCAAAAAAGACTGCTACAGGCCAATGTCAGGCTTCGTCCACGTCACCGATATCGAGTGGGACCAAAAGGTGGAAGCAACCAAACTGGGCGAAGCAGGGGAATATGCAGTCTACCTCAACCAAGCCGAGAAACTAATCTTGACCACCCCGAAATCGGACCCCATTCAAATGACTGTTATGCCCTCTACCTTTGAGATCTTCACCTTTGTGCCTGTGATGAACCTTGGCCGGACCACGAAATTCGCGCCCATTGGGCTTACAAATATGTTCAACAGTGGTGGTGCCATAGAAGGGCTGGACTATAGCAAGACGGGCGTGAAAATTCAAGTTAAGGGGGGAGGAAATTTGCTGGCTTTCTCGAGTGGGTACCCGAAGAAGTGTTGGTTGAACGGTGCTGATGTTGGTTTTGACTGGTCCGGTGACGGGAAACTGACCGTCGGTCTTCCTTGGGTTGAAGAGGCTGGTGGCATCAGTGAAGTGACCTTTCTCTTTTGAATATCTATAGGATGATTGTATGTAATAAGGAGTTGTTAAGGAAGTTAACTGTGATGCAGATTAATTAATTAACAAAACTGAAGTGGAACATCATTTGGAGAACATTTTATTTTTCACAGTTTGGACTGTAAGTGTTTAAAGATATATCAGTTGATCTATTTGTATTAAACTGCCTGATCTCGCAATTTAATATTTCTTGCATAATTTTGGAGGTGTCACTTTTCCTTCGAATGAATTCTTACGGCGCCTTTGGTTTGATTTCTTTTCCTCTTGAGGTAGAATATATGTTGAGATTATTTTGAGGAGTACTGTTGATAATTGTTTTATCAGCTCAAACTCATGAGAATCTCGTAACACAAATTACATAATAAAACTTTGTTTAATTGACTTGCAACTTTAAGTTGATTTATTTATTTGCCACTCCAAATTTGAAGATAAAATTATATATAGCAGTCCAGTCCACATTCATTGGAATTTTTGGAAGATATTGGGGGTGTTTGTTGTCCAATCTATCTTACAGAACTTATGTTCTTCACATATTGGCCAAAAAATATGAGAAAAAGTTAACTCTTACTAGATGTTTGAAATTCTGTTTCAATACTTTTTTTTTTTACCTTTGTTATTAATAAACAACTTTGATCGAAGATTTTTTTTTTTTAAATGTAGATTTTGGACTTTTTAGCTGAAAGATTCATCTATTCTATTCTAGTAGTGTTTAGCCGTAGATCGATTTAGGGGAAAACCTTCCACAGACATGCATATACGTAGTAACAGCAGGAAAAATGTCCTAATCGCCTAAGGTTATAAAAACTACGTACTAGTACTTAATTACTACAGTAATTTTGAAATATCAGTTAGTATTTTTCTGGTAGCTTTTGGAAGCAAAAAAGAAACATGGAGAAGCTTTGAGTCCAGTATTGCATCACGTCACCAAACCTAACTATAGCTAGAGAGGAAACAGACAAACAACATTTGGCATTTCTCAACTTTATTTATAATTACTACTGTAGTTAATATTGATCATACACTCAAAATGTGTCCGTCCTACCCTTCTTTTTTACAAGGTAATGTTTAGATCAATTTACGCGCATTTTGATTAATCATGAAACCTCCAAATTAACGACCTTGCTATCACGTTCTCAGTCCACCAAAATTGTGAAGACCTATTCCAAACTAACCGTGCGAAAATTTCAACTCCTCCTCATATACATTAATTACTTGGACACTAGTACAAGCTATAATAAAAAGTGCAATTGGTGTCATTTTGAATTTGTTACAAGACAATTTCACGGGGTGAGCAACTTTTTGAATCTTAAGTAACTCTCAGTTTTAGATTGTCTTTTGTTTTTTCTTGAATTCATTTGTTGAAATTGGTTAAGATGGACCATGATTGACGTCTTTTCGGAAAATGAAAATTAATTCTATTAAGAGGTTTTACTAATGCTCCTTTTTGCCCTTTTATAGGTACATAGTAGATTTAGAGGTTTCGAAATCTGTGGTAATTCTATTACCTTCCAGCATCCATCTCTCTAATCTGGTCAAGTTTTCAGCATTGGTAGGTTTGCATTCAATTGGGAAGGTTTTGTAATAGGCATTCTAAAAGATTGAAATATACCGCTAATGTCTTATTGGATACCGCTCAGGTTAGCATGGAGAGAGGTATCTCCAAGAACAAAATGGTGGCAAGCAACAAGAGATGAAGCAACGAGAGATGCAAAGTGTGGCATTTTATCATGGTATTTCCACACAGGTTTTAGTATTATATTTACCAGTTTTCATCTCATTTTGAATATTTTGAGTTCTAGGCGCGTCGATCTTTAGATTATTTCAAGGTTGAAGCCAAGTAGTTGCGACATTTAATTATAAGCTAAGTATTGTCCTTTGATGCCTCCTCCAAGGTCAACCATTTCAGCAGCATTCAATCCTGATGGGAAAACCCTTGCTTCAACACATGAGTTGTTCGCTTTTTGGTTCCTTGATAATTGCATACTGGTACATTCTATTTATGTCTCTGTCTTTGGGAAAAAAATTGGAAGAGTACCAAATTATTTTGCTTCTTTGCTAACTAATGGGTCATTCGCTCTTGAGGAATAACTTGTATAAAGGTCAATTTTAGTAGATGCAACTCAAAAAATGCAATGGCAGCGGTTTCTACTAAAATACTTGATGCTTGAAATGGTATGTGTGAGCTGAAACAATAATTTTTGATTTTTACAGGTGGAAATAGCCAACCTTGCAACGTCAAAAGCCATGTTGCAATAGAAGTGAAACGACCTCAAACTTCTTTCATATTGAGTTGATTAGTTAGATGCTGCTTTGTTGTATAGATAAAATAGAAGTTTTCCTATTTCAAACTTATGAAGTGGATTTTGTGAAGACAGTTAGGTTTTTGGGATGTGATCAGTATTACAATCGAGTGGTTAATATAGTGTGAAGTTAAATTTTGTTCACAAGTGCCTTCAGGCATGAGCATTCCGCTACCTAAGCTCACATCTAACTAAGGTCACTCGAAATCATATTGAATAACAAAATCATTGACCCGTGCCTTCAGACACGAGCAAACACTAGTTTATATACAAAGCAAGAAGATATCAGGAGATGGGCGACAGACACATACACATCATATAAACCCTTACTATAAACAAACGGTAAGAGATTTCATGGCCATGGGGTAGATCGATCGGGTAGCATTTTGCGCCTAGTGGATGATGAAGAGATTGCGGGCGGTTACTGCGATGCATGGTAACATAAAACAAACCAAAAATGTCGGCATGTAACCCCGTACGTACGTCAAACCTGCCCAGGAAAAATCAAAGGATTTTCAGGCCGGGCGAAGTTTTATCCGTTCCTTCTGGTTGGCCCATGAACCGACTTTCGATCAATTAAAGGACCCATAGAAAAAGAAAAGAAAAAAAGAAATGGGAATTTTTAAGAAGGTTCACGAGATCAAAAGTTAGACCACCAACTGATACATTTACTAATTTTAACTGATTAACTGTCATTCAACGTACATATAGATACTTGGAGGAGAAGCAAACCGAGTCAAAATGTCGGCACCCTTGAGACCCCCCAACTCCAAAGAAAGAAATTACTTAACTTGCTTGTCTATCAATCTAACCAATTAACTATAGTATTATATAAATTGTACTATTATCCAACACCATTATACAATAGTTCAGGAGCACCGTTATGTGGTATTCCAGACTATTTTACAATTATAAATTGTTATGGGATTTGCCACTAAGTATACGGATTCCACAAGAATATGTGATTGTAAAGTCATCTGAAGTACCAGGGAACGGTATTTCCAAACTATTGAATAAATACTAAAAAAAGAAGAAGAAGAGAGTACTCCAAAAGGAAAGGAATTACTCCGAAGTAATAGTATCCAAAAGAAAACGCGTTTGCTATCAACCGACTGCGTACTTCTTTCCAATACAAATGGACGGGACCCAAAGGTGGGAAAAGGGGAGGAAGGTTCATGAGATAATATTAGATTAGTCAAAGTTTTTTTTTTTTTGGTAATGCAACGTGTCCCAAGCTTGTTTGTGTGCACCTTGGGCTAATCTCTCCAAACCCTCCCATGGCCGTTTCATATGCTTATGCGTGGGGGTGCAGTGGCCCCAAGAGTTGTTAGAAAGGAAAATCGAACGTGAAACCTTAGGATGAAGCGAACACCTAAGCTCCAGGCCAAAATCACTTGGCTAACCCCTTAGGTTTAAGATTAGTCAAAGTTATCAATTAAAGGTTTATTATCTTTGTGATTGATTATCTCTTCCTGTGTCCAGTATCTTCAATTTAGAAGGATTTGGTGAGGCAGTACCAGAGGTATGAATGATTAAATTAAATGGATAGATCCCCAAGCGTTTAATTACCTGACATTATACATGCATACAATAGTGGAGATTAAACTATACACGGTAGACTATCCAAAACTAGTTTGGATCCTAAAGTGTCCATATAAGCACAAATGCATGTATTCAATTTTGAAGCTCAAGAGAGTTTTTCTAATAAGGAGCATGTCTATGCTCCAGTGGATATCAGTTAAACCATTCACATATTTTGATGGAAAATAGCTTCAAAAAAGAAAGAAGACGTGGAACCCATTATATGAATGTAAAATTTTAAGGCAATGAGTCCCACTTAAGGCTAGTTTAGAGCCTCCCTACAATGAGTTAATGGGTTGGGACTCATGTTTGAGAGCAATCATTGAGAGAAGACCCAATGGTTTGCTAGATAGTAGTATGAGGCTCACTTTAGCCCCATTTTAAGAACGAGCAATGCTATGGTGATTATGTGAGTGTCATTATTGCATAGGTGGTAAGTGCTCAATAACAAGACACATGGAGCGCATTCTATCAATGCATTAATGACACATACATGACACCTAAAATATAGTCACCAAATGTGATCACTACAGTACAATCAAGGTCAATTTTAGTAGATGCAGCTCGAAAAATGCAATAGCAGCGGTTTCTACTAAAATACTTGATGCTTGAAATGGTATGTGTGAGCTGAAACCATAACTTTTGATTTTTACAGGTGAAAATAGCCAACCTTGCAACGTCAAAAACCATGTTGCGATAGAAGTGAAACCACCTCAAACTTCTTTCATATTGAGTTAATTAGGTAGAAGTGAAATCACTTCAATCTTCTTTTATTTCAAGTTGATTAGTTAGATGTTGCTTTGTTGTATGGATAAAATAGAAGTTTTCCTATTTCAAACTTATAGAGTGGATTTTGTGAAGACAATTAGGTTTTTGGGATGCGATCAGTATTACAATGGAGTGGTTAATATAGCGTGAAGTTAAATTTTGTTCACAAGTGCCTTCAGGCATGAGCATTCCGCTAGCTAAGCTCACACCTAACCAAGGTCACTCAAAATCATATTGAATAACAAATTCATTGACCCGAGCTTGAAGGCACAGACAAACATTAGTTTATATACAAAGCAAGAGGATATCAGGAGATGTGTGACAGACACATACACATCATATAAACCCTTACTAGTATAAACAAACAGTAAGAGATTTCAAGGCCATGGGGTAGATCGATCGAGTAGCATTTTGCGCCTAGTGGATGATGAAGACGGGTACTAGTAGATAACATAAACAAATTAACAAAAAATGTCGGCATGTAACCCGTACGTACGTCAAACCTGCCCAGGAAAAATCAAAGGATTTTCAGGCCGGGCGAAGTTCAATTTATCCGTTTCTTCTGGTAGGCCCATGAACCGACTTTCGATCAATTAAAGGACCCATAGAAAAAGAAAAAGAAAAAAAGAAATGGGAATTTTTAAGAAGGTTCACGAGATCAAAAGTTAGACCACCAACTGATACATTAACTAAATTAACTGTCATTCAACATACATATATATAGATACTTAGGGGAGAAGCAAACCGAGTCAAAATGTCGGCAGGCACCCTTCAGACCCCCCAAAGAAATTACGTACTTAACTTGCTTGTCTATCCATCTAACCCATTAACTATAGTATTATAAATTTTACTATATATTATCCAACACCATTATACAATAGTTTAGGAGTATCGTCATATATATGGTACTTCAGATTATTTTACAAACCCCATAAGAATTTGTGGTTGTAAAATGGTCTGAAATACCAGGTGACGGTATTTCCGGACTATTGAATAAATACTCCAAAAAGAAAGGAATTACTCCGTAGTAATAGTATCCAAAAGAAAACGCATTTGCTATCAACCGACTGCGTATGTACTTCCCTTCTTTCCAATACAAAATGAATCAGTCTACTGCCACAGAAAATCTGTGCACAGATTTCTATGTGGGGCCCACTACGGGTTCCACACAAGTGATCCGAGCCGTTCATTATGTTTAAAACATTTTTTCAAGGGACTTGGAGAAAAATCAGCTCAATACGATACCTATCAGTGCTTGATTTAATCATCTAACTTTTCATTCAAGCTTTTAGAGAATGACAAGTTAGACGATTAGATCAAAGTACTTATAGGTATCGGATTGAACTGATTTTTCGCGGAGGCCCTTGAAAAAATATTTTAAACATAATGAACGGCTCGGATCACTTGTATAAGACCCTTAGTGGGCCCACATAGAACAGATTTGCTGTGCCAGTAGACTTTCTGATACAAAATGGACGGGACCCAAAGGTGGGAAAAGGGGAGGAAGGTTAATGAGACATTAGATTAGTCAAAGTTACACCAACAAAAGCAGATATATATATAACTACCTACCTAACCGCCAACATTCAAGATTAGTCAATTTTTTTTTTGGGTAATGCAGCGTGTCCCGGGTTAGTTTGCGTGCAACTCAGGCTAATTCATACAGCTCTTCCCACAGCCGTTTCATACTCTTACGTGTGAGGGTGAGGTGACCCCAAG
Organism: Rhododendron ovatum; assembly: GCA_019656835.1. Lineage (NCBI taxonomy): Eukaryota > Viridiplantae > Streptophyta > Magnoliopsida > Ericales > Ericaceae > Rhododendron > Rhododendron ovatum. Next base: position 34,082,516 of record CM033793.1, read on the forward strand.
AGTTGTTAGAAAGGAGAATCGAACCTGAGACCTTAGGATGAAATAAACATCTAACCTTCAGGCCAAAACCACTTGGCCAACCCCTTAGGGTTAAGATTAGTCAAAGTTATCAATTAAAGGTTTATTATCTTTGTGATTGATTATCTTTTCCTATGTCCAGTATCTTCAATTTAGAAGGATGAGGTGAGGCAGTACTAGAGGCATGAATGATTAAATTAAATGGATAGATCCCCAAGCGTTTAATTACCTGACATTATACATGCATACAATATTGGAGATTAACTATACACAATAGACTATCCAAAACTAGTTTGGATCCTAAAGTGTCCATATAAGCACAAATGCATGTATTCTAATTTTGAAGCCCAAGAGAGTTTTTCTAATCAGGAGCATGTCTATGCTCCAGTGGATATCAGTTAAACCATTCACATATTTTGATGGAAAATAGCTTCAAAAAAGAAAGAAGACGTGAAACCCATTATATGAATGTAAAATTTTAAGGCAATGAGTCCCACTTAAGGCTAGTTTAGAGCCTCCCTACGATGAGCTAATGGGTTGGGACTCATGTTTGAGAGCAATCATTGAGAGAGGAACCAATGGTTAGCTAGATAGTAGTATGAGGCTCACTTTAGACCCATTTTAAGAACGAGCAATGCTATGGTGATTATGTGAGTGTCATTATTGCATAGGTGGTAAGTGCTCAATAACATGACACATGGAGCGCATTCTATCAATGCATTAATGACACATACATGACACCTAAAATATAGTCACCAAATGTGATCACTAAAGTACAATCAAGGTCAATTTTAGTAGATGTAGCTCGCAAAATGCAATAGCAGCGATTTCTACTAAAATACTTGATGCTTGAAATGGTATGTGTGAGTTGAAACAATAATTTTTAATTTTTACAGGTGAAAATGGCCAACCTTGCAACGTCAAAAGCCATGTTGCAATAGAAGTGAAACCACCTAAAACTTCTTTCATATTGAGTTGATTAGGTAGAAGTGAAATCACTTCAATCTTCTTTCATTTCAAGTTGATTAGTTAGATGTTGCTTTGTTGTATGGATAAAATAGAAGTTTTCCTATTTCAAACTTATAGAGTGGATTTTGTGAAGACAGTTAGGTTTTTGGGAGGTGATCAGTATTACAATCGAGTGGTTAATATAACGTGAAGTTAAATTTTGTTCACAAGTGCCTTCAGGCATGAGCATTCCGCTAGCTAAGCTCACACCTAACTAAGGTCACTCGAAATCATATTGAATAACAAAATCATTGACCCGAGCTTGAAGGCACAGACAAACATTAGTTTATATACTAAGCAAGAGGATATCAGGAGATGTGCGACAGACACATACACATCATATAAACCCTTACTGGTATAAATAAACAGTAAGAGATTTCATGGCCATGGGATAGATCGATCGAGTGGCATTTTGCGCCTAGTGGATGATGAAGACGGGTACTGGAATGCATGATAACATAAACAAATTAACCAAAAATGTCGGCATGTAACCCGTACGTACGTCAAACCTGCCCAGGAAAAATCAAAGGATTTTCAGGCCGGGCGAAGTTCAATTTATCCGTTTCTTCTGGTAGGCCCATGAACCGACTTTCGATCAATTAAAGGACCCATAGAAAAAGAAAAAGAAAAAAAGAAAAGGGAATTTTTAAGAAGGTTCACGAGATCAAAAGTTACCACCAACTGATACATTAACTAAATTAACTGTCATTCAACATACATATATATAGATACTTAGGGGAGAAGCAAACCGAGTCAAAATGTCGGCAGGCACCCTTCAGACCCCCCAAAGAAATTACTTAACTTGCTTGTCCATCCAATCCATCTAACCCATTAACTATAGTATTATAAATTTTACTATTATCCAACACCATTAGACAATAATCCAGGAGTACCGTCATATATATGGTACTTCAGATTATTTTACAAACCCCACAAGAATTTGTGGTTGTAAAATGGTCTGGAGTATCAGGTGACAGTACTTCCAGACTATTGAATAAATACTCCAAAAAGAAAATTAAGTACTCCAAAAAGAAAGGAATTACTGTACTCTAGTAGTAATAGTATCCAAAAGAAAACTCGTTTGCGATCAACCGACTGCTTACGTACTTCCCTTCTTTCCAATACAAAAATGGACGGGATCCAAAGGTTGGAAAAGGGGAGGAAGGTTCATGAGACTTTAGATTAGTCAAAGTTACACCAACAAAAGCAGATATATATAACTACCTACCTAACCGCCAATATTCTAGTCAAAGTTTTTTTTTTTTTTGGGTAATGCAGCGTGTCCCGGACTAGTTTGCGTACACCTCGGGCTAATTTCTACAGCCCCCTCCCACAACCGTTTCATACATTTACGTGTGAGGTGACCCCAAGAGTTGTTAGAAAGGAGAATCGAACCTGAGATTTTAAGATAAAGCAAACACTTAAGCTTCAGGCCAAAACCACTTGGCCAATCCCTTAGATTACGATTAGTCAAAGTTATCAATTAAAGGTTTATTATCTTTGTGATTGATTATCTCTTCCTGTGTCCAGTATCTTCAATTTAGAAGGATTTGGTGAGGCAGTACCAGAGGTATGAATGATTAAATTAAATGGATAGATCCCCAAGCGTTTAATTACCTGACATTATACATGCATACAATATTGGAGATTAACTATACACAGTAGACTATCCAAAACTAGTTTGGATCCTAAAGTGTCCATATAAGCACGGATGCATGTATTCTAATTTTGAAGCCCAAAAGTTTTTCTAATCAGGAGCATGTCCATGCTCCAGTGGATATCAGTTAAACCATTCACATATTTTGAAGGAAAATAGCTTCAAAAAAGAAAGAAGGCGTGAAACCCATTATATGAATGTAAAATTTTAAAGCAATGAGTCCCACTTAAGGCTAGTTTAGAGCCTCCCTACAATGAGCTAATGGGTTGGTACTCATGTTTGAGAGCAATCATTGAGAGAGGAACCAATGGTTAGCTAGATAGTAGTATGAGGCTCACTTTAACCCCATTTTAAGAACGAGCAATGCTATGGTAATTATGTGAGTGTCATTATTGCATAGGTGGTAAGTGCTCAATAACATGACACATGGAGCACATTCTATCAATGCATTAATGACACGTACATGACACCAAAAATATAGCCATCAAATGTGATCACTAAAGTACAATCATTGGGTTATTTGTACGGATGATCCTCAAAGTATTCTAAAATAGCAATTTGGTCACCAATATACAAATTGTGTCTATTGCATCCCAACGTTTACAATGCACTTTTAAATGGTCCTTAGAACTAACTCCATCCAAATTGGCCATCAAAGGCAGAGGTATTTTTGGAACTTAGCTACAAATTATCACATCTTCAACCTCAAATCTCTATCCTAAGCCCAATAACCAAAAAAATATCGTAAATACATTTTACGGTAATAGAGTTTAGCTACCAATTTACTGTGAAGAAAAGTAGGGATATAAATAAGAGTTTTAGTAATTGCTATGAATACATGAGTGTGGATTCTGAAACCTTAGTCACTTTCCTTTGATCAAGTTCGTTCAATCATCAACTTATATGTTTATTTTCACTTTTGTTATTTTTAGTTCATAGTTAAAATACAAATCACAACTTTTGTCAACTAGGTTAGGGTTTAATCAGTTTAAGTTTATTTATTTTCCTATAAAAATACACAAGTTCTTGTGGGTTCGACCTTGCACTTGCATAACTATATTTCGATACGATTCGTGCGTTTGCGAGTACATTAAAATTTCACAACAGTAGTGATTGTGGTTTTAGAATTTTCCACCAAAGTATAGTGTTTAGAAACACATTGGATTTATTCCGAAAAACCCTCCATTCCATTGCTGGATTACCCGACAAGAAAACCCCCTAAAAACAGTAGTAGGATGATACCCCATGACTAGGGTGAAGAGGTAAGAGGCAGCGACTAGGAAAGCTAGTCTCCGGAATTTGCATCAGATATCCTTATTTTGATAATAAATCACATGGTTAATTGATTGAATCGTATTAGACTTCTACTTGTACTGCTCCAACTCAAATCATTGGAGGCCAAAATTCAACTAAGGGTTTAATATAAATAAATTAGGAGCCTCATTCGGGAGCCAGCCATTTTAGGAACCCATTGGGGATATTCCAAAAACTTTCCTTTCCATTGATGGATTACACAACAAAAAAGATCCCCTAAAAGATAAGTAGTAGGATGATACCTCGGGTGAACATGTAAGAGGCACCGAGTAGGAAAGCTAGTGTAAGCAATTTGCATCAGATATCCTTATTTGGATTAATCAAATGGATAACTGAATCATACTAGACTCCTGCTCCTGCTCCAACTCAAACTATAATTGAAATCTGGCCCAGCTCAAACACCCCTTGTAAATTTATTCGACATACAATACAGAATATCAAGAGATCAAGCAAGTTAGAAGAACTGCAATGGATGTGAATGGGTTAGAAGCAAACCCCTCATACGGAGAGATTGAAGAGATCCAAGACGAAATCGACAAGAAATTTGACATCATTAGTGACCCTCCATCCAATCACCAATTCGACAAGAAGAAGCCCATAAACAAGCATTCAGCCCTTGGAATCAGTAGCCGCCTAACCGAAAAGCTTCAAGAAGAATGTGTAATTCTGGAGGCCAATCTACCCAATTCGATCCTCGTCAGAGCTTACGAATACAGAACTGATCTAATGAGAGCAGTCATAATAGGCCCAAAACCCCTTATTACCACGCTCTCTTCTTCTTTGACATCCTCTTCCCAAGCAATTACCCAACTTGCCCACCGAAACCCTTTTGCCAACCTCAGGGACTTGATTTGAACCACCGTAGTTTGCAACCGGATGGAAAGCGCTTTTTAAGCCTTCTGGAGACTGGAGAGTGTTGGGATCCTAACCAATCCAACCTTCTCCAAGTACTTATTGCGATTCAACGCCTGGCTTTGAATTTCAAACCTTATTTCATGGAATCGGAGAAATGGGAATATAACAGGAATGCTATCATATTTAGCTCTGAGGCAATTGTTCGAACCCTTGAGAGGCTGCCAAGGGACTTTGAAGACTTTGTGGCGGGGCACTTTAGGCAGAGGGCTCATGCAATTCTCATGAACTATAAAGAGCACATGGATGAGAGCAAGGGAATGACGCAGCTTTTCATCAAGCTCTTGAGGGCGTTGGAAGGGACGGGAGCCTACTGTAAGCATCACCTCAGTCAAGCAATTTTAGAAAAGGTGAGTATGGAGGAAAGAAGCACAAATTATGGGATTTTCTTGAGGGTTTTTACTAAAGTGAAGAACCTGGCAGATTCGCTAGCCTGAAGTTGCAGCTGTTTAATGACTCACCAAATAGATTGTCCCCGTTATAGAATTAGTTACCTGGCTATCTATCTCCATCTATATGTTTTTGAGTTCAGATATTGTCTTGCCAGGTTACTGACTTGGTAGCATATCTTACTAGAACTTCTTTCCTAGTATTGTTATTCTACTAAAAGTAGAAGATGAGTTCTGACAAATATATAGTCTTTATAATGTCATTGAAAGGCAAATAATTCCAGAGGTAGCCTCTATATTCTCATGTGTGTGCTTTTTTGCGTGTATCAATAATAGTTTTCTTTCACTCTTGTGGTTTGCAAATTTTGCACTCTAGAAATACTCCAACAGAAATTTAACGGACGAACTATGTCCACATCTGCAATACATGGAATAATAAGAACATAAAATGTGAATGAGATTCAACCAATTATTCATGCCAGGACTTCAAATCAACCCACCTTCCACAAGATTTTTTTCGGAAAACAGGATAAAGTAGAAGGTAAAATCGTGTAACCAAACAACTAGAACTGCTGCAACTATGATCTTATTAGTATGTTTAACACCACTAATAAGCCAATGGCAATATTGCCACGCTTTCTTAAAGTGAGGTGCGAGAACAACATGTTCATCGTTCAGTCATCAATCAATGAACTTGAACTCTGCAAAGGCAACCTCAGCTTCAAACAAAGGCATTCAAAATCTGAACCTAGCTTTCCACACGCTACACATCCTTATGGAATAATTACTACAAAAATTATGACCTTGATTTTATTTTCAGATACTCCCTCTTTATGTCGAATAGAACTACTCAACTCATAACTTCCTTTCACAATTTCTTGTCCTACCCAACATTGATAGAGATATTATAACTATGCAATTCCGAGATGTCTAAGTTATTGACCTCTCCATAGGACTCCAATTGAATTTAGAGGCTCAAAGTCGAGATAATAAACTTCTCAACTAACTTATCAGGAAACTGTGGTTACAGTTGGTATAGATAATTCACTAGAAAATAAAGCCCAAACGCATTACAGATGTTATCCTTCACATACCTGTAACTATCAAGGTTTCGTAATGCAATCAGCGATTTCGCATTTTTTTTGGAGGAAAAAGAAGGGAAAAGGAAAAGGGCAACAAAATTGAGCCCGAAAGTGTTCAATCGCATGAACCTTATACTCTGTCTAACAGCTGGAGGAGCACTGAATTTTCTCCTCTGCCAAATTAATAAACAAATCAAGATCTGTACGGGCTTCATAAAGATGAAGAGTTTAGCTGTTTTTCCCTAATTCTTTGAGCTATCTTATGATAATTTTTTGGCTAAATTTTCTTTTCCATTCCAAAAAGCCGTCTTTTTTAGACAAGCCAAACAAAGCATGGTATTCAGAAATGATTGCAGTAGTTTTGCTTACTTCTGAACAAATCACAATGAAACAACTATGAAAAAAAATGGCAGAATCCAAGAAATTACAGGGTATTGAATCGAACCAGGTTTAACGAATTCTGCAGCAGCCCCTTTCTCCATCAGCGCAGCGTTCATCTCGAAACCCATACCCCTGCTGTGAGAAGGAAAAAAAGAGGGGGAGGGGGAGGGGGAGGGGGAGAAACAATAGAAATTTGAGATAAATAGGATTGGGACAGAGATGGCGCTAGAACCAAAATCAAATGATTTGATTAATCGAATAGCAGAGGAAACTGGTGTTTTTCGTAATTGACGAATTGAAGAGGATTGAAAAGACATATCACAGAGTTTGTGCGTGAATCTAACAACATCAAACCCCTAAAAAATGTAGGGTTTTTTTTAAGGTCGTGTTTGGCCAAGGAGTGGTTAAATTCACGCACAAACCTGAGAGATGCCTCTTCTCTCTCGTGTGGGCTGTGGAGGCAGGAAGCTCCTATCTTCAGTAATATGAAGTAAGATAGAGAGAATTATATACTACTACTATATATATAGTCCTAATGCAGGAAGGAAGAGAAACCCTAGATTCTATTTTCGCGGTAGTAGTTTGGGAGGATCCTAGGAGGGAGTACTTCGGCTTTCACGTGTACTTGTAATTGGTGGGTGGGCGGGTGGGTGGGTTGTTTTAGTAAAAAAGCAAATTAGGATCTCAAAACTTTGCCTTTGAGCTTGAGGGGCCCATACCACCAAAATTGGAAAGGGCCACGCCACCAACCATACCGAGTGTACTTAATTTGGGCAGCCCTGTTTGGGGTTGGGGTATCTTCTTTTGAGTTCTCCTCCACTTTTTGGGATTTCTTTATCGTCTTTTTTTATTATTTTCAGTTATGTCCATCATTTTCTGTCAACAAATGCAATTTTATTTTTTGACTTGAATAAAATCAAACTGGGAAAATCTTAATGGAATTAATTAGTTAAGACAGTAAATAAACAAATAAATAACTGTTTTTCCTTGGATTCTTTGTTTTTTAAGTGAAATGAAAAATACTAACCTCAATCCATTAGATGAAAGGCAATGTATTAAAGTTGTGTTCAGCTTTGAAATTTGAAACTTTACTATAAGGCCAATTAACGGTGGTTGTTATTTCGAAGTATGGAAAAAATTAACGATTGTTAGAAGTTTATTTTAGACAAATATAAAACTAAATTAACTTCTCTAGACATCCCAAACAGAGCTCTGAAAGGAAGAAAATAGTAGCCCATAAGAGATTTATTTTGGAATGACAATTCAGCTCTGCCTACGCCTGACCAAAGAAGTGCAAACCTCTGTCTACATGGCTTTTTATCTCAGCCCACTGGCTGCGGGAAGGCCCACCCATGGCAAACTACAAAGTATACCCCATGTCTAAAAGCCCACTTGAGATTATGAAAATACAATAGCCCAAAATAATGGTTTTAAATTTATAATGAGAGGCAACAGAGGGGGTGAGGAAAACACCGACATAGTAGTTAAGGCCTGATATTTTAGGGATTTGTTTCCTAGGTTAGTTTATAGAGAGTGTTTTCCTGATTTTAATTGTGACTTTTGCAAGTAGGCAGTGGGATTGGTCTCCTAGGATTAATTTATGTGTGCGTAAACTATAATCCAGACACCTGAGTTATAAAAAAACCCAAACGGTTATCTAAGCTAGGATAGCTTTATAATAACCTTTATAATCTCACGTGGAAGAACATGGGATCAAGTTCCAAGTCCCATTGATGATAAAAAAAAAAAAAGAAGTTTCAAGTCCCATTCACTTCATTTGTCTTACAGTGCATTCTCTAAATCATATTGGTCATTCATTTTTGTAAATTTAACGATATTGCATTACACGGCCACTAATACCCAATTAATTATAGAGGACCCGCAATCAAAGGCACTACTAGAGTGTAGTAATTTGGGGCATCACGGAAACCCCACCTTGTGGCCCTAAAGAAGTAGTAGTATAAAAAATAATAATAACCACAAAGATAAAAGTAAAGTACAGATATTGTGTTTGAAACTTTACCATAGGACAATGAAACCGTTGTTAGAAGTTTATTTAAACGAATATAAATTTTAACTTTTCTAGACATTCCAAACAGAGCTCTTAAAGGAAGATAAAAGCCCATGGTGTCAAACCTCTGCTTGTTTGTTGGGTTTCTCGAAGGTGGTACACAGTAGTCGCAGTTGTATGGTTCGTCGGTTCACTGTAGGGTGCTGGTATCATGGTCTTGAAGCCGTCTAGATTTCATATGTGATTTCTTGGGTTTGAGTTGGGGATCTATTTGAGATTCTCTACTTTCTGGATCTAGATTGGTACTCTTCTGACGATTTCGTCGGTCTTGCTTCTGCAGGAGGTAGTGTCGAAGTTTTGGTTCATTCTTGTATTTTTTGATAGAATCTGTATTGCCTTCAGGCTTTGTTATGAAATAAAATGAATTGAATGTATTAAAAAAAAAAAAAACCCCCTCTGCCTATGCCTGACAAAACTGCGGCTCTTGCTTACAGGGCTTTTTATCCCAGTCCATTGGCTGCGGAAGGCCCACCCATGGCAAAACGAAGGAACCCATGTTTAGCATCCAAAATTTGAGATAATGAAAAGAGAAAATTTTAAAATGGCACTTGAACTTTCATTGTAATGTCACAGAAATACCTAAACTTTATTTTATTTCAATTAAACATCTGGACTTACAAAATCCCCAAAATGAGACACCAGCCGTTAGTCTCCATCCATTTTATCCACAAAATTGATGATGTGACACACTTCACCCGTTAAGTGGGCCCATTTCACATGTTAGGAAGCAAATGAAATGCACACAATGATAACCCAACACTACCCTACTTCATTTTTCTTCACCTTTTAATTGTGCGCACAATCAAAACTCCACGGATCAAAATAAAATAAAATAAAAACCCCACAAACCTCCAATCTAGTCCCCTTTACTAGACCAGTCAGAGAAATTCTCACCGAAACTGATGAGGTTTCTTAGGAGCAATTTCGTTGGTCGAAGCAGAGGTAAATCGCGTTCCAGCCCAATGTTCAGAATCAAGGATTGTTGAAGAAATCAAACCGAATTTGGGAGAAATTGTGGATTCGGTTGATGGGAAAGCAGAGGAAATTTGGAGGGTTCAAAAAGTGGAAGCGACGATGGATCAAGAACAGTGAAAGGGTAGGGTTTTGATTGTATGCATGTCTTTTACTTCCTAACATGTAAAATGGGGCCAGTTAACGGGTGATATGTGCCACATCAGCAATTTTGTTGACAGAATGGATGGAGATTAACGGTAGATGCCTCATTTTAGGGATTTTGTAAGTTCAGGTATTTAATTGAAATAAAATTAAGTTAAGGTGTTTCAGTGACATTAGAGTGAAAGTTCATGTGTCATTTTAAAATTTTCCCTAATAAAAATACATTAGCCCAAAATAATGGTTTTAATGACAGACAAGTCAAGGATAAGAAAAACCAAAAAGGTTCGGATTTTCAGTTGTCCAAGTTTAGAATTGAATAAAAAAATTCAAGGTGGACCATACATTAGTTCTTGTAATCACACGTGAAAGAACATGCCCGAAGGTTAGAGAAGCTGCTAGCCAAGCTAGGATAGCTAGCTCAATTATCACATGGAGAACATGGCTTGCAAAATGGCTTGGGAGGAAAATGAAACTTGTGTGGGGACTACACGTTCGTGCATTCACCCCATAATTTGGGGCCACAAATATGGAATTAGGTAATGTTCATGGCCCAATGTGCACCACATGGTAATGGTCCATTGGAGGACCTCTCCTCAATATTTGAGCCAACAATTTATTGGCATCATATGATGTTTCTCCGGAATAAATTCGAACTTATTAAGGTTCAATTTGTCTAGAAATTTTCAAACTCTTTGTTGTGGGATATTTAGGCCCCATTCCAAAACGGGTTTAAGAACTTATTTTTTATCTAATAATAAGGTATGTTCTACAAAAGGATGAATAAGTACTTATATTTTAAAAAGATAATTTCAAGCTCAAAAATCATATGTTTACGCAAATAATTTTCCTATCAATATGGATCTTGTTTGATAGATCTCATTGAGATCTTTAATATCGTGCAAAAAAATTTGAAAAATTATTTTTCATTTACATTATTTTTGAGTTTGAAAATGTGAAATAAACTGCTCATTAATTTGGGCTTTGTGGAACAACCCTTCTTTTTTTTTTTTTTGAGAAGTTCTAAAATAAGTATTTATTTTTTAAGAAGGTTTCTAGAATGACACCTTAATTAACAAACGTATATGGCCTTGAATGATATGTACTCCGATTTTTGCTCTTGATTTAAGCCACTTCTTTGGAAAGATTTACGATTGATTCTCTGTTTAATAAGAGGAGCCAAAATAAAGAGAAATCAAATATTCTCTACATTACATTCAGAACTAGTGCTGGAAAGTACAGAGCAGGGCAGGAATTTGGACAGTACGTACGTGAGTTTGGACTCTCTCAACCAAATCTCATAAAAGAAGTTTTGGGGTCAGCAAAATTAATGGCGGGTTATGTCTTTTGCCCAGAGGTACGTACTAGTTTGAGTCCCCTTTGTGCTGTGATCCATCGATCGACAACAAACTATAACACTAATATTTAGCAAACGAAAAAAAGATAAGAAACAAGAATTAAACCCAAGACACAAACAATCGTGCATTAGACTAGAGGAAGAAGAGGGGGCCGGGATAGGTAGCCCACACTCCTTTCTAGCTACATGCATGTTCATTATAACGTGCGCCCAACTCAATTTTTGGATAATATTAAGCATATATATATATATATATACATACACCTCTGGTCTAGATATAGGGATCAGGGCCCTCTAACTCTTTTAGTCCCATGCATGTTACATGCCTAAAAATCATTCGACCTCACCTACCATGCATACTTAGCCAGCTATATTGTTCACTTGTTTCTTTGGCCTAATTAAGGCTAAACAATTGAGTATGCACGTGCAAGCATGTTCTCCAGCCAACCTTTTTAATACCAAAATTATATTACATCTGTCCAATTTGCATGATCACAAATTAATGTCACCACAAACTATATTCGTGGCCGGCATACTCAGCTCGAACCAGACATACATATATATATATATATATATGCATGTATGTTAAAACATGATCAGTTCTGATAAGTTAATCAAATTTGTAAAATATTATTTAATCAGCTATTTATAGAGAAAGGAATATATAATTAACGTAGTAGTTCTGGTTCCATGAATGTCAACAAAATACCTTCCTACTGGAGTATTATGTAGCATCCCAACATATATACGAGTATTATCCAGTACTTTTGTTGGCACAAACATCGACAAATTCAGAGTCCATCCACTGGCTTCCTCTTTGGAAACGTGGGCTTAACCACCATAATTAAGAGTGTGCATTGCCCTGTTCATTGAGCTAGAATTAATGATAAAATTAAGGAACCCTAAAATACAGATTAGGGTATATTGGGTTACTTTTGTTGTGTATAATACAGTATATAATTGTTTAAAAAAAAATGGGGAGTGATTTTGGCATTCCCCAAAGCACTCTTCAAGGGAGTGTCAAAATCAATTCAACCCTTTCAATTTGGGGAGTGCCAAAATCAATATATTCCTCAAAAAATTTGTTTTTGTGATCCTTTCACTTCAAACCAAGATAGTCAAGGGACGTACTTTGAAAAAATAACAAAGAGCATCGCTAGTGGTTGGAGCCAATTTCTTGAAGTCACATCTATTTTTTTTTGGTAACTCAACCATTTCATTGCATGCAAACAAACTCAACCATAAGGCATAGCCCTTACAAGCGTCACTTGTAAAATTTTGACAAAACTACTCCATATATTGGTACCAAAGCTATTTTTTGGCCAACCTGATTCAGTGATTTGTAGCCATTGGATCACTCCCACATCATAGCCATACAATCACTCCCAATCCTAGGCATTGGAAAAAACGGCCCGGACCATTTTCTCGGCCAAAGAAATGGCCAAGCCATCTTTCGGCTCCTTTTTTGGCCTGCCGTTGGAGAGTTGCAAAATATATGGCCTTGAAGCCATTTTTTGGCTTTGGCCGGAGATATGGCTTGCCGTTTGGAGATGCTCTCGGTCCATAATAACCAAGAGTCTCAGCTCATAATTTTAAAAAAATTAGTGACGCTTCAATATAGATGGGTTTCCTGTCATGTAAATAAAAAAATAACCAAGAAGTGATTGGGTTCATATTATGAATTAGGCACTGAATTTAGGGAGTGGGAAAGGAATAATCCAGGGTGTTTTGATGAGATGGAGTTGATAAAAGAGGCTAGCTAGGGCGGTTTAAGGAATTTAGCTGAGTGAGGGATGGTGAATGGAATCATGTGGGTGCATGTGCATGTGCATTGGGTTGGGTTGGATAACTAACATGCCCAAAAGCAAGAAGCTGATCATCCCCACTCTGGTTCTATATATCTTGTTCGCCGATTCGGACAGCAAGGAAAGAATATGATCCACAAACCGAAAAATGGAGGAAAACATTTATATATCTAACTAAAATATCATTATATATGATGCAAATGATCGTCTTTTACACACCACCTGAAATGGCAATCATGAAAATGGTCGGTCTACATAAGGCCATGTATATGAAGAAATTAAGAGCTCAACAAGCTAGATTTCAAAAACTGGGGTGGAATTCTGATTTTGAAATTACATAGTGGACCCCAATTTCTGGCTCAGCTGCCTTAATTAGAATAATTACTTCATATTATCCAATTTATCCACAATAGCTAGCCACCAACCCATTCCCCCCAAGCAACGTACATATAAAACCCCCCCTCCTTTGTGCAATCGAGCAAGCAACAACTCCATCAGTTTTGTTCTGAGAGAGAGAATTGGTAGTGTTGTGATTTTAAATCCTTTTGAGCCATGGGTGATCATGATGCTCCACAATCCCTCCTTGGTTACCAAGAAAAGGGAAGGAGGTGGAATTCAAATGGGCCATTATTGCCCTCGGAGAACAAAGTTTCCAAGGCGCAATCGACAAGAAGATGGAAAGAGATCAGCAAGAGGCCCAGGATGATTTTGATGAAGAGGAGGTATGTCCGTCTACAAGGCTCTACAAGGCTGCCAGCAGCAAATGTCTTTGAGAAACGGGTTAGAGTCTTGAGGAAACTTGTTCCGACCAAAGAGTCTGAGGGTCTCGACGGGCTTTTCAGAGATACGACGGACTATATTCTTGCTTTAGAGATGCGAGTTAAAGTGATGCAAATCATGGTAAAAGCATTATCAGGAGGATCTGATGATGATGAATGACCAAATGATTGATTCATTTGTAAATTAAGGCTAGCTGTCCGGTCATTTTTCTTCTTCTTTCATTTTGTTGTTGCATCTGTTTTCCATGTGACGTACAAATGCTGGATTTCAAAGGCCTGTTATTATTTGTTCATGTTGTCTAGATTTAGGGGCACGCGGCATTAATTAATTAGTTGATCGATTGTGTGAAAATTGACTTTGAGAGAGATTAGTAATTAGTTTGTGTATTGATCATTGATTTGTTCTTTTATTCATTGTTTTGAAATCATTTGTTCTTTTACTGTATTACTAGTTTGTTTTAATTAAGGAGATTCTAAATTGGGTGGTTTTGTTCTTCCATATATTATTGTTTCTTTTAAATGATCATTTGTTGTTTTACACAGCTGGTTCTTGGTTTTTAAGAAGATTCTAAATGGGACGTTGGTTTGTAGAAATATATCTAATTAATTTGTGTTAACTCCATTCCCAAAGGGCCGGCCGGGCTCTTAAAAGTTAAAACTCCACCCGGAGTTGATGAACTGGCCGGCCATGTGGATATTTGTTTGTTCTCTTGCAAATGATCACTATTCTAGTGATTAGTCATCATACTTTTAAATTAAGGAGCTTTAACACCAAACCACACCAGCCAGCTATTTTTGTTTTAGGTAAAGAGTGTCGCTCAACAAAAAAGTTTTTGCAAGATCGCTATCCTCTCATATAAAAATGTTCACCCCGTGGTGGCGAAGCCGGCCATGAGCAACATTTGCAAACGTGAGTGGTTGATTGCAGTCATGTGACAGTTCTTGCTTAATTTGCCTCAACAAAGAAAACTTCAATACTTTCCAACCATTATGGAGAAGGTGAAAACAAACTAAATAAGAGCTTTAAAAACAATGCTCGATCTACTTAAACCGAAATAAAGAAAGAACTCCATTGCTTTGGAAGTAATGTACGTACGTACTCAACCTTTTGAGGATTGGATCGAGTTGGGTCTGGAAAGCTAACACTAACCCCAGAATTCGTAATTTTCTTTGGCTAGCTTGCTGCTCTAAACCGATTGAAAACGAAGGATTTACTCTTTCTTCGAAAAATTACTCAAAATGATCACAAAAGTTTTTTTAAAATTATTTTAGCATTGCTCATCACAAATTTTTTTGATTGAAGTGTGGGTAAAAAGTTCTCCTGCTAGCCCTAGTTCATGACTCCGCCACTGGAATACTGGATAGGGTTTGCGTTGTGTTTGCTAATGTTTTGGGCCTAAAATGATGCAGGCCGAATAAGTCTGATCCAAGAACAATTTGTCTGGGCTGAGTTACGTTTCCTAAAATCTTCACTAATTGGGTTGAGCCGACATCTAGTGTGTGGCCTTTGAGGTACTATTTCTCCTCAAAGCATTCATTATTACATAAGAGAAGCGACTTTGTGTTTGTACTTGGGAACATTTCCCAAACTCTCTTGAGAACCAAAGACTTTGTAGTCTCTGGAATATCTCAACAAGAGTCATTGGGACTAAAATTTTGTAGTTTTGTTAGATTGTGTTGAGGTTTGCCTTTGTGTAGGTTCTTGTTATGTGGGTTTAACTCCCCTTGTTTTTTGAGTTGATTGGTTATAAAATGCGCAAGTTACAAAAAAAAAAGTGACTATATAGCTATTGAATGGTGCTAATTTTTCGAGGCGTCACAGTTGAGACCACAAAATGCTGGTCCATCCCTCTTATGTCCTTTTGCTTTCTTTTCTCCATTAGCAAAGTAGATGAAACAGTTAATATTTTAGGCTTCATATAGAAACACGTCCATGCAAAAAGTTAGCATGATCGAACATCGATAGTTTTGTCAACAGTTCACATTTGAGGAGGATAATAAAATGCACGGTGAAAGTTCTAAATTAAATCACATTTGCCGTCCATTCAATCTTGTATAAAAGTAAATTATTGATATAGCTATCAATGTCCGATCAAGCTAATCTTTTGAATGACGTATTCGCTGCGATAAGTTAAAATAAAATGTTCTGATACACGCTGTTGTGGGCGTTGTGGCTCTGGGCCGGGTTGGCCCACAACAGTCTGAGACTAGACCAATCAGAAGGAGATTATATAAGATCGACGACCAGAGGCAGAGGCTGCTCCAAAGGTCTAACCTTTAATTTCCAGTTTTTCTGTTCCCATGTGCAGGTAGCGCAAATTAAGCTCAAGTTGCTGTTTGAATGTGAAAAATTAAAACAAATGGTATCATGCATGCGTGGTTGACGACGCACAAGACACAAGGTACCAACCAATATTAATTTCTCATGTCTAAATAAATACTACTAACATCGATAAATTGCAAGGGTAATAAATATAATTGTCAAACTGGATAATTTTATGCGTTGGATAAGCTTAACTAAGGATTGTTAGCTTCACATCTGGTACTGGATAAGCCCAAGGACTGGACTTAAAGAAAGAATTACTTGCATGCATGGTGGCCATGCCATTTTATAAAATCTGAAGGTTAATTAGGCCAATCCAAGAAAAGTATCTCTCTTGGTAAAAATTTTAGAATCACGGGAGACAGCTAGCTAGAAATTAAACGTTATGGTTAATTTACATTCATATCCATCCACCAATAATTGAGGATGTTTCTAACATTTTAATATCTGATTGAATATATGCTTAATCACCTAGAGGTGTTAACCAAGATAGAAACTTTTGTGTATCCCGAGGATATCAAGTCCCATGGTATCCCCTCCGGTCCGTTTCTCATTTTTCCGGCCATTTTTTTTATCACATTTTGATGATCGACTCCATTCATTTTATAGAGTTTGGCAAGAACCTTACTCATACAAAAAATCGCATTCATCGAACTTTATTTGATACATGATTGACACACGTGAAAATCACAAAAAATCCAAAACTGGGTTTCGATTTATATGTTTTTTTACCCAGTTTTGGTTTTCTTCAATATTCACGTGCGCTAATCATGTATCAAATAAAGTCCAATGAATGCAATTTTCGGTATGAATAAGGTTCTTACCAAACTCTAAAAAATGAACAGAGCCGATCAACAAAAATATATCGAAAAATAGCCGAAAAAATGAGAAACAGACTGGAGGGGATACCAAGGGAATTGGCATCCCCGGGATACACAAAAGTTTCTCAGATAGGCGATGGTTACATCCTCGAATTATCTAGTATGTACCATAATTAGCGTTTGGATACTGGTTAGCATGGAATTAGGAAAAGATGAGTCTCATGAATTTAAGCCATTGTTAGATCAGAGATGATTAATTACTCCATAAGATATTGACTGATCTATAATCCAATCGCTGTAATTTGTCGCTTCAAGTTCTCTGTATTGATTTTTACCTATTCCTTTGTTTTTCATATCTTTCAAATTTTTTGTGATATCCAATCACCGAATGAAAAACATGAATAGTACATGAGATTTTGAGTTTTGAATTTTAGTAAGCGCCACTTGAAATCTCAAAACAAAAGAGAAGCCCCACTAGGCACTAGTACTACACTACACTACACGTGGAGAAAGAAAGAGAGAAAGAGATCAGAGAGATGATTGATGTAAGTGCGAATTGGGCCGTTGCATGCGGTGGCCGGTAACAATAGTCAAATCTACGAATGCTAGTCCCCCCACTTGACTCGTAAAATGAAGATCGATGCTGACATTTTTATTTTGAAATGCAATGTGTTAAGGCTAGTTTGCGCTCTAAATTTTTCAATCCTTTTTAGAGTCCCTTCACATGCTAACTTGTAAGATAGTGTGACTCCAAGAGATATTAAAAAAAAAAAAAAAAGTAAAAAGATATTAAGATGAAATAAACTTGGAAGTATCAGAAGAGCATTTGGCGGGGTTGACGGTGACATCCGGAAGCAAACAAAACCACTTTTCATTACTAGGACCAGTTTATATTCGCGTCCATACGGGTTTAGGTGTAATTTTGTCTCCTTTTGAGCTACCAAACGTATCCCAGAAGCAATCTCTACGGTCAAACATTCCCCCAGGCCATTAATTAATACTACTATTTTACTACTATTTACATAATAGTACTAGTAGTACATTTACGATAACATTATTATGAAACGTAACGATTGCAGTTAAATATTATGAGCAGATCGATCGATCGAGCAACCATCCCACTTAACACTTGTTCGTTTTATTTGGGTCTCAAAATCCTAACGAATAATTTTTAATAAATTTGTTCTATCCATATATCTTTCTTCATTTATTATTTTAAAAAATTTCCTTAAAATACAAACCGAACACACACACGGGACGGGGATTAGTATTATAATATAGAAAGAGAGGGATACTCCAATAATGATAGAAATGCAATAATAACTACTACAAGGCAAAGGAGGAGATCTAAACAGCGTGCTTTAGAAGCAAAGCCAAGAATATTCCAAAGCCGCGTGAAATCTGGGGGCACGTTACGGCTGACGTCAGGCAGAGAGATGAGATACGTTGGATCAGACACGTGTATGGTATTGGAGGATTTGTGGGCCTTCACCGGGATAGCAAAATCAACGGCAGATTACACGTGTGGGATTAAAAAAACAAAGGCCCAAACAGTCAGTCGTGCATCGACATGCGCAATGATATCGACCGGGGTTTGTGCATCGTCAGTCCGTGACCCAATTTCACTTCACCACTTTAATTAATTAAGGCCTTGTTCTCGTAACGTAAGGGATTTTTTTTTACTACAGTAGCTTTTTGTCCTTATCTAATTTTTATTTATGTATTAGTGAATTTTGTGTTAAATTTTTTTAAATTATTAATTCATCTCGACAAAAAGAATTGGGAAATCCAAACATCAAAAACCCAAAAAGGCCCAAAAGGCTATTGGATAGGAGCACTTTTTTTTTGTTTTTGTTTTAAGAAAATGCAGTTTGCCACGGACCAGTCTGTGCACATCTTAGAATGAGGCAAACACTTAGTTCTCAAGTCAAGACTCTTTGGGTAATTTTTTGTTTGCACAGTTCTTTTTACTCACATTTTTAGTTCCAACATTTAACATAAATTTCAACCCTTTTTATTTTCACCTTGACAATAAACTTTTTAATGTATTCACTGTAGTTCCACGATTTTCTAACCTTAATACTGACCAAAAATTTTGTAATTTTATTTGAATGAAAAAATGCTCAAAATTTAAAAAGGAGTATTTTTTCCCATTAATTTACATTGAATAGACAACAAAAATTAGTCAAGGTTAAGGCTCTATAAGAAATCAACTAGAGGGTAGTTTCACAAATGTGCTAAAAGTAGTAAAAGTACCCTTTTTTTCCCTTTGTATTTCGTGAAGGAAAAAATGCTCTTAGTATTTAGCACTTTTGAAAAACTAGGCTTGATAAGCGTTCGATCAATTCATTGTAATTCATAATTCGACCTGCAAAATCTAAATTAAAAACGGAACAAATTATTTCTACGGAAGCCTCAACTATTCTCTTCGCTAAACTTATTCCAGCACATATTTGTGTGAATGCCACAATGAAATGAAGCGTTGGACTTCCATAACTCCGTACCAATACGTGGTGGAAGCTCCGCAGCAGTATGTGGTTGAGGAGCAGTGAATATCCTGGAGTAGAGTAGATAGAGAAGCTCTCCACCTGCGCAGGAGTAGATAAAGAGTATTTACGTACGTATACACTAGTTTTGTGGCGTATGATCGATGCATGTACTCACCGTATATATAACTTGATGGCGTGTTCTCACAGTAGCTGGTGGGAGTGGGAGTGGGACTGGGAGGAGTAAACTGGTTTACCGGTCGAAAATAACTAACGCAATCACGACGTCAGACCGAGTCAGACCCTAGTCACCCTATGCCTCTCTCTCTCTCTCTCTCTGTCTCTTAGTAGCTAGGAGTACTACCATTAACATTAAATGCCTGCAATCGTGTATTCGGAAAACAGTCTTTTTGACTGCCCCAATCCTTCCCGGTCAAATCTTTGTGCCCAAGCCACCACGCACCAAATAGAGTACTTCTTATTAATAAAAAAACTCTTTTTCATTTTGTGTTCATACTCTTCAGACCTCACCTTTCGTAACCTAACCCAAAACCTCCCCTTCTCTCTCTCTCTCTTCACTTTTCTCATCGTTCTCTTTAAAACTAGACTAGATAAAGAGAGAGAGAGATAGATAGAGAGACGCTTTATTTATAATTTGCATTCTTTTTGGATCCGACACAACACATGGAGCGGAAAGAAGCGGTAAAGGCCGAGCTGGATTCGAACCCATCTCCCTTATTTTACCATCATTTTCCTGCAGATAAGATGTACTACGACTTGTTAAGCACTGAAGGATCTGTAGAAAAGAGCTCATTAGGGTTCATGGACTTACTGGGTATTCGAGATTTTTCCCCTAATTCCTTTACTAGTAGTATTCTTGACCATCATCATCATTTCTTGCAATTTCCTACACCATCATATCCACTTGAACCCTGCGGACCGGAGTCGGGTACCCAAACTTCAGCTTCATTAGTACTACAACCGGAATCAATATCCGTGGACCCCACCACCCCCAACTCGTCCATTTCATCGGCTTCAAGTGGTGCCGCCGCTATTAACATTGACGAACACAAGAGTAGTACTACTTGGTCTAGGGCAGCTGATCATGAACATGAACAAGAAGCAGAAGAAGAGGAAGAGCACCAAAAGACCATGAAACAGTAAGTACCCTGTTTGTTTGGTTGCTTTTTTTTCCTTTTTTTTTTTTTTTTTCCTTTTTGATGAGTTTTGCTTTTCGGAAACTTGACTTTTGTATTATAATTTTCAGGGATTTATTTATTTTTTATTTTTGCTAAGCTATAATTTTCGGGGATTTATACACACCCTTCGTTAAAAATGTGAATTTTTAATACAAAAAACGAGTTTCGAAATACAGTTGTCCGCTCATTGTCTAATAGAATAAAGATGGTTAATATTCATGAGAGTAAAGAAAAGAGATGGCTTTTTGATTTTGGGTAATTTCTTTTGGAATTGATAGTAGTACTATTTCAATTTGTTATCGTATTTTTGAATTTATGGTTGGTTGATATTCTATAGGTTGAAAGTAAAGAAGAGCGAGAAGAAGAAGAGAGAGAGGGAGCCAAGATTTGCGTTCATGACGAAAAGCGAGGTAGATCATCTGGAAGATGGTTACAGATGGAGAAAGTACGGACAGAAAGCTGTCAAGAACAGCCCTTTTCCTAGGTACGTACGTTTATCATTTCATTCACTTTTCTTTCTTATTCCTAGGTGTATTTTTCTGTGCTACAGAGTAATTTTTCTGGTCTAAGCTAAGCTCTAGATGAAGCTTTTTTCTTACGTACTTTGCAATATTTGCTCAACTCTGTGAGTCAGAGTCGCGAAATTTCAATAATAGTAATCTCCTAGTTTCTTTTTTGATATCGATCCAACTTTTCGATTGACGATAAGCTAACGATCTTTCAAAGGCTTACAATCTGTTTCAGTTAAATTACCAATTATTTGTTCAAACTAGGCCAGATTTCTCTTTAACAGGTCGGGATCGATGTTGGATTGGAAGTTCATGATCAAATTTTATTCTCCATGGTCACTTCATAATTTTATTGACAAAAATCAATGAAGGACAAATAATCTTCAGATTAATATTCATGCGTAGGATTCTTATCCGGCCTGATCAATAATGTGAATTATGTCAAGTTGAAATTAGAACTCTCAATGATGACACCCAGACTGACACAGTACTAGTCATCGCCATTTTTGTAAATTAGAAATCTTGAATGGTAGGTGGTTTGATTAATAGGAGTTGAATATTTGTACCATGCCACCACATGCACGTCATTCTTTATGAGAGCTCTCTGCAAGATTGATTTTGCGTTGTCCTCATAATATATTCTACTGTGCATATATATAGCACCCAGTTTGAGTAATATATATATATATGTAAAAGATTTTGAAGTACAGTACTACTTTCCTTTTCTTTTCTTTTTTGTGATTTTTGTTGGGATCAGGAGTTACTATCGTTGCACCAGTGCGAGTTGTAATGTGAAGAAGAGAGTGGAGAGATGCATGGGTGACCCATCCATAGTTGTTACAACTTACGAAGGCAAACATACCCATCACAGCCAACTCATGCCTCGCGGCGCTACCACCTCTGCCGCCGGACTCCGACCAGCTACCGCCTTCAATGCCGCTGCCGCCCCTTTCCCGCCACAAATGTCTCCTCTTCAATCCCAGTTCATGACTAACTTGCCTCCGTTCTTGAACTGCGGTAATTACGCAAGTAGTAGTAACTTGTTAAATCCAACTTCTTCTTTGCTTACAGTCGACCATGGCCTTCTTCAAGACATTGTCCCGTCTCTTATGAGAAAGCTGGATTGATCGAAGATATGATCATGTAATTTTGTTGACTCACTTTTTGTTTATGCTGAGAGACAGATCGAGTAGTAGATCATGGCATGGCATGGGAACACCAATCAATTACTGTTATGTAATTAACTCGCTCTCCCACAAACTGGTGGTGATAATTAAACTTGCACCAGAACTAATTAAGTTCAACATGAAGTTCTCTGACCCCATTGATCGGATCGCGTTGGCATCTGTTTTTACCCTTCTAGTAGTTTGCAAGTCTGTTTCTTTTGCATAAAAAAGTTATTTGAGTTTTCTCCCTCTTGAGTGAGTGAGTTGTGTGTATAGAATATTGACGTTAGGGAGAAGCGGAACAAAAATGCTAGGTGCACAACAATTCGAACACAACACAAAATACAATTCCTCACATACACGTGGATCCCGCTTGTTAAATGTGTGTGGAACCAACGTCTATGTGAGAAGTTGTGTTGTGTTTGATTTTGTGTTCGCATAGTTGTGCTACTTGTGCACCTAGCATCTCTCGTATTTTTTTTGTTGCTATTTTCCCTTGATTTTTACTAGAGTCGGGTCAATTTTTTGAATCATTCGTTCATTTTGACGAGATCGAGGAATTGAAAAAGTACAAAAACATAGAGCAAAGTTAAAAATAGTTAGATCAATAAATACGAAGAAATCTTCTTATACTTCCTCCATCCCCGTTTAGTCCTTTTTGGAAGTTCGTGCCTCTTTTCAATTACTTACATCTCATAGTATATAATAATTTATGTGATTTTAAAAATATCGTCTGATAAAACTAGTTGAGTTCTATCAAATAAGATTCATATCGTATATAAAATTTATTACCCATTTAAAAAAATACAAATCTTTTTATTTGGTTACAATAGAATAATGGACTATTAAATGGAGACGAAGAGAGTATATCTTTAATGGCATGTGTAAATTTTATTTTCAGCTTTGATTTATATTTTTCTATGAACAATGTGAGGTAAAATTATGACCAAAAAAAAAAGCAACTAAAAATCAGTACATATATTATCGATTTTGTAGACTGTAGATAACAAAATTAATACTCCGTGGGAATTAACCTGAATCG
Organism: Rhododendron ovatum; assembly: GCA_019656835.1. Lineage (NCBI taxonomy): Eukaryota > Viridiplantae > Streptophyta > Magnoliopsida > Ericales > Ericaceae > Rhododendron > Rhododendron ovatum. Next base: position 34,105,948 of record CM033793.1, read on the forward strand.
AGGTCGAGGATTTGGTGAAGGGTAAGTGTGAATGACAGTGATAGGGAGGGTGAGGTGAGTTTGGCGAATCCTGACCCACCCACCACTGTTGTTTTATCGAAGTATTTGAATACTCCTCTCCCCACTGGACCCACTCCCTCCCACTAGAATCGAATTGTTCGTGTAGTAGTAGAACTGTCCATTCGTGGGGGGTTTGATTGATTCATTGAACGTGCGAACTCTTTGAGAGAGAGAGAGAGAGAGAGAGAGAGAGAGAAAGCATGTCAGCAAATTAAAAAGAACCGAAAGAGCAAAAAATAGGGAAAGAACACGCGCGACAGGACAGGATTCCCAAAAAAGCAGATACTCCCCTCTCTCCCTCCCTCCCCACTGAAATTTGGAAGATGACGTTGAGGTTTTCACCATTCTCATCCTCGAAGCTCTCAGCTTTTAGAGCTTCCCCCAGATAGAAACTTCATCATCCCACGTGACGGTGTCTAGCCACAAAAGGTTACATTACTCTGACGTGGTGGGTGAACTACCCCAAATTTTAAAGACCACCGGCTACCAAATGGAGTACACTACTACTACTACTCCACATCACATGCCACCCAAATTAGGTTCTCAATTATGAATACTAGTAGTACTATTATTTTCCCTACCCTAATTGGGCGTATCTCAACCTGGAGGTGTGACAAGCTCGTGCCTTAAAAAACACAGCCACAAGCTTGTATACTACCCCACTGGTATATAAGTGAAGCACTGATTGTGCAACCTTATATGCCTTCTTTGGATGACATTTTGACAATTTTTAAGTTTAGTTTTTGGATAATGAGTAGAGAAAGAAATTAAAATAATAATTGAAGATACGGGTAATGAGTGAAATGAGAATAATGATTCGAGAGATGAGAGAGAAATGAGAGTAATAATTAAAAGTAGAGATAATGAGTATTTTTTGAGTTAATTTTTTTTCTTTTCAAAATGTCATCCAAACAAGGCATTAGGCCTATGCCACCGATTTGAGTGCAAGAACCAAACATGAGGCATAACCAGCACACGTGCTTTAAATGAAAACTGTTTTTCCCAATCCCTGAAAGCGCGGCATCCAAACTATTTGACATCAGACAGGAAAAGAAAAGAAAAATAGAAGTGATTAAACAAATGCACCATCCATTGTTTTGAAAAAGAACCTCACATATTCCATCTATACGAGCAGATGTCCTAATATATGTTAAAACAAGCTTCTATTTTCTAATGTAGGAACGCAAAACAAACAGATATACCTCTTTACAACCATTTTCAGAAGAACAATTGAGGCTGTCAACATATAAATGAATTGTAATGATTATGTTGACCACGAAATAAGTTGGCTTAACGAAGTTGTTTGTCGCAACGGACGAAATCATTGCAGAAAAGCTAGGGAAACCAAGTTTGGAATGAAAATGATCAGAGGATAGTACATATAACACATCTGGGTTGGGAGTTACAATTATAGAATTTCAAAATAGTTATAGGACTTCTCAAGGCCAACTCTGAACATTCTGGACTGCTGCAATAAACTGAGTTCCTTAAAAGACTTATCGCAATACCACTTAGACACAGGTTGGAGAAATGATGACGCTTGTCGGCGTTGTCGCTGCCTGTACTTGCATATGATCAAGTACCTGACAACGAGAACATCCCATTAAGTTGTGTTATCCATCAATCATAAGCTTTTAGTATCCTAAATTCCTGATCTACAGGTGCTTACTTAACTTGATGAATATGGTCAATGAAAGCACTTAGTTTGTCAATAGCACATCGCATATCCATATCAGGTTTAGAACTCTGAAAGACATCAGACCTGATTCCAAATAAGGACCCAAAAAATTGATATCTAAATATGGAAAATAGCCTCTACTGTAGCTCATAACACAAAAATCACACAATTACATGCGTGCTGGCATCAAAATAATGAGTGCAAGGGTCGAAATAGGCCATGCCCGTACAAGGCTGGCTCAGTAGAAGCAAGGTTCCCCTAGCCCAATGTGGGCTCTCCGAGAAGATGTTACATGTTCTAAGGTTACCACATGTCCACAATACAGAAACCACAATCTGAAACTGAAAATCTATAGGACATGCTACATGAAAACAGATTACCAAAGTTAATTTATCTAGTTGTTTGTCTTGGGACTTGTCTGTATGTTGAATTACTATTAGTTTTCACTTTGGTTGTTTGTGGATGAAGTATTCATCTGCATACAAAAAGAATGTGCACATTACTATTGTTGTGGATGAAGTATTCATATACATACAAACAGAATATCTACTACATTACTAGCATGTCAATATAAATTTTGAGCAAAGAAACATGTAGTTTACAGCTATATAAGTGTCTAATAACTATGCCAAACCTAAACTAGCATAAAATTCTGTAGAAAAAAAACTGTCTATCATTAATATTGTTTTTGTCCTCTGTTCTGTGGTGAGCATTATTGCTTTGGTTAAGCAAGCCTGAGTTGCTACTTATTTTATGGCTGCGGTAATACTGTAGACTGTAGAGTCTGATGCAGCCTACCCTTAGATATCCCATGCCTTAAATTGGAGAACTCCATGGGACTAACTATCATTACAACAATTCACCTGACTGATTACACGAGGATCACGAATATGGCATCACTAATAATCCATGGGAGTATTGTGAATAATTCAAATAGATAAACCTAAAATGCATTCGGCTTATCAATAAACCTTAGAGGACAACTAAAAATGCAGACAAGGAATGCTGTTGAGGGTTTTCGGTGGAAAGTTATGTCTGAAGCTGCACCTGTTCCATTTGAGGAACTTATTGGCTAGAAGAACCTGTGAGCATGACAGGGAATTTACCTGTTGATGAGAAGAAAGTTGCATCTGCTGCGGCAGCTGCTTTTGTACTCGTTCAAGTAACAAATACTCTTCAGGCTTCTCCCACTGCGAGTCGAATTTTCAGACACTTGTACCAATTTAAGGATAAGCTGAAATATTATGTTGAGTAGAAGTCTCTTACCCTGCTTTCACAAGTTGCACAATTATAATAGTATTTGTATCCATCCGGACAAGTGTGTTCACTCCAATCAGAATCTAATGGATTGGCAATTGAAGGAAAAACTAGTTCTGACACAGAAGTAGTCCTAGAAACTGTCTGCGGTTTGCCTCCAGTCCCTGGAGACTGCAGGACAACATCATTAGTACACATCGAAAATTTTGGAAGTAAAAAACAAGCTTGGAAATGGGGAGGAAAAGAAGTAGAATGCTCAATTAAAAAGAGGCAAAATCATGTAAACAATGTTACAAGAGGAAGGAAGAGGGAAAATTTTCTGCAACACTGTGGTCAGTGAAACTCTGCATAGATAAAGTTACACCATTCCAATTCTAATGCACAAGTGACAGAGCTCCTGTAACGACCTGCCCCTGCTGACCTCTTTAGCCTACCACGTGGCTCAAAAGGTTAACCTCAGATTAATAGTAGCTGGTGGGCCTTACCTTATAAACCACTTCATGTTTCTATTATTTCCCGATGTGGGATAGGGGCTTCACAGCTCCACTCCCGAAACAGGTAAATCTGGCCTCAATGGCCTCCCTTATACCCCAAAAGACGTTTAAATAGGCTGCTACTCAGGCCCTCAAACTACACTTATCAGAAAATCCCGTGACCAGAAAATCTGAAAATCAGGTTTATGTTTGTTCTTTCACCTAAGAAACCTACACCGCTCTGTGTATGTCTTAAAACCATGAATCCACAAGCTCTAAATGATACAAGTTCATTGCTGAAATCATTACTGACTTGGGAAGATGACGCCATATTCTTTGGACTTGGTGGAAGAGAAGCATCAGGCAATGTATGTCCAGCCCTTGGGTCATTAACATATGGTGCTGGCCTGCAACAAGAAAACTCATTCCACTAGCAAAACTATGCAAACCAAAATGTGAATAAGACAGGGAGAGATAGATGTTCTAGCAAACCTAACATATTCTTGAGGACGGGAACCACCGTATTTGCAACTATCCCTGAGGAGATACCAGAAGGAAGTCAAAAGAAGGTTATTCTCTAACTTCAGGTTATCAAAAATAGATTAAGATAAAGCAAGAAGGGCATGCACAGGGAAGGGGAGCATATGGGTACTCATATTATTAAGCTAAGCAAGTTAAGCAACCATTTTCCCGTGTGTTTTTCTTCCATTTTCACTGAAGCACTTGTTTATGACCCAATAAAGGGCAAGTTGCGGCCCCTTGCATAAGCATTCATACGAGTCAAACAAAGTAGCTCAGATTTCATACTGTTGATGAATTACACTATGACACAAAAATTGTTACCCAGCCAAAATATATAAATCAAGACACACATTCTTTGAGAGGGGATGGAGGTTGCCTTGGTTCTCCAATCCTGGGCTTCTTTGGCTCTGCAAAGCGTACTATCAATGGTTGATCACATCCCTAAATAACAAACAAAAAAAAAAGTGTGAACAAACGGAAAACACGGCAATGGAACTAGAAGAAATAAAATAATACCCTCATGACGTAAGTTCCACTCAGTGCATTCATTGCAGCTACTGCCATGTCCCTATGAGAAAATTGGATGAACCCGGAACCTTGAAAGCAGAATGAATGTAGATCAGCTAACTTGGATTAGGAGAAATTTGCTTCGAAACCTCCAATGAAGACTGTTAGAATAGAGTTGGACTAAGTCCCATATTGGTTGTCTATGTTATGTAACTAGTAACCACGTAATATAAATAAAGTTTACTTGTGTTAGGGTTAGTTAACACCCTATACACCTTTCTTATTCTCTCTCATTCCAAACAACATGGTATCAGAGCGTAACCCTAATCCACCCTAGATTATATGTGTCTAAACCCACCAGCCCCAACTCACCATCCATCTATCGTGGTGGCTCTTGTTTCAGTAGTGCATTGGTTGGTAGTGGTGGCTATTGTTTCATTAGTGGTGGCTCTTGTTTCATTTGTTGGTTAAAAGTAGTGCATTGGTTGATGGTTGATTTTGTTAGTTCTGTTAATTGGTGTTGATTCGGTATAATGGACGAGTCAAAGTATGGCTCTGGCGTTGTTTCGAGCTCTACTGTTGTTGGTAGTTTGTCTGGATCTCGGTTTCGTGAAAAGTTATCTATTACTTCCACTCTTTTGAATGGTAAGAATTATACTGTCTGGGCTAGAGCCGTCGAGATTTATTATGTGGTTCAGAAACTTTATTATTATTTGACTGATGATCCACCCGCAGCGACTGCTGCCACCTATGAGGCATAGGTATCTGTGGATGCTAATATTCGGTCTGATTTGTGGAATAGTATGGAAGAACAGATTGCTAGTACGTTGATCTTCTTACCTACAGCTAAACAAGTATGGACATAGGCTCAGGAGATGTATTCTGGTGTTAATAATCTTCGTCGGGCGTATGAGCTTCATCATTCTTTTTTTTCGATCTCCCAGGGTCATTTATCTTTGAAGGCTTATTATGCCAAGTTTCGTGGTATTTGTGAGGAGCTTAATATCTATGAACCGATTTCCTCTGATGTTTAGGTCATGCAGCACCAGCGTGAGCGTATGCAGATTGCTCGGTTCCTATCCGGTGTATTATCGAGTCATCGACTAGGTATGGTCCTGTCTATAATCAGCTTTTGGGGTCTCGAGATTTACCTTCTCTCAGTGAGGTTTTTAGTCGACTTCGTCAGTCTTCTGTTTCTGTGCCACCCTCTGATCGTTCAGCACTAGCTTCCGCTGTCTCTGGTATTTTTGGTATTTCATTTAGTCGTGGTCTCGGTCGCGGCAGTGATTCTGGGATTAGTGGTCGTGGTCGTGACTCTGGGTTTAGTGGACGTGGTTCTAACAGTGGTTTTGGTGGTCGTGATTCTAATATAGGTGCTCGTACTTCTGGTATTGGCGGTTTTGGTCATGGTTTGAGTTCTGGTATTGGTGGTTTTGGTCTTGGTTTTGGTGGTCGCATGTCAGGGGGTGGTGGTCGTGGTCGTGATTTCCGATTGTGTACTTATTGTGGGGGGACCAATCATACTGTGGATTCTTGCTATGATCTCCCTGGGTTCCCTCAGGCTCATCAGGCTGCTATTTTTGAGGATGTTAAGCCGCTTCCTCACCTTGCCGACCCTGTGGTGACTATTTCTGCAGAAGAGTATCAGCGCCTAGTGTCACATCAGATTTCAACCTCTACTGCTACGCCCGCTTAGACCAGTTCATCTGTTGTTTGTGTTGCCTCTTCTCGTTCCTCCACTCCTTGGGTTATCGATTCTGGTGCTTTTGATCATATGACCGGTACATCTTCGGTCTTTTCTAGTCGTCAGACTGTTGGTACATCATCCCGTGTTACCTTAGCAGATGGTTTTACCTCTGCAATTACTTGTTTGGGTTCCGTTTCTGTTACTCCATCTCTTACTTTAGATTCGGTCTTCCATATTCCTAGTTTTCAATTTAGTCTTATGTCTGATAGTAAACTTACCAAATCCTTAAACTGCTCCATCACCTTTCTTTCTCATGGTTGTGTGTTTCAGGATCTAAAGATGGGGAGGAAGATTGGTGGGGGTACTGAACGTGGCGGCTTATATTATTTTACCAATGACATCTGTCCTGCGTCTGTTGCTCTTCAGTCGTCTGTTTCTCCCTATCAACAACACTGCCGTCTGGGCCATCCCTCTCTTCAGAATATGAAGCGTCTGGTTCCATCATGCAATAATGTTAAGGACTTACAATGTGAAGTCTGTGAGTTTAGTAAACACCATCGAGTGTCTTTTTATCCTAGGGTTGAGCGTCGTGTGTTGCGTCCTTTCCAGTTAGTACATTCGGATATTTGGGATCCTATTCATGTTCTCACTTTGGCCGGTTTTCAGTATTATGTTATTTTTGTCGATGATTTCTCTCGTATTACATATCTTTATCTTATGAAAACGAGGTCAGAGTTGTCTTCTGTCTTTAAGTCCTTTTATGCAGAAATAAAGACTCAATTTGATATTTGCATTCGTATTTTTCGTTCTGATAATGCACGTGAATATTTTCATAATGCTCTTTCGCGTTTTTTTTGTGATCATGGGATCATTCACCAGTCTTCTTGCACAAGTACTCCACAACAAAATGGGGTTGCCGAACGCAAGATTTGACACTTATCTGAAGTTATGCGTGCCATGTTAATCCAAATGCAGGTTCCTAAGTCGTACTGGAGTGATGCTGTTCTCATAGCCTGTTACTTGATTAATCGTATGCCCTCCACTGTTCTTGGTGGTCAGATCCCTCACCAGGTTTTATTTCTTGGTCATCCTCTCCACTCATTACCCCCTCAGGTATTCGGATGCACGTGATATGTTCATGCACTAGATCCTGACCGGGACAAACTTGATCCTCGCTCGATCCATTGTGTCTTTCTCGGTTATTCGTGCACTCAGAAAAGGTATAAGTGTTACCCTCTCTTCGCCTTCACTTTGTGTGTGCTGATGTCACCTTTAATGAGTCATTGCCTTTCTTTTCGGGGACCCCTGAATCTGAATATGTTCTTTTTGAGTCTAAGTATGTTATTCCTATGTTATTCCTATCGATGTTCCTACTGCTTCTGTGCCACCCTTGCGCGTATATGTTCGTCAATGCAAAGATTCACAGCCCCACCAGTGCCTCCCGCTGCGCCTCCTCCGTCTCAAGATCCCGCTTCACCACCACCACCACCACTTCCCTCTCTACCTCTCCCTTCCCCTGGTCTTCCTATAGCTCTTCGCAAAGGTATTCGGTCTTGTACTACTCATCCTATTGCTCAGTTTATTTCCTATAATCATTTGTTTCCGTCACTTCGTGCTTTTCCTACTTCTGTTTCGTCCATTTCTGTTCCTAACACTGTTCAGGAGGCCTTATTTATTTTTGAGTGGCAGACAGCAATAAAGACTGGGATGTCTGCTCTCCATGACAATGGCACTTGGGAGTTGGTTTCTCTTCCGCCAGGAAAGTCTACTGTTGGCTATCGGTGGGTATTTACCGTCAAGTATAATCCGAATGGTTCCGTAGAACGGTACAAGGCCCGTTTTGTGGCCAAAGGCTATACTCAAACGTATGGCGTTGATTATGCCGAGACTTTCTCTCCGGTGGCCAAGATTAACTCTATCCGCATTCTTATTTCTCTAGCTACCAATCTTGGTTGGCCCTTATTTCAGTTGGATGTCAAGAATTCCTTTCTACACGATGACCTGCTTGAGGAAGTGTATATGGAGCAACCTCCTGGGTTTGTTCCTCAGGGGGAGCATTCTCAGATGTGTCGTCTTCGCAAAGCCTGTAGAGACCCCTATGGATCCAAACGTCAAATTGTGTGTTGATCAGGGGGAGATATTTCCTCATCCAAACCGTTATCGTCACTCGGTAGGAAAGCTGAATTATCTCACCAACACACGGCCTGATATCTCATTTGCTGTTAGTATGGTAAGTCAGTTCATGACAGCCCCTTATCTTCCACATTGGGAAGCTTGTCATCGTATTATGAAGTATCTCAAGGCTCATCCTGGACGCGGTCTCTTTTATCGTTCAAATGGTCATTTGTGTGTTGAGGCCTTTACTGAAGCTGATTTGGCAGAATCACCATCTGATAAACGGTCCACAACTGGGTACTGTACTTTTGTTGGTGGCAATTTAGTTACCTGGAAGAGCAAGAAACAAAACTGTGGTTGCTCGATCCAAGCAGAGTATCGTGCCATGGCTCATACTACTTGCGAGGTTGTATGGTTGAGAGCTTTACTCGAAGAATTAGGGTTTGGCGTACAATTACCTATTCCTATGTATTGTGATAATCAAGTAGCAATACATATCGCTTCAAATCTAGTCTTTCATGAGAGAACCAAACATAACAAGGTAGATTGTCATATTGTTCGGGAGAAGATAGATAGTGGCGTGTTAGCTACCCCTTTCGTGTCTACAGGAGCTCAGTTGGCCGATAACTTCATCAAACCTTTATTTAAACCACGTTTAGAGTTGTTATGTAACAAGCTGGGATTTTGTGATATTTATTCTGTAGCTTGAGGAGGAATGTTAGAATAGAGTTGGACTAAGTCCCGCGTTGGTTGTCTATGTTATGTAACTAGTCACCACATAATATAAATAAAGTTTACTTGTGTTAGGGTTAGTTAACAACCTATACACCTTTATTATTCTCTCTCATTCCAAACAACAAAGACATTAGAGAGAGTGGGTCATGGAAGTTACCTCCTAGCTCAGTTGGTAGAGCAGGTAATGGGCACTTCATTTGGTGAGGGTTCAAACCCCACCCGCACTACCCTTTCCCCTAGTATTATAGTATAGAATATGATTTTCGTGGATAAAAGCAAAAGAGAGTGGTTCATGGACTTGGATCAAGCACCACCTTGCTTTAGAAATGGGCCGTGGGACTTGGAACTAGATAACTATCTCACCTACATTATTTTGCTTTAGATCAACGTGAAAACATGCGTTGGCAAGTAAAATGAGCGATCAGGAGCCACACGGGATCAGGGGAGAGCAAAGGTCATCTTCCTTTAAGTTTCCCATGTTTTATACAGAGCCAAAAGATTGGGATATGAAGAAAACAAATACAACTGTTAAGAGTAATAGACGTACCCCGACTTTGCTTCACTTCATCAAGTACAATGTAGACATTTTCCACAAGACCATAAGCAGAAAATATCTGAAAGGGAAAATGGTCGTACAGAGAATATAACAGTATAACTTAGTAAGAGCCCAAAAGAGAATACAACAAAAACTAATGATTGAAATTCTCAAAACAACAAAGAATAAATAATGACAATCCCGCATTATTACCCGAGTTGTAAGGACCAAGAAAAAGGTCCAATTTATAAGAAGCAAAGGTCTTCTCTTGCCTATTTCATCAAAGGCATTTAGGTACTTATGGCATGCAGCATATGTCATCAATATGTTAACACATGCCTTTACCATCCTCACATTCAAAATCAAACCCTAATATTGCAAAATCCCATTGATACACAGTTATTGTGCTGACTATATTGGATAGGCAAGTTGTAAGTTGTAACGATGATTTACAGCAATGCAGTCCTAAATGGGGCCAATGGATGCATTATACGTGAGAAGCTTGCAATAAATCCGAGTGAAATTAGACAAGTAAGTACCGAGGATAAGCAGCATGCTCAACTTCTTACATATTAACATAAGTTACCCTTGCAGACATGTGCATGCAGGGTATAACTTCTGAAAGAAGTCTGAAAGAAGGAAACTATAGTATCTTATTCGTTTGGATGGGCCAGAGAGCTAATAGCTTGGATCGTACTTCTTCAATTTCCTTTTTCGAAGCTTGCTTGTTCAGGCAACCAACATACAATTTGCAGTCCTGTGTCCCAAAACCCCCTGCCATGAGAAAAGTGGTAACATCAGCAATAAAAGGGATTCAACAAGAATTAAGTTGACTGACAGACAAGAAACTTAAAGATAAAGGAAGAACAAGATATACTGCATGAAGAGATAAACGACCAGATGGATCAGAAGAGCGAGTCACAGATCCAACTTGACGAACAGGAACAAAAGCACCAATGGCTGTAACAAAACAGAAATAGATTAGGATGGTGTGACAGAAGAAGTAAGAACTGTGCGATTACGAGTCATATGATGGGTCGCTCCTGAATCAAATATCCAGGATAACTAATAAAACGAAGGATTTTTGGAGTCCTCTGCCTTGGGTCACCTGCTTTGTGAGCGAGAAGAGTAATCTTTTATTGGGGAAAGCCGGGCTCTCATTATGACTCCAGCCTCCACGCATGAAATGTTGGCACTTCCCACAAGTCAAGATTGGAAAGGGTATAACAAGGGTATTAATTTGTCACAACTATGATTTCAGCTAGTGGCGCTATCAATGGTCCCATCCCAAAGTCACCCCATTCTATAATCTCATCCATAAAGGCCAGCCACTATATTTGCTTTGCATTCATAAACTGCTTTATTACACATAGGAAAATACCACACGGTCCACACTTGCAATGCTCTCTGAGATTCTGAATTATTTTAAGAAAACTTAAGAATGGCATGAGTCGAGACAACAGCCATTATTGTCCATATGAACCTAAGTTGTATGAATACGTGAAATGCAGTGACACCACTGGAATGATGGCACGGTGACACTCACATCTACATATATTTCAGTAGTTAAAGTACATCTCAATTCACAATAATTAAAAGAAGAAAACCACACAATTCGTAACTTCAATATCGATGGATTAGTCAAGTTGCAATTACAAATCAATCATAAACATAAACATAAACCTCCTATAATCAAAATTACAATCGAAATAACAAAATCTAGGAAGAGGGTTCATTAATTCAAAGTGAACATTGCGTTTATTGAACATTTTTTTTGAAATTATTTTATTGCTAACCAATAATGTGTTTCACCAGCACCTAAGTGATGGACATGTGTGTCTCCCACGGTTCTGAACCATGTCATACTCTTGCAAAAACAAGATTATGCTAATATGCCATGTGTTCTTGTATGTCCTATGATACAAATACAGCCTATATGTAAAGACTTATTTTCTTTTTTACAAGAAGTCAAAGACAACAAGGCTCCATACCAGCCTGTACCCAAAAAGTACCAATGATACATCTTTAGCTCAGAAACTTACCAAGGCGTTCCCGTTCCCCATCTGCATATCGAACTTTAATTGGAGCCACTCCCTGGGGAAAGAAAAATAAACAGTGGAACGTTCATTCAATTGGGATACACAAATGCAAAGTTCTCAAGGCTTGCATGAGAGAACTTACTGCTGGAAAAGTATATTTGTTGTGTAATGCTCCAATGGCCCGGTCCGCTTCCTCTAAAGTTGCATATTTAACAAAACCACATTCTGCGAAGTAAATATTATTACACTCCTTCCATCAGGCAGAGGAGCAAAAACATGTGCAAGTATGCAAAAGTCAAAGTCATCTTGGTCATCTTGGTAATACTTTACCATGTGGTTGGTAGGTTCTATTGTCCTTAAGTCGAACAACCTCGACAATCTTCCCATATTCCTCAAACAAGGAGCGAACCTAACATGAAAGAAGGAATTAGCAATGCATTCGGGTAGGCAGGTGGGATAATTTCCAACTCTCACACAAAGACAATCACAGTTGCACCTAAAAGTTAGGTGAAAAAGAATAAGATGAACTGACCACCAGTTGATTACGGAATGAAATATTGAAATCCATAATGATGAACCACAAAGGAAAAATAGCTTGAACTTTAATGTAGGGGCATTTATGTGAAGAAAACAATGAACAAAAGGCAAAATGTCAATGCATTGAACCCCATCCACCTTAAATTTAAGGACACAAATGGTCCCGCCCTACTCCATACAAAAACAAGCTTCAGAGAAAAAGACACTCAGGTGAAGGCACAGTAGTTGCAAAAAAGATTTGTGCACACACACACACCAAAGCAATAGCTTGTATTGCAGATATGGATTTAGTGGAGAGAATATATTTTCCAGCCCCAACAGGACAAAGGATAGTATTAAGGGCATTTATAGTGGGCTGGCCAAAGGGAAAATTAACGTCAATGGCAGAGTGGCCAAATATTTAGCGAAGGTTCCAAAAATTGCTCCAATGGAGCAGTTAGCAACCCATAAAGTCTGCGGGTCACTATATTGCTTGCCAACTGCATTAGAATTTTAGCAAGCACATAGACAATATAAAGAGAGTGGTGGGCCGAACCGAATTGGGCCCTGTGGCCGGCCCACAGAAGGGAAGCGGACAGAGCCAGAGTTTGGGCTCTCCTAGCTAGCCCCGCGTACCTTACCTGGGCTGAGACCCAGCATGGCGAAGGGAACGGCCGAGTATAGGTGGGTTGGACCGAAGGGTCCGACTCACCGGTTTACAGTCCAGTTTGTAGGCCCAATGACCGAGCCTTCTGGGCGAGCTTGCGGGCCGGGCTAGGTGGATCGGTTTGGCCCATGTGAAGGCCACGTGGGGATTCCTCTCGTTGGTTCCAAAGGGACCTGTAATATCTAAGAAGAGAGGCAGTTATGTGTGACGTCACGAGTATGTGCCATGTGCGTCATGGTCACTCTTAGCTTGGAGGGCAAGTACGTTCGCCTATATAAGTGGAGCGATAAACCCTAGAGAAAGGTACGCAATTTCACACCACTCTAAAGTACTCTCGCGCCTTGGTGCAGCTTCGTAGCGGAGCGGAGGAGGAGTGACCCGAAGGAGCTTGAAGAGAAACCACCACCCACAAAGAGGGAGAGAGAAGTTCGTCGTGAGGGTTGCCCTTTAAAATGGTTTTCATCATTTTACACCACATTCAAGTGGGGCCCCTTATCACTAGCAAACAAAACACATAACACTCAAAATTGGGTCCTACTTTTACCGGTTTTTGAAAGTTAGCACACTTTAATGCATAAATTTAACCATCCACTACTAGGAACGTGAGAGAGTTTGTTCATAGGTCATCACTTCAGGCTAACAAAACAGAGCAGTAACATGCAGTATAGACAACGCAACATACCTCTTCCTGTGTTGCTGTTCTTGGTATGCCCCCAACATAAAGTTTCACAAAACTGCCACCCTCAATACAACCTAAGAAAATCCTTATTTCAGCAATCTTTATTGAGAAAATGACAACTTTCAAATATATTAATAGGCATGTAATGAAATTATAACACCTCTAAAGGAGCCAAAAAAAGAAGAATCAACAACATATAAGACTAGGGCTACAAATGAACAAGGAAAGAAAGACCGGCGGTGCTTCATATTAAGTTCCATAATTTTTTTTTCCTTGAAATTATGCTTAATAGGTGCCCCACTAATGTCGATTTTTGGCTACACCACTGAGCTTTGATTGTTTTGCCTAGCCTCGCGGAGTTTGTTGAGAGTTTTTTCAAGGCTAATTGCGTGTACTTCTGCTGTAGTTTTCTATTGGGATTTGTCCCACATCGGTTAAATATCTCCTCCAAAACTAGTATATGAGCTTTGGTAGCCTCTCCACTCTTTGCCAATTGGTTTGGAGTTGGATGCTTTAACATGGTATCAGAGCTAGAGTTTCGGAAGCTTTTCCCCTTTGTTTGTGCCATAGTTGCACTTTATTTCATTGTGATCCATGTGTCCCGGATCCTTTGTTAACCTCTCCACGTGCGAATCGGGGGTTGCACGTGCGGGGGAGTGTTGGGATTTGTCCCACATCGGTTAATTATCTCCTCCAAAACTAGTATGTGAGCCTGGGCAGCCTCTCCACTCTTAGCCAATTGGTTTTAGGTTGAAACCCTCCAAGAAATTTAACATGGTATCAGAGCTAGGTCTTGGGTGGCCTCATATCGTGTGGTCAAGTCTCCGTCGCCCGAGTTAACTCATCAATTCATACGTCCACGTGCATCCGGGCTGCACGTGAGGGGTCGCCCGAGTCAAATCTCTTGTTTCTTCAATTCGTACCTCCACGTGTATCCGGGCTGCACGTGAGGGGGAGTGTTAGACTTGTCCCACATCGCTCATCTATACCACCCAAACTTGGTTAATAAAATTTAGAAGTTACTCCACCTATTGCCAATTGGTTTTAGGTTGGAACCCTCCAAGAAATCTAACATGGTATCAGAGCTAGAGTTTCGAAGGCTTTTCCCCTTTGTTTGTGCCATAGTTGCACTTTATTTCATTGTGATTCGTGTGTTCCGAATCCTTTGTTGACCTCTCCACGTGCGAGTCAGGGGTCGCACGTGCGGGGGAGTATTGGGATTTGTCCCACATCGGTTAAATATCTCCTCCAAAACTAATATATGAGCTTGGGTAGCCTCTCCACTCTTTGCCAATCGGTTTGGAGTTGAATGCTTTAACATAGCGCACCTTTTGGAATGTGTAACGAGTGAACAGTGTAGTAATTTTTTATTTTTTTTTTGTGTGTTTACAAATGCAGCTAACGTTTACTTACTTAGCAGAAAAAAGGAAATTGATGAAAGGAAACGTGTATATGGCGCACCTGAAGAAAAAAAGGGTCTCTTCCGGCCGAAATGAGCTGGATTATCGTCGGGCCCACTGCCAGGGACTGGGCCATGCTGCTCGGAGTTGAAATTCGGTTGGTGGTTGTAGCGTTGGTTGGAGTGGTGGCGGTGAGTTTGGTGATGATGATGATGGGGGCGGAGGTGGTGGTGGTAGTCACCGTCGCCGGGGTATCCAGCTCTGTGTGCGTCGGAGTTTAGGGCTTGGTGAGGTGGAAGCGGAGGAGGAGGAGGATCGTCGGAGGACCAAGAAGACGTAGAGGAATGCGAATTGCGATGAGAGTCGGAGAAATCTCCGTACATCTCCGGCCTCTGCCTGTCTCTATCCATCTCGGAACAAGTGAGTTTACTACTATTCAATTTGGTCAGATCTTCTCCATTTGGAGGAGTCCTCTGGTTTTGGTGGGAATGGGGGAGCAGGAAGGGTATTTTGGGCAAAAAAAATTCAATATTCTTCGCGTTTTCAACATGCGAAGTGTATTGTACGATGCCGTTTGTAAACTTCCTCCCG
The DNA here is from genome assembly GCA_019656835.1 of Rhododendron ovatum. Taxonomy (NCBI): domain Eukaryota; kingdom Viridiplantae; phylum Streptophyta; class Magnoliopsida; order Ericales; family Ericaceae; genus Rhododendron; species Rhododendron ovatum. The sequence goes on from CM033793.1 coordinate 34,121,409, forward strand.
CCTGCAGACTTCCTGTGTCGGTTACATTTTAACGATATGGCACATTCATTATTGATGTCTCAGATCGGTAATCATAAACGAAAGTCATGGACAAAAATTATGTTAATTAAGTGTCAATCGATATTTGATCTTATTGTATTTGAGTTTCGTGAAAAAGGTTTGGCCACACTCAATCAAAAATCATCCAACACGGTGGGCTTCCCTTGGATACAACACGGCACTATTTAGGTCTAGGTCGGGTCCATTTTTAAAAAATGTGAGTGGGCTGTTCATTTTGAGTATGTAGGAGTGTTTTGATTAAAAACTATATTTTTTTCTGGCATAAAAAAGAAAATAACGTACCATTTTCAAAAAGACCTCACAAAAACAAACACATAAACATAAATGCGAAACAAAAGTTCAAGAAAACAAGTTTTCCCCTTTTATTCTTTGAATTAATAGGCCTTCCAAAAGGAACAATTTTTTTTTTTCTTCTAAATTTTAAGCATCATAGACTCTTCTACATGTTAAGTTTTGAAAATTGTTCGTCCAAGAGCCGGTCAATTATATCCCAACACTACAGTCTTGATCCTAACCTTGCTATGTTTTTGGATTTTTGTTGCAAAGAGAAATTACCAATATTCTGGCGAAAAAAAATCTAGCACAAAAATGATGAATTTGACTTTATAAACCAACTACATTTGAGTAAAATACCATGTCTCAATGCACCAAGTATGCTCAGAGTTGACCTAGATTGGAAAGGCACATACTCATGTTTACTCGGTAATTACCAGTATAAGTCGGTGAGATCTCCCTTAATACCCTAATTTTATTGTGTCACAACACAAAACAACCAACAGTGGATTATATAATACGTTACCGATTAGGGGATTAATATCCTCCTATTGCATCTACAGTCCACATAAAAGACAACCTTCATTTTCAAAACATGGGTTGTAACAACCAAACAACATAAAATGTTCGAGCTTGATAATTACAATATTTACAAGTTTTCAAACTTACCGAAGATATAAACAACCCTTATCCAAATGTCTGGTGACTCGTAAGTCTCTGTTGTTGTTGTTGTTGAGTGTCACTGGCAAAGAAAACCCCAAAAGGTCTTCTATGAACTCACCGACTATGTGTCGCAGGTAAAAAATCTAGGTTTAAAATTTCATATGCAATAAACTTGTAAAATCCACAATGACTCGAGTCAATCAATAAGGCGTCGACAATATAACAATGACCGTAAGAGATTCAACATTATAAAATGATAAGAACTCTAGGAAGTTTAGTAAATAAAATTCTCATAGTATTCAAGATGAGTATTGATCAATTAACCAGTAATTATTAGGGAGCTACCCTAAATGCTAGTTTGATGGCTGTGGAATGACCTTAAATCACGAGGCGCATGGTACTGTTAATTTATATTTTGTGCACTGTAAACACGGTTTGGTTGTGACATAGTGTGATAAATGAAAATTTACCACTTTAAAAAGGTTAAATACGGTCTCCCTTGTTAGAGAAGTTAAGGCCTTGTTCTCCTAAATTTTTTGGGGCTTGTCCTTATATGAATTTTTTAGTGTCTGTTAGTTTTGTACCAAATTTTAATGTGAATTATTGATTCGTCTCGACGAGAGAAATCGTAAAAATAAAATTTTCTATTTTTACACAAATATTTTTAGAAACATCCCAATTAAAGTCCAAAAAGCCGTTTTTGGGGCTTTTATTTTGGCTGTTTTCAAAAATATTTGGGTAAAAGTAATGCTATGTTTGGATGAGTTTTTGAGAAATTTTTGAAAATTTTTGTAGGGTTATGAGGGGAGAGAGAAATGAGAGTAATGATTGAAAATAGAGATAATAATTGGAGAGAGATAGAGAAAGAAATGTGAATAATGATTGAAAACATGTGTAAGTAATGATTGAAAGTAGAAGTAATGAGTATTTTTTGAATTGAGAATTTTTTTTCAAATCATTATCGAAACAAGGAATAAATTTTCTTTGGGTTTTCCGATTTCTCTGTACGAGACAAATCAATAATCCACAAAAATGGGCGCAAAACTAAAAAATGAATTGTTTTTTTAAACAAGGTCAAAACAAGAAAAACCGCCAAAATTCTAAGGAGAACAAGGCCCAAGGATATGATGCACAAAGGGTGACATAGATGTTAAATTACAAGTCAGATTTTGGACTGAAAAAGTACTACTACATTTAAGGGGAGTAATTTGTAGCACTGATCAAGTTCTAGGGTTTTGGTATGTAATTGTCGCAATATGTATATCCGGTTTCCACGTAATCTAGGGTTTTCTCTGTAATCTGCAACAGAGCCCAAGTTGTGAACGGGACAGGTACCCCCTTCTCTCTCTCTCTCTCTCTCTCTCTCTGCGTGTGTGTGTTCGTCTCTCTCTATCTGTTTTCCTCTCCCTTTGTTTGTTGTTTTTCATTGGGCAATTTAGAGGCTTAGACGCGCATCGGCAATTTAATGGCCCTAGTATAAGGATGTCCGACCCCCACACCAGGAGTGGTCAATCGATTCAAGGCAGATGCATATGCAGGAGTACTATACATTTAGTGGCTTTCTAGGTTTCTGCCCAGGGCCAGTCCTGTTTGTTACTGACTGATATTTCTTCTTCGCACTTTGATATTATGCCTGTGTTATCGAAATTGGATATTTAACCCGCTACGTCATCTCAAGACTAAGGTGGTTAATCTTCACGAGGATTTGTATGCTCAAGACTGTCCTTTGTAGGACTGCCGTCTTAGCTCTTGTGCATCTTATCTTTGAGTTTCATCCTATTTTCCTCCTTTGTTGAAGTACTGCAGTTATGGTCATCTTGTACACCCGTCTTAATTCTCGCATTTATTGCCCAAAAAAATGCATTGTGGAATATTTTGATAACGAAGTTCGTTTAATCGCCCAACTGTCTTTGTGGTTGTTTTCTTATTGACGATGGGGCCTGAGATTTGACTTAAACGTTTATTACAAAATCACTGGTACTATTTACACTCAAAAGCTTTGCAATGAGATAAAGAACAATTGATTACTACATTGTAGAATGAACAAAAAGACTGCTCGCATTGCTTTGATGGTTACTCTGTTATTATAGTTGACTGCTTGACCAGCTTGTTTAGGGACTAGGTCACTTGTTTTATGGAATTGTTCATGCTAATTGATAGTGGGATAGACTTTTCATGTTCCATCATCCTCTGTTGTTTAACTCTTTGTGGCGACCATTCCGCCACCCATTCTTAGTCTCTTTGGTTTTCGAAATGTTTTGTCTGCGTATCCATTTCGCTTCATTTGCTGATGGTGGTGGGATGTGCAATATGTACACGAATGCAGGACTTATATCAGGCTGACATTTTGTGAATGGCAAATAGTCCCGATCCTGACAATGATGACGATTTTAGTGAACTTTATAAGGAATATACGGGCCCTCTGGGTTCTAATGCCGCAAATGTAGAAGACAAAGCAAAAACTGGTAAAAGGTCACATGCAAGTTCTGATGACGAAGACGAGACTCATGACCCTTATGCTGTCCCAACCGATTTTACTAGCAGAGAAGCTAAGGTTTGGGAGGCTAAGTCTAAAGCTACTGAGAGGATCTGGAAGAAGAGGAAAGAAGAAGAAATGATTTGTAAAATATGTGGGGAATCAGGTCACTTTACTCAGGTATTTATGCATTCTATCTCTCAATGCTTTCTATTTTAGCGTCTCTTCTTGAAATGCATGCATGCATGTATTGCATATAGAATAACACTAAATTATTTTGTGCAGTTACACTTTTGCTGTAGCTTTTTCTATTTGTTTTTTTTTTTTACTTTGCAGTAGTTCAACCTGCTTATTAGTTGAAATTTGGTGTCAATCAGCAGTTGCGATTATAGTTGTGGTTTCGTCGGGATTTTGGTTGACATTTATTTCCTTCATCTCTCTCTGTCATTGTTAAAACAATTATCTGTAGTAATTTGTTTCGGGGTTGTATAGCATGAAACTCAGAATTCATCTATTGCGACAATCTACATGTTGCCAACTGAATGTTTCCCATTCCGTTGGTTTTATATTTTGACTGTGGATACTCCCAAATTTTGCACACTGAGTCGTTCTAGAATCTGATGTAGAGATGCCAAACATCTTCTTTGTGCTTCATATTAGAGGTTCTTTGTCTTTCTGAACATGTCTCAGACCCTCAGACATCTTACTCTTATTGTTCTTTCCATGGACTATTAACTTCGGAAAATTTTCTGTTCTTTTCTGTCCTTTTGGTTTGGCTTTCCTTATTGTGCTTTGGTAAAAATTTCCAAGTGATGTGTATACATATTTGGTTTTATGTGTAGGGATGTCCGTCCACTCTTGGAGCTAACCGCAAGTCTCAAGATTTCTTTGAAAGAATTCCCGCGAGAGAGAAACATGTGAAAGCACTTTTCACGGAGAAAGTGATTCAAAAAATCGAAAAAGATATTGGGTGCAAAATTAAAGTAGAAGAAAAATTTATTATTGTCAGTGGCAAGGATAGACTGATTTTGGCAAAAGGCGTGGATTCTGTTCACAAGGTTAAAGAAGAGGGTGATAAAAAGGGTTCCTCTTCGCACATGAGCAGATCTAAGTCACCTGAGCGGAGAAGCCCTGTTAGCTCACGGTTTGGACGCTCTGATTCCCAGAGGTCTCTCCCCAGCCCACGCAATCCATCCCAGGTCCAACAGAGGTTTGGTAGACAGGATAAGGTTGTCGAAGACCGTTTTCATGATGATCTGCAAAAACTGGCAAGGGGTTCCCCACAAGGTAGGGACAGCATAGGATACATTTACGGCGTCGATAGGAAACTGGTAATCCCATTATTGTAGCTTAGGCCCAACAAAATTGTACTTATTTTGCAGTTGTACCCATTTTATCCTTTTGTGAATGTTGTAATAATGCTGCCTGTTCTTTCTGATTTGGTTTGCAGCAAGAGGTAAGTTCTTATCTTCAAGCATTTTGCGTTCGATTCTGAAGTTACGTACATGGGTATGTGTGAATCGATTGGATTGTCTCGAAAAAAAAATTACCGTCAGTATTTCAACATTTGTTTGTTTCAACATGGGTTTACTAGGAGTATTTAAGACACAGTTCTCTCTGACATCAATGTTGGACATCTTGAATGGAAGTGCTTAACAGACTCTTCCTTTGGTGGTAGCTTATGTTAACAACAGAGCAAGAGTTCGTACAAGCAACTCAAAATCTCCGACTCGCGGCCCTTTTACTGGAAACTCATTTGATTCGTATGATGGTCATAATCAAAGCATGGGGGTCCAGAGAACTGATGGTTGGGTTAATGAAAGACGAGGATCAGAGATTCAGTCTAGCCGTAATTTTGAGCACCCTGCCTTCCCACATACTTTGGAGGAATTAGAGTTAGAATATAAGAGGGAGGCGATGGAACTTGGAAGTATTCGTGACAAGGAAGAAGACGAAGAGAATTACAAGCATCGCGAGGTTTGTATATCTCTTGAAGTCCTCTTTTAATGTACTTCAAAATGTTTGACGGTTTATTTGAGCCTTTGGAGGATTTGTGACAAGCAGTCGATCAATAAAGAAAGACGATTTGTGACAAGCAAAAAATCATTTCTGATGTTTTGAAGAGATCTAGGCTGGGTTTTCTTTATTTCCTTTTTGATAAAAAACCTTTTAACAGATAATTTTGCTTCTTGTTACCCACGATCTTTATGAGGGTTACAACCATGCACTAGTTTTGTTTTCCTTTTAACTTTTGGTTTTTTTACTGCCTTTAAGGCTGTCAGGGAAATGAAGGAGAATTATGTGAAGAAATTGGCTTTACAAAGGGGGATCCATGCAAAACAATGGGAAGAATTTCTTCAACTTGATGCCCAAAGGAGGCAACAACGTTCACGGCAACAGATATCCTCTTCTGGATTTGGTGGTTATAAACAACCCAGTTATCCTGAGTATGATAGCCCATCAGGCAGTGCTCACTACGCGGGAGCTAGTATGCCAATGGACTCAAGGGGCAGATACCAAAACACTACAGATAATTATCCTTCTTCGAGGCCCCATGACACTTACGGAGACTTCCAGCGTCAGAGGCGTGAGGATTATGGGAAAGTGTATAATCGGTACTAAGTGGTGCATGGGAGCTAAGTTTGGTGAGTAATCTCTCTCCTTAATCAAGCTAAGAAGCCGAATCTTCTTGTTGTCTTCTTTTGTTTTTTTGTTAAGCTGAAGCATTGAAGATATCATTGGGTAAGATTCGAAAGTTATTCGTCTTGGTTTTTCGGGGTCAATCAGGCATGAGTCGGCTACAATACCAAATACCAATACCAAGTTGTTAGTCGGATGTGTCTTGCTTAATTTTGTAGTTCGCATATGGTGTGGCTATTGTGATTTTTGTAGTTTTTCCCCTTTCTGCTGGTAGGGGTGGCCATTGTGGTGAAGTTGCCTTGATGTTGTCTATTTCCTTTTGTCTAAATATGCGGTAGCTTAAGTTTTCACTCCAAAAATTTTCAGGGTCCAGTTGTTCGGCGCATGGCAGTCTCAAATTTAGGTGAGCTTTTTAATGATGTTTCTGGACTCCAGAAGGACCGTTGGTTTTTATAATCCCCATTCGAGAGTGTACTTTTGTCCCCCTAAATGGTTCTGTGTTCCTTTTAAAACATTCGCGTTGTGAACAAAAGAAATGAAGGCATGGTTTTGGTTCATCTGCTACAGCTCGTAGTCTCTAATTTTGGCTTCTAAAATGTGGATTTCCATGATGTGGACATATTTTCTCCTTTTGTTTCAGTTAACAGAGATTGGTATTAGATATTGTTTTCTTATCCAAAAATTCCAGGAAAGCATCCATTTGTACATCTTGTCTCACAAGTGATTGTGAGACCCTCTAAACCGTGGGTCCTATCAACATTTGTGAGAGTCCCTAGCATCGCTTGTTCTTATCACTATGGTAGCTTGTGTGTTGGTAGCTGGTGACCAGCTACTTGACACATCCTATTGCACGCTGTATGACTACTTATGGTCCTTGTCCGCAAGGGAGAAGGTACAGGTACTGTAGGGGGGAATCTCATCACCTGGCATGTTTCTGCCATGTGGGTATTTAACTATTCTCTTACCCTTATTCTATTCAACTTAGGGCTCATTCTTAACTTCTTTTTCTTTTTCGTTTGGTGTGTTTTGTTCGTCTTTTCTAAGTTTTTGTTCGACTTGCTTGATATTTTTTGGATTAATCATCTATCACGACAAGTGGAGTTTAAAAATAAAAGTTTATGACCAAAAGCAAACTTGTTTTTCACTAAAGTCGAAAAAAGTACCAAACAATTGATTTCTTTTGTACGAGTGTCAGGTTATATGAATTTTTTTGAATATCGGTCCATATTTTTATATTTTCTTGTCTGATTCTTCTTGTCGGGATGAATGATTAATCTTAAAAATTAAAATGAAAAGCTAAACAAAAAGTTGTGAAAAATAAAAAATACCGAAAAAAGTTCTGCATAAAAAAGTTCTGTAAGTATGCAACCTAACCGTAATCATCCAGGATATCTGGGAATGAATCTGAAATTGAGCTGAAGTTGTGTGCCTATAACCGGACTGGGGTAGTTGTGCGGAGTTAAAATTTGCAAGCACAGTGCCAGGTTACTCAATTCTACCGATGTAATGGTTCGGCTACATTCCTCCAATCCCCGCCCCCAACCTAGGATTCTATATTAGTCCTCAGCCAATCCGGGATGGGGACTGCTTTCGGGATAGCTACATTCCTCCAATCCCCGCCCCCAACCTAGGATTCTATATTAGTCCTCTGCCAATCCGGGATGGGGACCGGTTTCGGGATAGTGATGTAAGGTTACTTCACGTGCATTCCCAAAGTTGTGCTGGCAGGGGTTCGCTACGTAATTAAGACATTCAGTCGAGATGTTGAGATATTGCTAACAGCTCCGTGTTGGTTGAACAACATTAACTGCTGGTCAAAAAAATTGTCGGCTTGTACTTTTGAAATTCAACATTTGGAATTGCGATTGGCACTTACAGCCTTACATTGCGACAATTACACTGCTGGCAAGGGCACCGCTGGCAAGGGTTCTGGAGATGCTATACTCTAATATTATGCATAGATTTTAGTTGACCGGTGAGCAGAGCATGTAATGGTGGCTGAGAATTGATAGTTGTGGAGGATGATGGTTGATGGTGTTTGCGTGGCTCCACTCATGTTTACCATCTTTTGTTTGCTAGAGTTTGTTTTCCTTGCAAGGAGGTCAAGACTCCTCTTTTTTTTTTGAACGGCAAAGAAGAATTTTATTGATAGAAAGTGAGAAAGGAGGTCAAGACTCCTCCTAATGCACCCGGGGAAAAAATTCGTCTCTTTGGCATGTAGAGAGTTGCCTACTTGGGGAATAATAACTACAGTAGTATTGTTAGTACTACCAAACGTATTTTCTGCAATGTTTACTTATTATGGGTTTGGCCGATTATTCTAAAATTATAGTAGTACAAAACTAATAGACTCGATTTGGTAGCGCTTAAAATGATGCTCTGGCCAACATTGAAATAACTATTAGGGGGTTGTAGGAGAAAAGAGAGAGGCAACTATATGAATCTTAGGGTGCACATGTTTAAGTATGATTAAACAGAGGAAATGATGGCCAGTTTTAAACGGAAGCTGTTTTTCTCTTGATCAATTTTTAAGTTGGAAAATTTTAAAATCAGCCCAATGGGCTGACAATAGAGAGTGTGTGAATGTGTATTAAAGGTATAAAAAGTATACAGAAATACGTGTTTTCCTTGTCTTTTAGTATGCTTATCGTCAACCCAGTAGGCTGACAATAGCAAGACCGTTTTAAGTTAGTTTGAGCTTTTCTATTTTTAGGAGAATGTATAGGGTTTTTTGGTATGCGGATGGTATTTCCTTAATGTCTTTTGCTAATAAAATTCTTCAGTTATCAAAAAAAATAAAAATAAAATCCGGAACCTGTTGGAACAAGAAACGAAGACAAAAGGCCTCTACGTCTTCCTGGTCTGGTGCATGCACCCACTTTGGATTCTAACGGCACATCAGATGGAGTCACATGAGAGAGAGAGAGAGAGAGAGAGAGAGAGAGAGAGAGAGAGAGAGAGATGAATAGAGGGAGCTATATACTCTTGGTCTCTTTTTCAGGTGAAATCATAGAAGCAACAATTGCTGACAAGGCTTCCTTGGTAGACAACTGGGTGCACAATGTTGTGTCCACGCATAGAGGTCAGCAAATTATAATAGGTTTGGACTGCAAATCTAGCCCTCACCCAGTAAGGACGATGAGTGGCAAAATATCAACCTTACAGCTATGTCATGGCACCAAGTGCCTCGTACTCCAACTACTACACATGAACGAGTTCCCCAATCTTTAAAGGTGTTTCTTTTTGAACCCAGTATCACATTCGTCGGTATTCAGATCCATGAAAACACGCGAAAGCTAGAGGAGGAGTATCAACTCGTTTGTAATAAAAAGGTAGATATACGTGCTTTGGCAAAGATCTGGTTCCCAATTAGCTTTCATGGTAAATCTAGTTTGAGGGCTATAGCACATGAAGTTGCTGGGCTTTGTATGCAGAAGACAGAGAAGCCGTACAAGTGTGATTGGGAATCAAGGGTTCTTGATGACAAGTTGATTGAGCATGCTTGCATTGATGCTTATGCATGTTATAGGATTGCCAACAAGTTGATCCAGGAGATTTAACGACTTCTTTCCATTTTTTCCAGCTTCTGGCATACATTAGGAGTTACTACATTGCTGCTTATGTTATTTACTAGTACCTACTGTATGAGCAAGTGAAAAATATCCATCCGAATGAGAAGTATATGCATAAGGCCAAAGTCCACTTTGACTCCTTGTAGTTATCGCCATGTGCGGGATATCCTCCTTATGGTTCAAAACTGAGCACATTACCTACCTGTGATTTTGAAAATATGCGGATGAACCCCCTACCGTCATGTTTTCCATCCATATTAATGGATACAACATTAAATGACCGATATACCTTCATCATGTCCCTTGATTCTTCTTCTTTTTTAAATCTAACCACACTATTCCCTATACCAGAAATTGAATCCAAATCGTAGATATTGTAAATTTTGACGAGTACTACATCTATACCAAAATTCAAGTCAACCAAAAAATAAAAAACTCATGGTCGAATCGATTTTGTTATGAAATTAAAATTTCAAATTTGAATTTACTAAAAATTAGATCACTGGGTTATTGATGCCTAATCGAGATGTTTTTTTTACAGATATACTCTATTTTTATTTAATACATTATAAACGACTTATATTACATTCTAGAGGTGTATGAGATACAACTCCGTTAATATGGATGGAAAACATAACGACAGAGGGTCTATCTGCACATTTTCAAAACCACAGGTAAGTTATGTGCTCAGTTTTAAACCATGAGGGAGAATCCGCACATGACGATAACCACAGGGGGTGAAAATGGACTTTGCCCTATGCATAAACCCTTGGCCTTCGCCTAGAAATGCAATGGTTTTTGTTGTTTTGCGCGTGGGGTTTTGGGCAAAACGTGGGCAGGGGATATTTGTCTTGTCCAATCGTCTTTTGACCCTGAAATACTTACATTTTGGTAATGTGAAAAACAAAAATGCAGCATGGAATGAATAGAAGAGATGTAAAAAGGTTTTACTAGGAACGCAAGGTGAATAACAAATTTGAAAATCCTATTGGTACCGATGGTATCGTAGAGAAAATGCACCGACGGTATACACGAAAAAGCGATACTTGGATCAAGTACCTTACACACCTCGGATGCTATTGATTCTCGCGTAGGCCCACTCGGTTTTATTTTTAAAAATTTTTGGACGGCTCGGATCGGCCGTCCGGTGGCCGGAGACGGCTGTCCGGTGGCCGTCGGTGCATTTTCTCTACGGTGCCATCGGTACCAATAGCAGTTGTCACTCTTGCTTTTTTGATTAATGGGATGCGTTTCTGCATAACATGAATAATCTTTCACCAAGTTAATCCCGAGTTATCGAGAAAAAGAAAAAAAAAACTTTATTGCGATTCAATGATGAGTGACTCTGAGAATAGGTAAGGTTATCAACTCAACGGATTCCTCCTCTCCCAAGTGAATTGAACTAGGTACATCCATGAATTGAAGTTATCAGCGCTAGAATTTAATGAAGTTGGCGTTTTGCGTATATATAGGAACAGAAGGTGAAGAGTATTTGTTGATAGTTCTTTGGCATTTGTATGGGTATCTGCACACGCAATTAACTTTTTCTTTGTTACGAGCAGGGCCAGCTCCGGAGTGAGCCCAACAAGCCCTCGGTTTTGGACAACCCCCACCACGGGGCAACCAAAAAAAAAATTAACCATAAAGTATGTAATAAATATAAATGTTAGCACTTTAATAACATATGGTGTCTTAGGCCTAGGGGTAAGGCCATCTAGCTTTCTAGAGAGTGAACAGGTTCAAGTCCCATAAAGCATCCACAATTCCCACTTGTGAAAATGTTTCCCTGCTTCGCACTTCTCTCTCTCTCTTGCACACTCCTCCGGTCATGATTTTTCTAAAAAACTAATGGCCAATTTTTGGGACCAAATGCTCTGATTCATCTTTGTCTTTCCGTGGGACATTTTTTTAAAAATTTGCTTAAGCCTCCTACTATTTTTTTTTTCATTTAATTTTTTATGTTGCTTTCTAGTGGTAAGGCCATGTAGCTTCCTAGAGAATGTACAGGTTCTAGTCCCATAAAGCCGCTTGCATTCTCCTTTCTCTTTTTTTTTAATCCTCCCAAGCCTTCTTTGTTCGTTTCCTGTTCTTTCTCATTTTTAAAAAGAATACGTGTTACTTTCTCCCCTTTTTTTTAATCCACCCAAGCCTCCTTTGTTCGTTTCCTGTCCTTTCTCACCCAAGCCTTCTTTGTTTGTTTCCTATCCTTTCCCATTTTTTAGAAGAATACGTGTTACTTTCTCCTCTCTTTTTTTTTTTTAATCCTCCTAAGCCTCCTTTGTTCGTTTCCTGTCCTTTCTCACCCAAGCCTTCTTTGTTTGTTTCCTATCCTTTCCCATTTTTTAGAAGAATACGTGTTACTTTCTCCTCTTTTTTTTTTTTTTAATCCTCCTAAACCTCCTTTGTTCGTTTCCTGTCCTTTCGCACCCAAGCCTTCTTTGTTTGTTTCCTATCCTTTCCCATTTTTTAGAAGAATACGTGTTACTTTCTCCTCTTTTTTTTTTTTTAATCCTCCTAAGCCTCCTTTGTTCGTTTCCTGTCCTTTCTCACCCAAGCCTTCTTTGTTTGTTTCCTATCCTTTCCCATTTTTTAGAAGAATACGTGTTACTTTCTCCTCTCTTTTTTTTTTTTAATCCTCCTAAACCTCCTTTGTTCGTTTCCTGTCCTTTCGCACCCAAGCCTTCTTTGTTTGTTTCCTATCCTTTCCCATTTTTTAGAAGAATACGTGTTACCTTCTCCTCTTTTTTTTTTTTAATCCTCCTAAGCCTCCTTTGTTCGTTTCCTGTCCTTTCCCACCCAAGCCTTTTTTGTTTGTTTCCTATCCTTTCCCATTTTTTAGAAGAATACGTGTTACTTTCTCCTCTCTTTTTTTTTTTTAATCCTCCTAAGCCTCCTTTGTTCGTTTCCTGTCCTTTCTCACCCAAGCCTTCTTTGTTTGTTTCCTATCCTTTCCCATTTTTTAGAAGAATACGTGTTACTTTCTCCTCTCTTTTTTTTTTTTAATCCTCCTAAGCCTCCTTTGTTCGTTTCCTGTCCTTTCTCACCCAAGCCTTCTTTGTTGGTTTCCTATCCTTTCCCATTTTTTAGAAGAATACGTGTTACTTTCTCCTTTGTTTTTTATTCTCCCAAGTCTCATTTGTTCGTTTCCTGTCCTTTCTCATTTTCTAAAGGAATACGTGTTACTTTCTCCTGCAGTCAGGACCGACAAATTCCCACTTGGAAAAATGTTTCCCTACTTCGCACTTCTCTTTCTCTCTCTCTCTATTGCACACTCCTCCAGTCATGATTTTTCTAAAAACTAATGGCCAATTTTTGGGACCAAATGCTCAGATTCAAGACCTTGTTCGTTTAGCATATTTATTTTGTTTTAACTTTATTTTTTAATTATTACCATATATCTTTCTTCAATCATTATCCTATTTCTCCAATTATTAATTTCATTTCTCTCTCTATTTCTCTCCACTCATTACCCTTCTCTCTAATCATTACCCCATTTCTCTTTCCACCCACTACCAAAACTAAAATTCCCAAATGTGCTAAATGAACAAAGCCTTTGTCTTTCCATGGGACATTTTAAAAAAAATTTACTTAAGCCTCCTACTATTATTTTTTTTCATTTTATTTTTTATGTGATTTCTACTATTAAAAGTTAAAGGGTTTATTAAACTTTGTTGTAATAAATCTTTTTATGTTTTGGTCAAACTATTTTATTTTAAATTTTTTTATTACAATATCTCATATAGATGTTAAAAATGTTTTAATTTACTCATTTAATTTTAACAGTAGTAGGAATTTTCGCTAAAAAAGATTTTACTTCTTTAATTTTTCTAGAGTTAGTGTACTTAAGTTGTTCAGATTTTGTCCGGATGTGTTTTTTAATTGTGTGGTTATAAGATTTTATTAGGAAGATAGTAGTTTCCAAATCGTATGTGGTTGCTTATCAATATATATATATAGTTAAATATTTCTATTACAGTTGCGTTGGCGGAGAGCAATTTTTCTTAGTTGAAGTAGGTAGAAACTTACATTCGGACCTTCACGTCACACGAGAGATTAAGTAGATTCGTTATGATCTCAATTAAAAATGAGTTCATGAATAAACTAAAGTACGGTGACTTAATCAAAGAAGTTGCTTCAAGAAATTCAAGGAAAAATTGTTTACTTTTAATCAAATTGTGGTAATCATAAAGCAATATAACCGGAGTTATATTTTGATTTTGATTTTTTTGATGTAATTCAAGCTAGTTAAAAGTAAAATGCAACATTGAATATTTTTTTTGACTTGTATGTCTCTCTATTTTTGTAACTTAAAATTAAGTGGGCAACCAACCGTGAGGTTGGGCTTGGGCAACCCAAATGTCGGGGCCGGGATTGGTTACGAGGAACATACAATCACTTTAGAACCAATGGAAATCCACAAAGCCAACTCTGCCTCATGGTCTCCCTTCTGAATGCACCCTTTGGATTCCATGTCGTATCCATGCATGATTAGCTCTATATATAAGGACTGAAGTACTCCTGAGACAAACCACCAAAGAGCGAGGCAATTGAGAGATATGGCTAACAATTACAAACAGATGGTTTCTTTCTCCGGCAAGACTATTGAAGTGACCGTCACGGACAAAGCTTCCATGGCTGATGAATGGGTCCAAAATGTACTCTCTCTTCACAGCGGCAATCAAAAGATGATCGTCGGACTAGACTGCGAGTGGAGGCCTCACGTCATCAGCTCAATGAGTAATAAGACAGCCACACTGCAGCTATGCATCGACACCAAATGCCTCATCCTCCAAATGTTCTATATTGACTACATTCCGCAGTCCATTAAGAATTTCCTCAATGACCCTAACATTACTTTTGTCGGAGTTGAGGTTGAGGACGATGCAATGAAGCTTAGGGAGGAATACGGCTTGAGGGTCGCAAGCACCACTGACATCCAAGCCGTGGCTATGACGCGCTGGCCGATACGATTTTATCGCAAACCTGGTCTGAAAAAGCTTGCTTATGCAGTCGCGGGAATTTCTATGGAGAAACCAATGCATGTTTGTAGGAGTAACTGGGAGGCTAGGGTTCTTGATGAGAAGCAGGTTGAGTATGCTTGTATCGATGCTTATGCTTGTCATAGGATTGGTCTCAGTCTAGTCGCCTAATTTATCGAGGTTTTGGGTTGGTCCGAAATTCTTATGGTGGTGTATTCTCATTATCTAATGTCTATTAACGATTAGCTTGATGCTAAGATGGTTTGTTATTGTGTTTATCATGAAAATTATTAATAATATGGGTTTTGAAGAAAACATACTTACGTTCTATTGTTGGTTTTTGGTTGTCGAATAGTTGGATAAGAGAATTCTCAGTAGAGCATAATATATCCACCCTGGTCTTTTGTTGTTGTCTCTCTTCCCACCATTCTATAGGCACATCAACTAATGTCAGGCAAGGGGGAAAAAATGTGTACAATTTCCCAATATTCTCTCACTCGCTTTTGGTATCGTAGATCACAGTGCGAATATTTTTTTTAATAAGAACAAAAAGAGCGGCTACTGTTTGTTCAAGGAAGAAATCAAGCGTTTCGTTGAGAAAAAGTGACACTAAATATTTCAGTTGTTTCATACTTTACTCTCTAATTTTGGTTGTTTCATACTTTACTCTATATATACACATTAAAGTATGCTATTGATGTTTTATTCAAATTGTTTTGTACTACAAGTAGTATTTAGCACCCATGGGTGAAGCATTATTTGCATTTTTAGTGTGCATTATTTTCCAAACTAATCCTAAAAGGATTTTTTGGGGACATATATTATACTATTAAGCATTTTATATGACACAAAGTCATAAAGTTGTACAAATCCATTTATATTCGACATTAAGGAGTGACTAAAGTTTAAAAAGAAGGTAATTCCCAAAAGGACAGGGGTTCCTGCGTATCCAGTTTGATACTTGAGGGGAGGTCGTCGTAACTTTCCCCTGAACACAAACAAACAAACTACTCCTCCTGACAAAGCGCCATCGATCGTCGCCGCCGGTCGATGATCTCGTCACAATCGGTTCTTCACGTTTTCTGAAGAGGGTATGTTCTTTGTTGTTCATCGACTATCGCTCCCAATTTTTTATATTATGTGCTTTCTTACCCCTCCTGTTTCTACTTCCATGATGTTTGTTAACTGCTCTTTGTTTTTTTGGAGGTGTTCCATGGCTTTTGAATGTCATATATATATATATATATATATATATTTTGTATTTGTATTTGTTTTGTTTATTTCGATTTCCTGTTCTGAAACGGGTTTTTAATGACCAATTACGCTTCAAACTCTTCTTATTGCTGTATAAATATCCTCCAAATATTGTAGCGTGTCACTGTCTTGTAAGGTTATATAACATAAGAACCAACTTATTAGAGTCTTGGAGCATTATTGTAGAGGTGAGAAGTGTTCCATGGTCTTTTTCCTGAATTTTCTCTGTGGTTATGGCATTAGGAGATTCACAGAAATTCGTGTTGCGGAGAGACCAAAACTCTTCCGCTTTGAGAAACTAATGGAATGAAAAAAGAGGAAACATGCAATGGCGTTTGAGAAAGAAGTGTTTGGTGAAGGGCTGATAATGTTATCCTTCTCCTGTGTTTCTTGTGTCATTCATACTTTGGGTAGAATTCGTAAAATGTTATCTCCGAATGCATAGGTTAATAGTTTGTCACGAGTTGCTTGCAATTGATTTCTCCACCCCATCATTTTTTTAGCAACTGCTGGACTTATAAAATAGGAGGTTGGCTGGAGATCACTGTGCTTTTTCTTCCAGGCTGCAGCTTGTTTATTTGCCCTAGTCTGCTCTGGTTTGGGAGACTGTTGCTGGATTTTCATTTGGTCCTCGAAGACCATATTCAGAAGCTTTAAAAAGTTGTTGGTACATCCCATAAGAATAAGTAAGAAAGTGTTATTAGCATGCATTGATTAACTTACTACAAAAATCTCAAAGCATATGGAAGAAATCTTGATTTTCTATTCTGTTTCCTAAAGTTCATAGTGCATCTCAGATAATTATGACTTATGAGTCATTTGCAATCGGATTTTTATTATTAATGCTTATTTGACCTTGACTGCATGTTTAATTTCATTTGATACTGAAAATAAATTATAAAATAGATTTCTTTTTCCTTGTTTAGGTGGGTAAATCTTTGTAATCTGGGTGCATTGAAATCAATAAATGGTGTTTGGGTAAGGGTTGATAATGTTATCTTCCTGTGTTTCCGGTGTTCGTTAGTTTCCCTTTTGTTGGAATTAGTAAAATGTTATCTCCGAATGCAGGGTTTAATAGTGTGTCATAAGTTGCTTGCATTTGAGTCCTCTGCCGTACCCCACATTTTCTTGCAACCGTTGGATTTGGAGCATGTACACCAAGCTTTAAACTTCATGCTTCGGTAAAATAGCCATGAAAAATTGAGAAAAGGAACTTTAGGGGCCTCTCTACTTTGCGGATATCCTAAATATGCTACAGTGACTCGGTGATTTCCCGAGTGACTGTACACTAGGAAGACAACATTTTTTCAAATGCACCACTTTCAAATGACATTTTTCACTTGTAAATTATCTATAAGCATACACCGATCACTTAATTGAATGATCCGAACTGGTCATTTTATAGGGCTTGTTAATAAGTTTATTTGTAAAAAAAAATTATCTTCACGGAACATCTATAGGTATCTAAAAAAAATTATTTCTAAAAAATGACATCGTTTGATACCTATCAATGTCCAATTAAGATGATTTTTTTGTATGAAGTATATTCTCAACAACACCATTGATATGAGCGGTTTACATCATCTAAGTATGACATCGTTTTTGTAAAATAGAGAGAATGATGCAGTTTGTGTCCAAAAAGTAGCTAGCTAAAGTACAAAAGTGACTTTGAGCAGGTATTTTGGCTCAAAATTTAGAGAGATTGGTGTACATGCTCTCGTAAAATAGGAGGACCAGGAGGTTGCCTGGAGACTGCTGTACTTTTTCTTCTAGGCTGCAGCTTTTTTTGCCCTAAGCTGCTCTGGTTTGGGAGAATGTCACTGGTTTTTTATTTGATCCTGTTGTTGAAGACTGCATTAGGATTTTTATAAATTAGTGGTGCATCCCATAAGAACATGTAAGAAGAGTCAACCATCATGCATTGATTAACTTGGTACAAAATATAAAGGCCATGGAAGAAATCTTGATTTCCTGAACTTTATAGTGCATCCGAGATAATTATGGGTCAATTACAAGAGAATTTGGAATATTAATATGCTTTTTTGACCCTTGACTGCATTTTTAATTTCACTTGATCCTGAGAATAAAATAGATTTATCTTTCCTTGTTTAGGAGAGAGTAAGTCAACATAATCTGGGCGCATTGAAATCATATTGCATTGTCATTGCAATAAGTTGCCTTGGTAATTTCATTTTCTCCTCGTCATAAGACCCTTGCTCTTTTACATTTTGGAAAATATGATAGGTCAATATTCATCTTAAGGTTGTGCTATCCTTCCTGATATCATCTGGCTTCTTGCTTAAACACATTGTTACGTTGCCTTGTAAAGGAATGGACGTCTCTGTCACCTTGACAAGAATGTCACTTCTTTTTCTTTCTCTCCTCTTCACTCTAAGCTGCCATTCGCAGGCTGATTTAATTGGCGACACTTGCTAGAAAACTCTATATCCAGATCTTTGCATTTCAACTCTAAGATCAAAACCTAGTAGCGTAGCTGCATATGTTAAAGGGCTTGCTCGAATCATGTTTTATGCTACAGCGGTTAAAGCAACTGCTACCCTCAACCAAGTAAACGTGCTACTCAACAAGACAAATGATGTTGTTCTAATAGAATGTCTCGAAAACTGTGCCTCAGAGTATGCAAGTGCTCTTAATGACATTTTTACGGCCAATAAGAATGTGGGCTCTGATATATTTGCAGCTAAAGGAGTAGCCGCGGACCTTATTGCTGAGGCTCAAGATTGTGAGGGAACATTTACTGATGAACCATACGAGAGAAAATCGCCATTAACAGTGGAAAATGAAGTTTTGAGAGATTTAGCGGCAACAGTTATTGAGATTATTAATACTCTTGGTTGAGACTCTCTCTGCTATCCAATTTCCTTCTTCCTTTACAACATTCGATAATTAAATGAAGCATCTACCATTTTTCTATTACCCATTGTTCTTCCCTCATAACTCTTGAACCCCATGATAGCCTTGACAAAAGGCTCATGATTTCATACTGCGTGGGAATTGGCTGACGACTCTCTAGCCATTTCTATCAAGTATTTGAATGCAGAAGAAGCTAGAAATTTACCCAAATATGAGACAAATCCCTATCGCACCCGCTCATTACAACTTACACGTATTTTAGTGTCCATTTTTATATTTTGCTTAACATGCACCAAGTCGCATTTCTCCTTGGCAAAAGTAAAAATGGCATGTAAATTTCTCCACTAATGTCATTTGTCACTTAGTTGCACTTCTCGTTAGCACTGTCCATGCATACCTATATGTACATTGGGTGGTTCTGATGTCACGATTCGTATTGGTGCTTCCATGCTGTGGGACAGCCTCTCTTTAAAATACTAGAGGCTGTCCGTTTAAGTTTAAAATTACGCTTCTATTTATTCCCCTCTCATCATATCCTCTACGCTTATGTTTTATGGTGGCAAAAGAAGGTACAACGGAATTGCAATTAGCACTTGATTACCTATTCCTGCAATTGAAATCCATATAATGGCGTGCTTGTTTTTAAGGTATTAGTTGAATGTCTTTCATCTGTCCCGAAAAACAGTGCTTCACACTTTTAAGGAGAAAGAAGTCTAATTTAAAAAATGTCTTGTTGATGAAGGGAATTCCCAGACCTGTTTAGAGAAAGAGATGCACATCTTATATATAAAAAATGATCTTTGTGGCCGTGTGTAATTTGAAATACAACAGTGTGATACCGGCCATATTGCAACAAGAAACAACCTACCTTTCCTTTCCCTTTACGTCCCATTCTCAACAGGATGCTAAGACATATTTCTGTTAACTAAATTTGAAATATAAGCTTTCAACCAAGTCCATTTTTCATCCACTCCTCAGATACCCAATATCTAAGGAGCAATGACATAATAACTATTAACAAATATTTTGTAGTGAAAAGGCTGTAACCTCTCAAAACAAAAGGAAAACAATTTTGAGTAGCTCAATGAAAGATGTGAATCTAGCCAAGACAAAGGCGTATTTGAATGAAAAATGACAATCTCTATATGATCTAGGTTTCTATAGTCAACATATCATACGATGAGAAGTAGTTACTAACATAAAGCATTGTA
This sequence comes from Rhododendron ovatum, assembly GCA_019656835.1. Taxonomy (NCBI): domain Eukaryota; kingdom Viridiplantae; phylum Streptophyta; class Magnoliopsida; order Ericales; family Ericaceae; genus Rhododendron; species Rhododendron ovatum. The sequence goes on from CM033793.1 coordinate 34,141,411, forward strand.
CATACGCTATACTATGTCACAAGAACTCAGGCACTGATGTTAGTTTCGGTATGAGTGTCAGTGTCATATTCATGATTCCCTTTGGGTTTTGACCATGCCCTTCTCATGCTTCCTATTCTCCAGGCATGCTTCTCTTGATCCATTGTTGCACTCAAATGCCGAAAACAACCTCTCACTTACCTTTTGGAAGTATCATTGGCTGCATATAAAGACAGTTTGATCAGCCAAGCGAGTTGGTTCCTTCTTGTAATTGGACGTACAAACATTCATATACTGAGCTAAAGAAGATGTAACGATTGTAGGTATTGTTTTTCCTATCAGAAATTCTATTATCTATATAAGCTTTTGATGTCTGTAGGATTTCGGTTGAAAATTCGGTGCTGTGTATAAGACTTCAAAACCCTTGTTGAGGTGCTTCTGGACTTAATTTGCATAGATTCCGAGATGAAGAGATCTTTATTGTTTCACTAATTATCTGTAGCCACATAAATACTCACCCCAACCACCCCATATGGGGCTCGAACCCAAGTCTAGTGTTTGGTTTATGCAACGTGCCTTTGGACAGTTCATGCGGAGACCTACATTTAGTGACAACTTTTAGTTAGACAATGTGCTGGGTAGGTCCATGTAATATTAAGCATGTCAGACACGAATTGGATACACTCATGCGAGCGTCAAGTGTATGACACTAGGTGCTTTATACATGTAGAATAAGTCATGTTATATTCAGTTAGTTTTAACCACAGTTGGTTTGTTATTTTTAAATGCTTTTCCTTCTTTGCTCTGCAGTTGCTATAATTTACTAATTTAGGCTTCTTGGAATGAACTTTTGTTCTTGAACCCGTATTTATGTTTGTTCAGGTTATTTTGCTTCACTTATACCAAATAGGATTAATGGGCAATTAAATTTTAAAAAAATTCTTGTTTCTAGATGATTTCCTCTATATTTTGAGGTTGTTTCCATCCTGTGCACCTGTAAATTAGTGTATCTGAGAATATAGATAAATTGGATTTCGTTAGCGGGGAAGAAATCCTTCACAATATCGTGCCTTTGTCCGACACAGTTCTTTACCACTCGCTTTTCTATCCGCCTTCAGATTTTGGGTCTGAATGGCGTACATCCTTGGTTGTTTGTTTATAGTTTTTTTGAGCCCAATTCGCCTATGTATCTTAGTCTGTTTTTAATTTATTGCTGTCTCTCTTTCTATGCTTTCTTTGACAATCTTGTGTACTTTGTTCAACTTTCCTATTTTCCAAGATTTTTTTACTGCCCTTCTTTGTTGTCTTTTGCTTGCATTTGTAACCTCAACCAAAATCTTTGGGCATTTTTGCGCGTCCTGGAATTCTCATGATGTTTGTTTTGATTATGCAGCCTTTAACCTAATAAAAGTAGGGTTGGTAGGAGAAAAAAAGTACCTTCAAAACCTTCAATCTAATTTATTTCTTCTGTAATTGACAACCCTTGAGAATTCACAGTGAATACATCCAAATTCTTAATCTTGGGAAGAAAATTTTACCAGGGTTTTTCCAAGGAAACTTAGGAAGAACAAAACCACGTGCTGACTATGTGGGCATGTAAGTATGAGCTCGTGCATTGCGCTGGAGTCGATATATTATTTAGAAAATTAGTCTTAGGTCCATTATGTGAACTTCATAAGCCCTCAAGTCCACCTATTAATTTTGTGAGGTCTCAAGTCCATTTGAGGGTACCCTAGGATTTAGGCACTTTCATAAGATTTTAGGATGCACTTTTTTTATTATAGGATAGGGTATCCTAGGGTAGGGTAGATTGCCCTAGCGTAGGGTACCCTAGGATTTAGACACTTTTATAGGGTTTTAGGGTGCACTTTCCTATTATAGGGTTTTAGGCACTTTCATAGGGTTCCCTAGGGTTTAGGTTGTGTGGACTTGTGGCTTTACAAAACTATTAGGTGGACTTGTGGACTTATGAAATGTTTATAGTAGACGTATCACTAAATCTCCCTATATTATTTGGGTGGTACAGGTTGTTAAATTCTTGTTTTTTTTTTTCAAAACCATCACCCTCCTCTTACTTTGGAACTTCTTAATTAACCACCTGTTATCTTCAGAATACTTTGTGAAATAACTGAAATGTTCTCTCTGAATGCATAGATTAATGTTTTGTTGATAGTCACTTGTATTTGAGTCATTGGCCGTATCTTTTTCGTTCGACTTGCACTTGAGTCATCCACCCCATCTATTTCGTTTAACCCTGGAGTTGTAAAAGAGGGAGGGGGTTGGCTGGAGACTGCTGAACTTTTTTTTTTCCTTGCTGCAGTTTTTTGGTATTTTGGCTCAAAATTTAGAGAGATTGGTGTACATGCTCTCATAAAATAGGATGAGGACCGCTGTACTTTTTTGTCTAGGCTGCAGCTTTTTTTGCTCTAAGCTGCTCTGGTTTGGGAGAATCACTGGTTTTTTTTTATATCCTGTTGTTGAAGACTGCATTAAGATTTTTATAAATTAGTGGTGCATCCCATAAGAACATGTAAGAAAGAGTCAACCATCATGCATTGATTAACTTGGTACAAAATATAAAGGCCATGGAAGAAATTTTGATTTCCTGAACTTTATAGTGCATCTGAGATAATTATGGGTCAATTACAATTGGATTTGGAATATTAATATGATTATTTGACCCTTGACTGCATTTTTAATTTTATTTGATACTGAGAATAAAATAGATTTATCTTTCCTTGTTTAGGAGGGTATGTCAATGTAATCTGGGCGCATTGAAATCAGATTGCGCATTATCATTGCAATAAGTTGCCTTGGTAATTTAATTTTCTCCTCCTCATAAGACCCTCGCTCTTTTACATTTTGGATAATATGATAGGTCAATATTCATCTTAAGGTTGTGCTATCCTTCCTGATATCATCTTGCTTCCCTGCTTAAACACATTGTTACGTTGCCTTGTAAAGTAATGGAGATACCCGTTGCCTTGATAGGAAGGTCACTTCTTTTCTTTTCCCTCCTCATCACTCTAAGCTACCATTCGCAGGCTGACTTAATAGGCGATACTTGCAGTAAAACTGAATTTCCTGATCTTTGCATTTCAACTCTAAGATCAAACCCTAGTAGCCCAGCTGCAGATGTTAAAGGGCTTGTTCGAATCATGTTTTATGCTACAGCAGTTAAAGCAACTGCTACTCTCAACCAAGTAAATGTGCTACTCAAAAACACAAACGATGTTGTTCTAATAGAAGGTCTCGAAAACTGTGCCTCAGAGTATGCAAGTGCTCTTGAAGAAATTTTTACGGCCAATAAGAATGTGGGCTCAGATATATTTGTAGTTAAAGGAGTAGCTGCTGACCTTGTTGCTAAGACTCAAGATTGTGAGGATACATATACCGACGGACCAGACAAGAGAAAATCACCATTAACAGTGGAAAATGATGTTTTGGGAGATTTAGCGGAACTAGTTCTTGATATTGTTGACTCTCTTGGTTGAGAGACTCTGTTATCCAATTTCCTTCCTCCTTTACAACATTCGATAAATAAATGAAGCATCTACCATTTTTCTATTACCCATTGATCTTCCCGCATAACTCTGAACCCCATGATAGCCCCATATGATTGTGTGGACTCTTATGTCTTGACAAAAGGCTCATGATTTCATACCGCGTGGGAATTGGCTGACAACTCTCTAGCCATTTCTATCAATTTGAATGCAGAAGCAACTAGAAATTTACCAAAATATGAGACAACTCCCTATCTCACCTGCTCATTACAACTTACACGTATTATAATGTCAATTTTTATATTTTGCTTAAATTGCACCAAGTCGCATGTTTCCTTGGCAAAAGTAAAAATTGCATGTAGATTTCTCCATAATAGTCATTTGTTATATTTTGCTTAGCATGCACCAAGTCACACATCTCCTTAGCACCATCTATCTATACCTCTATGTACATCAGGTGGTTCTAATGTCATGTTTCATATTGGTGCTTCCATGCTGTACGACAGCCTCTCTTTAAAATGCTAGAGGCTGTCCATTAAACCTTAAAGTTGTGCTTCTATTTATTCCCCTCTCATCATTTCATATCCTTCACGCTTACAGTTTAGGGTGGCAAAAGAAGGTTTAGTCTGGTGTATTGTTTTTAAGGCATAAGTTGAATGTTTTTAATCTGTCCCCAAAAACAGTGCTTCACACTTTTAGGGAGAAAGAAGTGTAATTTAAAAAATGTTTGGTTAATGAAGGGAATTCCCAGGCCTGTTTAGAGAAAGAGATGCACATCTTAGATAGAAAAAATGATCTTTATGGCCGTGTGTAGTTTGCGATACAACAGGGTGATGTGGCAGTAGAAACAACGGTAACAACCTACCTTTTCTTTCCCTTTACGTCCCATTCTCAACAGGATGCCAAGACATATCTCTGTTCCTAAACTTGAAATATAAGCTTTCAACCAAGTCCATTTTTCATCCACTCCTTAGACACCCAATATTTAAGGAGCAATGACATTGTAACTTTTGACAAATAGTTTGAAGAGAAAAGGCTGTGACCTCTCAAAACAAAAGGAAAACAATTGTGAGTTGCTCATTCAAAGATGGGATTCTAGCCAAGACAAAGGCGCATTCCAATGGAAAATGGCACTCTCTATATGATATAGGTTTCTATAGTCAAAAGATCATACGAGGAGAAGCAGTTACTAACATAAAGCATTGTACATACGATATAGCATAAAGCAATACAATTATGAGCTCGTGCATTGCGCTTGAGTCGATATATTAGTTGGGTGGTGCAGGTTGTTAAATTCTACTAATTTTCTCTGTGAAACCCTCCTCTTGCTTTGGAACTTCTCAACCTCCTGTTATCTTCGGATATGTTTTGTGAAGTGTCTCAAATGTTCTCTCCGCAGGCATAGATTAAAGTTTTGTCGATAGTCACTTGTATTTGAGTCATCTGTCACATCTTTTTCGTTTGACTTGCATTTGAGTCATCCACCCCATCTATTTTGTTTAAGCCAGGACTTATAAAAGAGGCAGGGGGTTGGCTGGAGACTGCTGAACCTTTTTTTCTTAGCTGCATTTTTTTTTGGGTTTTGCGGTGTCTGCACTGGTTTAGGAGATATTCTGCCTTGGGCTTCTTTTCACAATGCTTGCTGGATAACTGGGTCTGCTTAAGGCTCGAGAGCATTTGTAGGGCATAACCAAACATAGTTTTTCCATGAACTATAGATGTGCTATTAGAAAAGAACTATCAAAGCATTGTACGTATGATTTCATGTTAGCATAGAGTATTCCCTCTCTTGATGTAGTTATATGCAGTAGTTTTTTTTGGTTCTTTCAGTCAATTACTATGGGTTGTGTGGATTGTTACTTCCACCAGGATGAAATCTTGGCCTCACCCCTCACCATTTGATTTTTCTATTCACAGGTGGTTTGGTTTTCCAAGTATTTTGTTCTTGAAAATTTTACAATTATAATTCTCATTCTTATACTTGTACCTCTGTAAATATCCATCATCATTCCATAAGTTCACCCATAAGTTGATTGTTTTTCCAAGTACTGTATTCAAGTATAAACCCCATTTCAATATGTATATATATATATTAAAGTATAAAACCCCATTGATTTTACTCGTTGGAACTGTGTATAATGAAATACTAGGAAAGTGTAATTCCCTGCATCCAGTTGCTGTATTATTCATTGAAAAGATACTACACCAATTTACATTAAGCCCGGAAAATATGGAATTTCTGCAGGAATCCATTTGTCCCCCTTGATAAAATTTTTGACAGTATACTTGGTTGCTTCCCTGGAGCTTTGTACAGTTATGAATGATTATACCAGTTTGTTCATCTGGGACTGGGAGCTCTCTCTTGTGAGCGGATATTGTATTCTTCTTATGCCCAAGAGGCTGGAGTGGGTAGATGAAACAGCTTTGGAGTACTACAGTTGAATCTCCAAAAATGAAATCTACAGTGCCAGTAGATTTCACACTCCCTATAAAATTGGTACCCTCTTCTAGTGAAAAGAGTGTCTCCATACCCTTGGAATCGGCATTTGTAGAAGGCCGAGTAGCTTGCATCAACTCTTAATGCTTTGTTACCCCTCCTGTTTCTACTGCCATGATGTTTGTTTACTGCTATTAGTTTTTTTGCCATAGCTCTTGAATGCCCCCCCGCCCCGCTTTTTTTATGTTTGTTTTGTTTATTTCAATTCCCAGTTCTAAAATGGGTTTTTAATGAGCAATTACGTTTCAAACTGTTCTTATTGCTGTATATTATCCTCCTAATATTGTAGCGTGTCTTCTAAGGTTATATGATATGAGAACCGACTTAGAGTCTTAGAGCATTATTGTAGGGATGAGAAGTGTTCCATGGTCTTTTTCCTGAATTTCCTCTGTGGTTATGGCATTAGGAGAGTTCACAGAAATTCGTGCGGTGGAGAGACCAAAACTCTTGGGAGTTGAGATACTAAGGGAAGCAATGTTGGTGTGTGTTAACAGATCTTTTTTTCTGTTTGAGGGAATGGAAAGACAAAAGAGAAAACATGCAATGGTGTTTGAGAAAAAGCGTCTGGCGAAGGGCTGATAATGTGTGGGTATATGATATATCCCACATCCAGATACGCCTTCTCCAGGAGCCCCTTCAGTGACCCTTTCTAGGAGGAGCAAGGCTCCCTCTATGGTACTCACCTTCTGGAGGAGCAAGGCTTCCTCCACGATCCTTACTTCCAGGAGCAGCAATGCTTACTCCATGATACTCACCTCCGGCGGAACAAGGCTTCCTCCACAAACCTTGCCTCCACCAAAGTGAGGCTTCCTCCACAAACCTTGCCTCTGCTAAAGTGAGGCTTCCTCCGCAAACTTTATCTTCGGAGGAGCAATGCCTCCTCCAAGGACTTTACCTTTGTCAAAGCAAGGCTTCTTTCACAAGCCTTGCCTCCACCAAAATAAGGCTTCCTCCACGAACCTTGCTTCCGCCGAAGCAAGGCTTTCTCCACAACTCTACCTTCGGACTCCAGGAACCCTCGACCCATGGAGGAATGAGATCACCCCCGGGCACTTCACCTCTTACTTAACGCTCTTAAGGCTTCGCGAGCCCTCTATATGTACTCAAAGGCGACTCTACACACCGTCCTAGGCCGGGAGCAGGGCCTAGGTATCTCGCTTGGGACCTAAGGAGGAACGTGGTTTGGTTATAGCAAGGGGTTTGTCAAGGAGGACGAGCTTGCCTCCGGCAAGCTCTAACTTGACTGGTCCTAGAGAGAGAGGAGGCATTGACCGCCATCTAATATCTCAGAAGAAGCATCATACCTACCGCCTGGCACCTCAAAGCCCGTATCATACCTACTGCCTAACTTGGCAGATGATACGGGTCTCCATATATCACCGAAATAGCCTCTGTTGGTTCCTTGATGCAAGCTCCAAGGCCTGACTTAGGAACTAAAAGAGGAAAGCATGTCAACCTCCACTTTGCTCACCAATGGGGAGGAGCCTCACACCTGGCTCTCTCCTTTTCCAAGGCTCATATATAAGGAGAGTTGACTCTAAAGCATTCAATACACCTATCTACTCTCTGGTTAAGACCTCTCTCTACACTGCCATCCCCCTCTCTCTCTAAGTCTGCCCCGAGCTCTCTCCTCCTCCACCTCCGGTGGTCTCGAGCACCATTGTAGCAACCGCCATATACTTAGAAGGCGACCTCAGGTACTCTTCCCACTCTTACATCCCACATAATGTTAGCCTCCTCCTGTGTCTCTTGTGTCATTCATACTTTAGGTGGAATTCGTAAAATGTTATCTCCGAATGCATATTAATAGTTTGACAAGAGTTGCTTGCAATTGATTTCTCCACCCAATCATTTTTTAGCAGCCGCTGGACTTATAAAATAGGAGATTGTCTGGAGATCGCTGTGCTTTTTCTTCCAGGCTGCAGCTTGTTTATTTGCCCTAGTCTGCTCTGGTTTAGGAACTGTTGCTGGATTTTCATTTGGTCCTCGAAGACCATAATCAGAAACTTTAAAAGGTTGTTACATCCCATAAGAATAGGTACAAAAGTTTTATTAGCGTGCATTAATTAACTCACTACAAAAATCTAAAAGCAATGGAAGAAATCTTGATTTTCTATTCTATTTCCTAAAGTTCATAGTGCATCTCAGATAATTATGAGTCAATTGCAATTATATTTTTATTATTAGTGCTTATTTGACCTTGACTGCATATTTAATTTGACTTGATACTGAGAATAAAAAAGATTTCTCTTGTTTAGGTGGGTAAATCTATGTAATCTGGGTGCATTGAAATCAGATTGGATAACTATTGCAATAATGGTGTTCGGGGAAGGCTTGATAATGTTATCCTCCTGTGTTTCTGGTGTTCGTTCGTTTCCCTTAGGTGGAATTAGTAAAATGTTATCTCCGAATGCAGAGATTAATAGTGTGTCATAAGTTGCTTGAATTTGAGTCCTCCACCGTACCCCACATTTTCTTGCAACTGTTGGATTTGGAGCATGAACACCAAGCTTTAAACTTCATGCTTTGGTAAAATAGGCAGGAAAAATTGAAGAAAGGAGCTTTAGGAGCCTCTCTACTGCCCTCTCTACTTGGTGGATATCCTAAATATGCTACGGTGACTCGGGGAATCAACCGAGGCACTGTATACTTGGAAGACAACATTTTTTCAAATTTACTACTTTCAAATGGCATTTTCACTGTAAATAATTTATAAGCAAACACTGATCACTTAATTGAATGATCCGAACTTGTCATATTATGGGGTTTGTTAATAAGTTTATTTATAAAAATTATCTTCACGGAACATCTATAGGTATCTAAATTTTTTTTAAAAAAAAAAATGACATTGTTTGATCCCTATCAATGTCCGATCAAGATGATTTTTTTTTTATGAAGTATATTCTCAACAACACCCTTGAAATGAGCAGTTTAAATCATCTTATTGTGATCGGTTTGAGTATGACATCATTTTTGTAAATTATTAGTATGTTTGTATAAAAAAGAGTATTTTAATGGAGTAGAGTTAAAATGGAGAGACTGATGCAGTGTGTGTCCAAAAAGTAACTAGCTAAAGTACAAAAGTGACTTTGAGTACGTATTTTGGCTCAAAATTTAGGGAGATTGGTGTACATGCTCTCATAAAATAGGAGGCGGACCAGGAGGTTGCCTGGAAACTGCTGTACTTTTTCTTCTACCCTGCAGCTTTTTTTGCCCTAGCTGCTCTGGTTTGGGAGAATGTCACTGGTTTTTTATTTGATCCTGTTGTTGAAGACTGCATTAGGATTTTTATGAATCAGTGGTGCATCCATAAGGAGGAGTCAATCATTATGCATTGATTAACTTGGTACAAAATATAAAGGCCATGGAAGAAATCTTGATTTCCTAAACTTTATAGTGCATCTGAGATAATTATGGGTCAATTACAAGTGGATTTGGAATATTAATATGCATATTTGACCCTTGACTGCATTTTTAATTTTATTTGATACTGAGAATAAAATAGATTTATCTTTTCTTGTTTAGGAGGGTAAGTCAACGTAATCTGGGCACATTGAAATCATATTGCATTATCATTGCAATAAGTTGCCTTGGTAATTTCATTTTCTCCTCCTCATAAGACCCTCGCTCTTTTACATTTTGGAAAAATTATAGGTCAATATTTGTCTTAAGGTTGTGCTATCCTTCCTGATATCATCTTGCTTCTTTACTTAAAACACATTGTTACGTTGCCTTGTAAAGGAATGGACATATCTGTCACCTTGACAAGAATGTCACTTCTTTTTCTTTCTCTCCTCTTCACTCTAAGCTGCCATTCACAGGCTGATTTAATTGGCGACACATGCAAGAAAACTCTATATCCAGATCTTTGCATTTCAACTCTAAGATGAAACCCTAGTAGCTTAGCTGCAGATGTTAAAGGGCTTGCTCGTATCATGTTTTATGCTACAGCAGTTAAAGCAACTGCTACTCCCAACCAAGTAAACGTGCTACTCAAAAAAAGGCAAATGATGCTGTTCTAATAAGAGCTCTCGAAAACTGTGCCTCGGAGTATGCAAGTGCTCTTGATGATATTTAAGGCCATTAAGAATGTGGGCTCAGATATATTTGCAGTTAAAGGAGTAGCCGCTGACCTTGTTACTGAGGCTCAAGATTGTGAGGATACATTTACTGACGGACAAGAGAAAATCGCCATTAACAGTGGAAAATGATGTTTTGGGAGATTTAGTGGGACTTGTTATTGAGATTGTTGACTCTCTTGGTTGAGACACTCTCTGAGTCTCTGTTATCCATTTTCCTTCCTCCTTTACAACATTCAATAAATAAATGAATCATACCATTTTTCTATTACCCATTGTTCTTCCCTCATAGCTCGGAACCCCATGATATATAGCTCCTTATGATCATGTTTCTGGCTCATGATTTCATACTGCGTGGGAATTGGCTGACAACTCTCGAGCCATTTCGATCAAGTATTTGAATGCAGAAGCATCAAGAAATTTACCAAAATATGAGACAAATCCCTATCTCACCTGCTCATTACAACTTACACGTATTATACTGTCAATTTTGCTTAAATTGCACCAAGTTGTATTTCTCCTTGGCAAAAGTAAAAATGGCATGTAGATTTCCACATAATTGTCATTTGTTATATTTTGCTTAACATGCACCTATTCGCAGATCTCCTTAGCACCGTCTATCTATTTCTATATCTACATTAGGTGGTGGTAATGTCACAATTCATATTGGTGCTACCATGCTGTGCGACGGCCTCTCTTTCAAATGATAGAGGTTGTCCATTGAACCTTAAAATTGTGCTTCTATTTATTCCCCTCTCATAATTTCATATCCTTTACGTTTACGGTTTAGGGTAGCAAAAGAAGGTACAGCAGAATTGCAATTAGCACTTGATTACCTATTCCTGCAATTGAAATCCATATAATGGGGTGCTGTATTGTTTTTAAGGTATTAGTTGAATGTCTTTCATCAGTCCCCGAAAAGAGTGCTTCACACTTTTAGGGAGAAAGAAGTGTAATTTTTGGTTGATGAAGGGAATTCCCAGGCCCGTTTAGAGAAAGAGATGCACATCTTAGATAGAAAAAATGATCTTTATGGCCGTGTGTAATTTGGGATACAACAGGGTGATATGGCAATAGAAACAACCTACCTTTCCTTTCCCTTTACGTCCCATTCTCAATAGGATGCTAAGACATATCTCTGTTCCTAAACTTGAAATATAAGCTTTCAACCAAGTCCATTTTTCATCCACTCCTTAGACACCCAATATTTAAGGAGCAATGACATCATAACTTTTGACAAATAGTTTGAAGAGAAAAGCTTGTGACCTGTCAAAAGAAAAGGATAACATTTTTGAGTTGCTGAATCAAAGATGGGTTTGTGGCCAAGAAAAAGGCGCATTCGAATGAAAAATGGCACTTTCTATATGATCTAGGTTTCTATAGTCAACATATCATACGATGACAAGCGGTTACTAACATAAAGCATTGTACATACGATATACTATAATTCAATGCAAGTATGAACTCATGCATTGCGTTAGAGTCGATATATTATTTGTGTGGTGCAGGTTGTTAAATTCTAGTTTTCTTTTTGAAAAACATCACCCTCCTCTCGCTTTGGAACTTCTCAACCTCCTGTTATCTTCAGAATACTTTATGTGAAATATCTGAAATGTTCTCTCCGAATGCATAGATTAAAGTTTTGTCGATAGTCACTTGTATTTTAGTCATCTGCCACATCTTTTTCGTTCGACTTGCATTTGAGTCATCCACCCCATCTATTTCATTTAACCCTGGACTTATAAAAGAGGGAGGGGATTGGCTGGAGACTGCTGAACCTTTTCTTCATAGCTGCATTCTTTTGGTTTTTTGCCGTAGTCTGCTCTGGTTTAGGAGATATTCTGCCTTGGGCTTCTTTTCAAAATGCTTGCTAGATAACTGGGTCTGGTTAAGACTCGAGAGCATTTGTAGGGCATAACCAAACATAGCTATTCCATGAACTATAGATGTGCTATTAGAAAAGAACTATCAAAGAATGGTACGTGTGATTTCATGTTAGCATAGAGTATTCCCTCTCTTGATATAGTTATATGCAGTATCTTTTTTTTTTCAGTCACTTACTATGGGTTCAGGTTGTGTTCCAACTTTCTAGTGGATTGTTACTTCCACCAGGATGAAATCTTGGCCTCACCCCTCATCATTTGATTTTTCTGTTTCACAGGTGGTTTGGTTTCCAAGTATTTTGTTCTTGAAGATTTTACAATTATAAATCCCATTCTTATACTTGTACCTCTGTAAATATCCATCATAATTCCATAACTTCACCCATAAGTGGATTGGTTTTCCAAGTACTGTATTCAATTATAAACCCCTTTTCAAAAAAAATAAAAAATTAAAGTATAAACCCCATTGATTTTACTTGTTGGAACCGTGTACAGTGAAATACTAGGAAAGTGTAATTCCCTGCATCCAGTTGGTGTTATTCATTGAAAAGATACAACACGAATTTACAGTAAGCCCGGAAAATATGGAATTTCTGCAGGAATCCATTTGTCCCCCTTGATAAAATTTTTGACAGTATACTTGGTTGCTTCACTGGAGCTATTGATCACTCTTGACCAATGCACCCTACCTGCTGTATTGGCTCCTGGCCCTCGATTTTTAAACTTAGCATAGTCCACTTTATCGACACCGTGGGGTGGGCTTTCCCACTCCAGCCAACCCTGGGGGTTGATCAGATCATCAAGAAAACTTTGCATTATGATTGTTCTTGACATATTCCCCCATGGCCTTCCCAAAAAGGTTGTAAACTTTGAATCCTGCTGAAGTAGTTCCTGTGCAGCTCTTATTGTACAGTTATGAATGATTATACCAGTTTGTTCGTATGGCTGCTCTCTCTTGTGGGCCGTTATTGTATTCTTTTTCTGCACAAGAGGCTGGAGTGGGTAGATGAAACAGTTTTGGAGTACTACGTGCAGTTGTATCTCCAAAAATGAAATCTACAGTGCCATAGATTTCGCACTCCCTATAAAATTGGTACCCTTTTCTAGTGAAAAAAGTGTCTTCATTCCCTCGGAATCGACAATTGTAGAAGGCCGAGTAGTTTGCATCAACTCTTAATGCCACAGCCTGGGGATATTGCTTTCCAGCTGCATTTGCAACAGTGATATGCAAGCCGACAAATCCTTGACCTTCTATTGCTGTTGATGAGGAAGAGATTAATAAGTATCTTAGTGACTAGCGTAGTAGTATGAATTTCAACACTATCTTAGACTTGCTTCAGCGTATATTTACTTTGTTTATGTATCCCAAGGACAGGCAAGATTGTGTGTGCATGCATGCGTTGGTGTGTATTTCATTCAATTGAGAAAACTCATTTTCTGTCCTAATTTCAATGTCAGTACATGCATTTTATGACATGCCATATGCTTACAATTTTTGTTTCATATTTCATTTACGGAGAAGAGTGTCCATAACTGTTGTAAAAATATAATTTTCTGATGTTTTGAGGTGCAACATTTTTTTTTTTTGTTTTTGTTCAATAACCCAACTTTGTTACCACTTACCATAAAATCAAACCATTTAAATTGGATGTCTGCTTAATTCTGTTAGAGCTGGTTCTATTAAATTAATGTCCAAAACAGTCGGCTATTGCTTTATGGATTTCATGCACAACTACTAACTGTAAATTGTGTCTATCCAGACTTCAATTGTATCGAACAGTTGATTTGCTTCTCCTAATAATGCAGTAACTGACCTGCTGTTGCTGTTTGATAAGTATGTTTGTAGGGTCCAATAGCAGTGGTTCTGTTGCCTGATATGATAGTCTTGTCCATCCCGGCTCCAACCAGCATAAGATTTGTCTTCTTTTTAGACACTACTATGTACTCCTTGTAGAGACCCTCACCGATCTGTATTTTGATCTGTATTTTGTATCTCCGTGGACTGAAGCTTGGAGCATGTTCGATTGCCTCTTGAATGGTCGAGAAGTTCCCTGACCCATCTTTGGCTACAGTAACATCTATGTCCATGACCTGGCTTTGCGCACTCGAGCAAAACGTCATCAACATGAGGATTGCCAACAGCTTTGTGTGCCACCTGTCAAAAATGTATATTACTTTTAGTAGATGTCAGGGTATTACAAGGCGTGGTGGAGGCATTTTCGGATCATCCTCCAAACCTAGCTTAGTTACCGTTGTTTTCTGGGGATGTCTTGTTTTAAATAACCTTATTTCCTTGCTGGAGCTGAGACTAGCGAAATTTGCTTTAAAAGTGACTCAGGATTATTACTCTGCTTTGGAGAACCGGAGTACATAAAACCTGAGTATAGTATGGCTGCTGCTACAGACCACAAGCAAAACAAAGACACACAAAGACAAAACAGAGGAAATCACGAAAGGAACCATAACTACTAGTTTGCTATGGACAACATCAAGTTAGAAAAACAGTCACGACTTTTGGGATCAGTCGTCTTAAGCCAGGAAAAAGGTCAAATACTTGAAATGGAAGTTCATCAGCCATCCATTCATATCAGTCGTCTTAAGCCAGGAAAAAGGTCAAATACTTAGAAATGGAAGTTCATCAGCCGTCCATTCATTAGATAGAAATTTTTTGGCAACTCTTTGTTTTGTCAGAAACAAAGATTAGATTTTATTGTTTTTTCTTTGCGATAATAGATCATTTTAATAGGAACAGAAAAAAAATAAGTGCAAAACAGTACAAGGGGTGTGTATAGTATATGTATAACGTACAGAATAGAATTTAGTAAAACGTGGTGTAATGTAGAAGTACAAAGTATTTCGAATCTGGATTCAAACAAGAATATGGGAACTTAGGTACCTTACAAGTCAAAATAACTTGGTTACGTAAACTGTGTTTCTATTTTGTAAAACAGAATCTGTTTAGCCATTAGAATTTGTTGCATTTAGGAAACTGGCACCACCCCACGTACAGCAGAGATCACAGTGTATTTCGATCTGCAGATGGTATGAAATGCCTCCGGCCCATAGCCAGCTCTATTTCTTTATTTTTTGTCTCCTGACAAACTCCACTCTCTCGATCTCCTATTGATGAAGAAGAGAATTAACGCTTTTGCGATTTTAAATGGCTGCTAATAGTATTAGTTCATCGCCGTAAAGGACCAGTTCCAAAAACCATGAGTAACCCGAATTAAAACAATGGCTGTAGAGAAAGAGAGAGAGGAGATGGCCAAGATACCTTTAGGCCATGCTTTCTAACACAACAACTGAAGCTTAGAACTCATCGCTAACAGGAGTTAACCTAATTTAATTAGAAGGTTAGCAATTTTCTATTCGTATTTCTTTCTGGGCAGAGGCTTTTGCAGAGTGCCTTAGCTAGCTAGCTAGGCTAAAATCAAAATTAGTAAAGACTTGCATTAATTTGCGTGCATAGGTTTGTTCTTCTTTTAGTTCGTCGATCACTCGCTTGTGACATTATTGATCACATGCATACATATATTTTTGTAGCTAAGATGGCAATTACGTTTGCATATTTAGGTATAGAGCTCCCCTTTTAGTACTTCTCAAGCATGCATGCATGCATTTGGTTAATGTTCCCATATATAGAACCCTACGCACTCATGAGCTAAGAGTCGTTGATCAACATATTAACACTTTTTCCTACATAGTTTGGATTTCGTATAGAGTCGATCTATCGAGCATTTAGGTTAAAATCAGCTCAATTGGATATATATATATACTCGATCCTTTCGTTCAAATTTTAGTCCAAATTTCTAGACTGCGAATTCTGCATGAAAATTTGGACGAATTCATGATAAAAGTACTTTACGAATTGGATGATATTCAATTGAGTGGCCTTCTGACTAAATCATTCAAGCAAAAAATTAATCTACCTTGTCTTTCAAACTGGACAAAAAGACGCTTCAATATGCATGTATGTAGAACAATCTACAGTTAATTACTTTTAACTTATTACACCTCTTGCATGCATAATGGACAGTTCCTGCATATTTCAATGGAACTTCTGGATTAAACAAGGCGATTAGAGAAATTTTTGGAAATTAAAATTTTTACTTCCCAAAATTACGACATGTGTTCAACTCAGAATTCCGTATATATCTTCTAATTCTGTGAAAGCTACCATCAACTATTTTCCTGAATAATAAGTCTCCAGTCATTTTTTTTTTTTAAATTTCTGTGCCAAATAACTTCCGCACACAAACTTCGTTCTCTTGCTTCGACGTAAAGTATTTGACATAGAAAATTGTTGATCACGTAGAACGATTTTCGCACGAAATAGTTGTTCAAAAATATACTTTAGATGCACATAGTTGATGGACAGGTCAAAGCATGCATGCAAGAGGGATTACGATCGAAAGAGAAGGTGATATGGCTGATCACAAAACCCGTAGTAGTCTGCAGGTGCAGGAGATGGTCATGCACGCACTCTCTCTCTCTCTCTCTCTCTCTCTCTCTCTCTCTCTCTCTCTCTCTCTCTCTCTGTGTGTGTGTGTCACACACATGTACAGAGAGATAATAACCTCTCAATGGGTCGATCGAGAAGTTGGGGGGTTTTGGAAGGTACCCAAAATGCCTAGCTTACACTAGTGAATTTTAGACAAAATCATTTTTGGTCATATGACAACGAAGATATTTCACTACATTTTACGCACTCTTTGTCCAAAAAACGAAAAAGGACGTCGAAACAACAGATCGAGCTTTACTTTGACAAAATTTCACTAAATTGTAAGTTGTGAAAGTAACTAGCTAGCTACCACAAGATTTTTTTCTTCTCTCAACGTTCATGTGATTGTAGCTAGCTAGCACTTGTGGCGGGACACTCTCGCTTTTGTTGGCTTTCTTAATTACTATTATATTAGTTGATTGATTGCGTACGTAACTTTAAATTAAGAATGTCCATAATTAATATACCTGTAATTAATTTTATATAGGAGTACATGCACTCTTAACTGATTGCTAAATTGAATGAAGAAAACGAAAATAATTAAGGAAGCACTTACTGAAGGGCCTTGACAACCAATTGTTTATGGATAGCAGGCCGGGCAACAGGCCGAATACCCCACCATTAATTGTTAATAATTTCAGGGCGACGTACTCCATATTCATGAATATTGAAATTTTATATATGGATACTAGCTTGTCAATATTCCAGCCCTAGCTAGTTGATCCGGGGCGGTCTCTACACTTATTTATGGATGGAATCAGAATTTCGTAAATACGGGAGCCGAATTATCAAAAAGATTTTGAAATTCAAGATCCGGAATCTCTATAGTTTATTTGATTTGGGTTTTGACTTTTGAGGGAGGTTTTTTGGATAATGAGTGAAATGAGATAAAAAGATAAATGAGATTAATAATTGAAAAAAAAACTTATAAGAGACTGTGCGCAAAGAGATGGGTTGGATTTTGGGACCCAAAACAAACACCCCACCTTAAAGCTTTTAATTAATTATCTAAATATATAACACCCAACAAAAAATACGTACAATATCTAGATGCTCTTAACAAAAAAAAAAAAAACTGATATTAATGTCAAAATTTGAAGAGAGAAAAAATCTGAGACTATGCGAGGGCCTTGGCCCCCATACGCTTAGCTAAGAGTAGTTCCGTCTCTGTCTACGGTACTGGTTCAATCAATGTAGCCCACCTTTTTCATTAGCAAAAAAAATTAAAAAAAATACTAGCTTGTCATATTCCTTGGACGTACATGTACAGCAAGCAGGTTCATCCATCGTGTAGCTAGCTAGTATTGTGGCAATTCAAACGGTTGACATCTCGATCAACCCCATGACATAGAACCTTAATTAACATGCAAGCCCATCCTTCATATATTAATTAATACACTAACACGTTAAGTTACTTCTTTGAAGTTATAAGTCACCGCTCCATAATTAATTAATTAATTAATACATATACACTGATACACAATACATCATTTATTAATTTTGCGAAGAGATCAATGATCTGTCTAAAAAAAAAGAGGTCGGTTTCTCGCCTCTCAGCTCATGTCCTAACCATTTATTGTGATATTTCTACTACTACTACTTTCAGATTTTGCTTGTTTGTGTGACAGTTTCCTACGTATATATACTATTGAGGAGGCTGGAACAGTACTCTACCAATCCTAGCTAAATCATTTGGATTGTTCTGGCCAGAGTGGAGCACTAGCTGATTAATTATGATAATGAACTATTACAATAATCGCAAAAGATGACAGTTTAAAAGTGTCATGAACGTAAAAGATGACAATTTTGAAACTGTCATCTATAGAGCTGACATTAAAAGTTTAAATTTTAAAATGACGATTTGAAACTGTCATTAATATCTATAAAGATGACGCATTTAAATGTAATTGAAAGTAGAAGATGACAGTTGTAAAACGTCATTAAAGTGCTTTAAAACCTTCATGTTTCAAAAAGATGACATTTTTAAAGCGTAATTAAAAAGTAAAAGATGACAGTTTTAATCTGTCATCTTTTTTGTCTTTTTTCCTAAAAAAAAAAATCACAATTCTAGTTCCTGCTCAGAATCATTAAAAACATTTAAAAAGATAAAAGCATCCACTAATGAATAAAAAGGTATACATTGATAACTAAAAAATTAAAAATATGCTATAGTACATAAGGTGTTCAAGTATCATTTCAACCCGAAAAGTACAAAATACAAATAAATGACCCCCTATAACTATTCACTTATTCCAGCTTTCTTCAACCAAAAGTTTGCATTGCTCGGCATATATATCCTGCAATAAACACAATAGGAAGAAAGCAAAAATAAATTATCATATTATTTCTCTCAAATTCCACATATACAAACATCATTACACTACACTTAGAAAAAAAGAAGGCAAATTAGTCTAATCCTCAAAGTTCACTTTCGTGTTAGGTTCTGCTGATGGTATATCCAAAGCACGCACAAATTAAACATGAATGTATCAAAATGAGAAAAAATACCTTAGGATACCTCACTATTGCTCAAGAGAAATGGATCATCTAGGCCAAAAACGAAAAATGTTTAATGTACTGACATGCATCGAAAAGCAAACCAGACAACCCCAGGAGAGAGCAAACATGCGCCATGAACATAAAAGAGAAAATATACTAAAACAACAACAAAAAACACATGACTAGACTCATGTCACCAAGACAACAATCAAGATATACAACATGATGCCATCAATCCAGTTAGGATGCAAAGGTAAGTGAACCTTAGCTGAATTGAAAAGAAATAAACTAGAAAGATGGACTTTGTACCTTGGCCAACCTCCAAACTAACGTCGGGTAGTGATGTATCTTACCATGCACGTTGTACCTATACAAGTAGAAAAGAATATGATTAACTCACAACTTACAAGAGAGATGCATATGAATTTGCATAAATGAAGAGAGAGATTGATTTTAACAAAGACAAGGTTTAGATATTTCATTGTACTCATGCATACTCTCATTTTGCAGATCATAGGGTCAATTTTGAACCAAAAGAAGGTTAAGATAGTTGTTTCCCAATAGTTGTCACTTTTGTCGAGTTTTACTGCAGTTAAGTGTATCCAAGCAAACCAAAGTCAAAAAGGGAAATAAAGAGTACATATATTCAAAAGGCTGAACATAAAAAATGAAACATGTAGATAATGATACCTTAGCATGAGAAGATTGCCCCTAATATGTTCAGAATTGACTTTCAAAAATTGCTCCCATTGCAGCTCTAGCACCACTGCTCATTTTTTCCCAAAGCCCAGAAATAGATTAATTTTTTGAGATTGAGCAATTCAAGGTTTAGCAAATGTATTTGCAGATATATTCATACCTAGTGGAGAGAGGTGTCGGCACCAATCAGTGGAACACACACACACTGAATAGTAAAACATGGTCTGAAGTGATGTGCCGGTAAATAACATCTCCTAAACAAGCCTTTGGAAGAGCTTTCTTAGCATATGAAAGGAAATTAGGGATTCTTTGGCGACATTCCTTGATACTAGTGTTAGGAATTGGAATTACAAACCTTTGGAAGAGCTTCCAAGTATGATTTAGGAACTTCCATTTCAGCTTTTAGTATTTGAGTTGCACATTCGTGATTGTGATTCAACTGCTTTCGTGTATCTTCAAGGAGATCGCCAGGCGAGATCGAGGCATAGGTAGCCATCATTGCTCCTCCTGCCACTGAGTAGACTTGCGAAAAGAGGCTGAACCATCGGCAGTTTCTGAGGCTATAACCCCTTGATTAACATACAAAAACTCCGTATTGCTAAAGCTGTCTAATATCTCCTGTTAAAGGCAAACAATAGCTATCACCTATATGATTGTAAAGAGCATAGATTCAAGACAAGGCTTGGCTAGGTAAATGTTCGTTAACGTTCAGTTAAGTGAGTTAATAGTGAGCTCCAGACCAACTCTCCAACTCAGTGAATTGAACACAACGAATTTCAGCATAGGAGAACTCATCTATATTAAGCTTGGCTTGTTCTACAGTTATGAACATCTAGTATTACAGTATTACTATTCATTAAGTTCCATCACATTTCTAAATCCTTCTAACTTTTCATGAACTACAACCTTCTGAATATCCTATCTTATTGGGCACATAATCCATAAAGCAACCACTTAAGAATCATTCATCTCAACAAATCTCTTCATTTCATATTTGAGCGTAGATCCATCGAGTTCTAAAAAACTAACTAACGGAACGGATATGACGCCAACAAGGCTATGTGCTTGTAATTGTGCTAATAGCTTCAACTCATCCGAAATCAAAACTTGAATAATAGCCCTAACATTCACTGGCTTGTTTCTTTAACAAACGAATTCAGATTAACAAAACAGGAACACATTAAATAAAGCAATCGAATCGATAACTTATGTTCCGTTTCGTTTGATTGGAAGAACTACAAAATGACTCGTGGCTTGACGTGGTTTGGCTAGATATGTACATAGAATTTGGGGAACTTGGGTTCAAATCCTAGCCCCATCCTAATTTTACTAGTTACCGCGCGAAAAAAAAGAAGACATAGATTGAAATGAGCATATTATCAAACACCTGTAATGTGAGCAACTCAATCAACACTAAAACAAATTTTAAACCATGTAAATAGCACCCATAAATCCAACAATGAAAAAATTAGACAAAAAGTTGTGTTAACTGTCTAAACAAAGGCGTGGGTCTGTATACCTGTTTGATTTTGAGTCAATCGGTGACCAAAGCAATGGCTGAGCGAGTGGCCGGTGACCAAGATCAATCAATGACAAATATCACAGCTTTCACCGCCACCACACGATGTCAAATGCCTCCTTGACTACTACGAAAGATATCGGCCTTGCCTTGCCGAAGTAACGTGATCTATTCTGATAAAGAGGCTGAGAGTGCGGGCAAGCTAGTACCAGATCGGAGAGAGAGAGAGAGAGAGAGAGAGAGGAAGCGAAGAGGTTTCATCCGGGTTTATTTTAGCCGGGATTAATTAGATTGAGTTATTAATTTGGGCGGGATTAATTAGGTTGAGGTACCGCACGCTGCACATATGGTGTTGTCTCCTCCAAAAATAATTTTTTGTTTTTCAATATCACTTATAAGAAACTAACATTAAAATAAAAGAATAATTATGTCAGTTTTTTATAAAGTGACATCATAAATATATTAGATCATACTTTAGGATAAACTGACATTAAAAAAAAATAATAGTTATGTCAGTTTTTTAAAAAGTGACATCATAAATATATTACAGTATATCAAAGTTTTTTTGGATGACTGACATTATTTACCTATTGCAATCTTTTTAATTACGATTTTTTCAAAAATTGACATCTTTTTACTTTTTCAAGCGTCATCTTTTAACAATATTGTAGTAGGCAAAATCTAAAAGTAGCTAGAGTTGATTAATTGAGTACCTCTAGCTATTAATTACTTGTATTTGTAGAATTTGAGGATGATCACTACTGATCCATTTAATCCGCAGTACGTCCATATCAGTCATGCATACCCCGTAACGCAAGAGAAGCCTATATTTTCCCACCCCGACGTGCATTTAATTTTGTGCCATTGATATGACATTTTTTTTTTCCCATTCTTAATTACTGATTACTATTTTGTTTAATAAGAAACTTGGAACCTGGAATTCACATTTGGTGCCATTGTATTTTATATAATGTATAGGATAGTTCTAGTAAGGTAGGGGTGGCCCGGCCCCCCACCCATATATATACCTTTGACCCTGATTTTTTTCATAACAACTAGCTAGTATTTCCAATCAAATCAAAAGTAATCACAAAAACTTATTTTCTTTTTGGCAATCCCGAAAAATTATTTCTATAGCACGGCTTCACGTACATCACAATGGGCTATTGCCTCAGTTTCCATATTAGAATAGATTAAATGTCTATATGATATATCCAATGTCTTGCCCAGTTATATATCTCTTTGTCTAGCTAATTTGAACGAGCGTTACGTTGGGTGCTAGCTAGAGAAGTTAATTGGTTGGCTGGCTAATTTGCATTTCTATTATGGTGGAGGTGGCTCAATCTTTAGCCTATCACCTAAGACCATCTTGTCTAGCTAGAATTTAAACAAGCGTTGGCTAATTCGATCTACGCATAGAGCTAGCCAGATTGGTTGGCTGGTCAATTTGCATTTCTATTACGGTGGAGGTGGCTCAACCTTTGGTCGATCCATTAGCCCATCAGTACGTACCTAAGAGTACCTCTTCAATGATCCCATAGGTTAGGTTTAATTTACATATATTAATAGAGATAGAAACCTTAATTGGTATAGTAGTTGGGGGGAGAGTACATACGTAGTGTTTCCTAATTGTGGGTGGTTGATACAACATTCCATCTGCATAATTTACTTTTACTGTCCATGGTCCTTCCTATAGGACCGACCAAGTACACTATATATGATGGAGTAGTACGTACTATTCTACCTTTGCCTTTTTCATTTTTGCTAGCTGTATTGCATGGGTTATGCTGGCGTGAGTAGTGTCATACTGTCATGTGTGGTGCTTCCTTTCCTGCACCACCATATATAATTAATTTGCATCCCATTGAATCCTTGGCAATTTGAAAATTGAAATCTGAACGGATCATCCGCCTCATTGTTACGTATTTTTTGCTTATAACTCAGAACGGATCCCTCTAATTGCATAAGTTTTCACTTACGGGAGGGAGGCAGGCCCAAACAAAGTTTTACTCTTAATTAATGACTCCAACTACAGACTTCTGTGTAAGAAAAGTAATACCGGCCGCCATTTTTTTTTTTTTAAATGATTGGCAAAAAAAATATAGAGTAAGAGATTTTGACTTATTCAGGCTTCGTGATTCTCTTATTCACAGAGTCATGCGATCTTTGACCGTTTGTTTTTCATAATTTTTTTTATTTAAATCCGAACTGTTCAAAGTCAAAATAGATGCATACGATTCATCTCCGTAAACAACTATTTACCGAAACAGCCATAATAAATTTTTTCTCATAGAGTAATAATCATAGTTAAGATAGGTGAGCCTAACAAAGAAGGGCGCGCGGCCGGTACTACTTTTCTTACACAGCTAGAAGTCATAGCTTAAGAGGGTGAGCCTAACCATGTAACCGGCCATCATTTGTTCTTCACTATTGTTGCTTCTTCTCCAAGTGAGTGTACACAGACACGTTGGCATGTACGTTCATAAGCAACTAACGGTGCATGGGTCAAACCTTATTGTTTCGAGAATGAATTATGTCCGGAAGAGCCAGAAACCGTGGTTTTCCCACCGTCATTTGTGGGCCTTGTAGTGTGTTTATTGGGATAATCTGAATCGTTTATCTTGTAGAGTTCGCAAAATCGTGTGTCGACGCAAAAAATCAACTTTATCGGACATTGATAAGTATATCAAAAATTGAATTTTGATTTATAAAATGGGCGGCCTGAATTCTTGCAATAGTTTTTAATTCAAAATGTGCATGACCATCCGTTTTGAAAACCAGAATTTAATTTTTAATATACCTATGACTGTTCGATAAATCTGATTTTTTACATGAATTTTGCAAACTCTACAAGATGAATGACTCAGATTACCGCAATAAATGTACAATGAGACTCACAATGGGAGGCGGAAAAGCCATGATTTCCACCTCATCCGGATACAATTTTATAGAGACTTGGGCGGTCAAACTGTTGAGCCAGCCGACAATGGATTTTTGACTTTGAGGGAAGACATGCGATGCGAGACCATACTGGTGGTTGCACGCAAGCGATGCATCATGCTCATGCATGCATGTTATTAGTAAATATAATTCTCATGAGACGACTAAATTAACAATTCACTTTTCTTTAATTTATTTTATTTAATTCCCTTTAACTGGTTTTCTGTTTATGGTTGGTACGTCGATCTGTGGGTTTCGATTGGCCCATGGACATGCACCATGTATATATTAATATTCCACTTCACAAAATTTCTTTAAAATAGTAGTAATTAAGTACTTCGACCACTAGCTCACATAAAATCCGTTATGAGTCCACTACATGCATGTGCATGTCACACCTTAGAGAGTGCAAAAAAAAATAACCATAAAAGTTTTAGTCGCTAGCTAGGAGGATTACAGTCATGAGTGGCAGCTGATCACATGCACCATTAAGTATTTATGGTCATGGGAGCTTATTTTTATAATCAACAGCAACAAGATAATACTAATTAACTTCATTGGACTTCAATTAGAACTAGTCAAAAAAAGCTTATTAGTGCGCATATACTTAATTTACACATAAATTTCTAAAACTAAGCACAACGTACGTAATTTAAACATGCATAGGGAAGGAGCCAGGATTTCATAGACGCGGGGGTTGGATTATGAACAAGATTTTGAAATTTCAAGAGTAGAAAATCTAATAGTTAATTTGTTTGGTTTAGATTTTGAGGGAGATTTTTTGGATAATCAGTGGAGAGAAATAGAAAGACAAATAAGATTAATAATTGAAGAAAAAACTTATGGGAGACCATGAGCAGAGAGAGAAAAATGAGTTTTGAGACACAAAACGAACGCATTCTTAAACATTTAAATGTCTAATTAACACCCAATACAAAATATAATTCTTAACAAATAAAAAAATAACTAACATTAAAATTTAAATTAAAAAAAAAAACCCCGAAACAACACGGAAGCTGTGGCTCCCATATGCCCACATGTAGCTACTTCTCTGCATCCATCGATAAGGTTTCAAAAGTGTATTTCTACAATTAACTTGAAATAGTTCTTACGATATATATACGGAGATGGTTCTATCTCTGTCGACCTTTCTTTTAAAGATTGCATCCGTGATTATTTCACAGAATCAGTAATTATACCATTTACCCTTGTAAATAACTTGAAAATAATTAAAGACTTATCTTTGTTTTATGCCTCAACCATCGCCCTGTAATGTTGCTTGATTTATATTTGTTGGTTTGCAAATTGATAGTCTACTTAAATGCTTAACAATGTTGGCCGCCACTCCTCACCTCCACCTCCCCGGCCCCTTCCTCCGGCCTCCCTCTTCTTCACCTCCTAGGTTTATCGTGCTCCACTTGTGCCTCCCTTTCCCCTCCGCCTCCATCCTCCCCCTCCCCCCACCATTCGCCTCCTTCCTCGTCTACTTGTCCGGCCTTGCTTGGGCCGATCTGGTGAATATTTGAAGATGAGATGGCCTGGCTTTGCTCATCCGGCGAATAAGCTGACGGATCCGGTGCGACGGCTTCTGGCAACAGCGTCCTAGGCCGGGTTTTTATTTATTTATTTTCGTGTCTCTTTTTGGTTTCGTTTATTTTGGATTTTGTTGGTTTGGTTCTCTCCCTTTAATGAGAGTTTTCCCTTGCCTGTGTGGGGTTTCTGGTGTTCTTTTGCTTGTTTTTGTCGTAATTGAGGGTTTGTGTTACTCTCTCTGTTTGGAGGTCAGTCATGACAGATTAGCTGGCAAAGCCTGGTTGCGAGGCTCTAGTGGGTGATCTTGGATAGTTAGGCCTCTTGTTTGGTTGTTAATTTACTCCTCTTGGAACGATATCAAACTTTGATGTATTTGGCTGTTATTTGATACAATACAACTCCTACGATCTGGAAAAAAAAAAAAACTGAGTTACTATATAGCGCGTTACATGTTGGATCCTTCCTAAACAACACGACCATGTGCAGCCGTCTCATGGGGCAATAGCTGGTAACAGTTTGGGGCTATACGCGTGTGTCGGATGCATGGGCTCAAGTTGTAGCCTGTAGAACTTTAAAACTGGCCTTTCACTTTCTTTTTCTCTAGCAAAAAATAAATATTGTTTTTCAATATTGTATGCATTAGTGAGGTTAACAAAAAATTAGTGAGTTAACAACTAAAGGGGGATCGATATCTCTCCATAGACTCGAATCCCAGACTTCCCCTTGAAAGACAAGGGGTAAAACCAAATAAGCTAGTAGCCACATAGACTAGCTTAAATTATGGTAAATTTCTGTTTGTTAGTTGTTTTTTACTAATATTGATTAGATTTGAGTTAAAATTTTCAGACTAATCATTTGTCTTATCAACATAAATTGAAAGAGTAAAATGTTATGAACAAAAGCTAAAAAAGTTTTGTTCGACTTGTCAAAAAAAAAAAAAAAAAAGCTAAAAAAGTTGACTGGAAAAAAAAAAGAATTTTTATGTTTTTTAATTTGCTGAACTTTGGTTCATATTTTTATAATTTTTTGAACACTCTTGTCGAGAAGAATAGTTAATCCTAATCATTTTAATGAAAAACCAAAAAAATAGTTCATCGAATTGGGGGTGTTCGGACAAATAAGCCAAAGTGGCTTATTTTTTGTCCTTATTCAAATTTTTTTCGTATCACTTGGCTTATCCTCATTTTTTTAGGGATTATTACATCTTCATGACGAGAGGAATCTAAAAAGTATAAAATTTTGATCGAAATCCAATATTTTTTGAATAAAAACGAAAAAAGTGACTTATTGCCTTATTTTTGTTTTTATGTGGGTTTGTTTGGCTTATTTTTTATGGGAAAGCCAATGACTTTTTTAGAAGAACAAGCCTTTAATATAGTCCAAACTTGGTTGAAGTAAAATACTACTAAAAACTAGCTAGTGTAATAGAGAAACTACTACTAAAAAACAAGAGGGAACTTGCATTTTACTCCAATTTGCAGGGCACCTGGTTTTATATGTTATTCTTTTATTTCGTTGACGTATTTGAGCTGTCGACTGAAAGCCCTCAACTCTGAACTTGAAATGCGCTGGCTTTCCACATTTGAGCTCTGCTCTCAGTATAAGAGAAAGAGGAGTGGAAATCCAAAGAGATTTCTTATGCTTATCTGACTTTTCTACGTGGATACTCGATCATTTATTTCACTCTACCTTCTATCGGGTCCCTCGGTACACGCTTATGGAAAGCGTCCACACAACACACCCCATGACTTGATCATAAGGGAAGGAAGAAATTAAAAAAAAGGAAAAAAAAACCATGCCCTGATAAAATACAGATCGAGTTGGCTGATTGGCTCTGATAAAATACAAAAAATACAGAGTTGGCATAGTCAACAAGGTGCCACGTTCGTAATAAAGACGCAAGTCGATGGACATTTCCCTAATTGGACTGGCATAAATAGAGTACTTCATATTCTTCTGAGGACACACCACAAGAAGTCAACAACTGCTGTACGCATAGCCATTACAAAGAAGTGGGTTAAGAAAATGTCGAATGCGTTTTTCTTCAAAGCTCTTGTTGTCTTCTTCGCCCGTCTCCTCATCAAATATTTCAAAAACCCAAAAACCTTACACAGAAGCTACAGCACCACAACCCAATCCAAATTTCACAAGTACCCTTCTCTTGCTCATAGACAAGAAGACCTGTTGGACCACACTTTGATCTTCAGCGTCGAAGGATCTCTCTTGAAATCCCAATCTCTTTTTCCTTACTTCCTGTTAGTAGCCTTTGAAGCTGGTAGCATCTTAAGGGCACTTATTCTCTTCATTCTGTACCCATTTATTTGTGTTGTTGGCCATGAGATGGGTTTGAAAATCATGGTCATGATTTGCTTTCTTGGGATCAAAGAACAGAGCTTTAGAGCGGGAACAGCTGTTTTACCCAAGTTCTTTTTGGAGGATGTTGGTTTGGAAAGCTTTGAGGTGGTAAGGAGAGGTGGGAAGAAAGTTGGGGTCACCGATTTGCCTCGGGTAATGGTTGATAGTTTTTTGAGGGATTACATGGAGATTGACTTTGTAGTTGGCAGGGAACTGAAGGTGTGCTCTGGCTACTTTGTGGGGTTGATGGAAGAGAAGAAGAAGAAGATTGTTCTAGATGAGGTGCTTGAAGACGACAAGACAGCATCTAAAATCATTGGAATTAGTAGCTTCAACATATCTCTTGATCATCAATTGTTCTCTCTCTGCAAGGTAAGACTACTCTCACACCACGACATTATTATTGGTGGATCTCCAAATATTTGTATTTTTTCTGTTTGAACTACTTAGTATTTTGACAACAAAACACAATCATATTTCTTGACAACGACACGATTATATTTCTAAATTCATGTGTTAAGAGATTTCAATAATGTCATGTGATTGTATGTTCTTTTAATAGTTTGTCCCTATCTAATAATTTCGCGAATTATTACACTTTTAACAATTTAAAATTGCAGTTGTCACTCCAAGTCAAGGGGAAACAAGAAAAAAATGCATTTTTATGATAATGAGAACAAACAAAACGATTCGGGGCCAGAGCCCACCAAGCATTTAACTTGTCATATTTTTTTTTCTTGAATGTATGCATATGAATCGATAGAGAAAAGTTAACAGTCCCTTATTATTGTGGTGGTTGTTGTAACAGGAAATATACTTGGTGAGTGGGGCGGACAGGAGGAACTGGCATCATCTTCCCGCGGAGAAATACCCCAAGCCCCTTATCTTCCATGATGGCAGATTGGCATTCAGACCGACCCCACTGGCCACTCTTGCCATGTTCATGTGGGTCCCATTTGGATTTTCCCTAGCCCTCTTCAGGGCCATTATTGGCTTAACATTGCCCTACAACATGCTCATTCCAATCTTAGCCTTCACCGGCCTCCGGCTCCAGGTTAAAAATCCCTATTTCTTACAGTACTCTGTTTCTAAACCCAAAGGCCTTCTATACGTATGCAACCACAGGACCTTGTTGGACCCACTGTACTTCTCTTTCGGTCTAAAGAAGCCCGTCACGGCCGCGACATACAGCCTGAGTAGAGTATCGGAGATCATGGCGCCCATCAAGACCGTCCGATTAACGAGGGACAGGAATCGAGATGCTGAGATGATGGAGAGGTTGTTGAACCAAGGGGACATGATTGTTTGCCCCGAAGGCACCACTTGTAGGGAGCCATTTTTGTTACGGTTCAGCCCGTTGTTTGCGGAATTGAGCGACGATATAGTCCCCGTGGCGATGGACGTGAAGGTGAGCTTGTTTTATGGGACAACTGCGAGCGGGTTCAAGTGTTTGGACCCCATTTTCTTCCTCATGAACCCTTTCCCTAGTTACACCATTCAGTTCCTCGATAAGGTCAGTGGTGCAAATAGTGAGAAATCGAGGATTGATGTGGCTAATTACGTACAGAGTGAGATTGGGAAGGCTCTGGGGTTTGAATGCACTGGGCTTACTAGGAAGGACAAGTACTTGATCTTGGCAGGGAATGACGGGGTAGCTTACAGTACTGTTAAAAGAAGCTAGAACTACGTGAGTTACGTGCGTACCTTAACATACGTTGTAGCAATATGGCTTTTTTACTAGTACATGTATTTCCATCCGAATCCAAATGGGGTAAACTTGTTGTGCATTAGCCTGTTTTGGACTTAGATCATTCTATTAATTGATTGCGTGTTTTGCCGGGATTGTCCGCTCAATTTTACCTTACAGTGTTCATATTTGAGAGAGCATGCAGTGAAGATCTCATTTACTTTTTCTCCTGTAGTGATTTTTTTTTAATAACTTAGGTGTTTGGGCTAGTTTACATGTCCTTCGACTAAATCCTTGGAAGAGACTAGTACTGCAACCCACAGCCATAACTCTCCACTTAAATCATAGTTTGCCTATAGGGGGAATCGAACTTTGCCATGTTGCAAGCGCAAATTCGTCCTTACCACTGGGACAAACATACAAATGGGCTGTGAACAGGAGAAAAGGGTGGTTTTGTTTGTTTTTTAATAACTTAGGTGAAAAGGGGTGTTGACGTGAGGTATGGTAAGGAGCGCTGAATGTATGGAACTTTTGTTCCGATTTTAAATGTACGTGGCTCGCCCGCACCAGTTGAAGTAATTCTTCGATGGTCTTGTTTAACCGCAAGTGCTCAACACTCTCGAGTCTCGACACCACTTGTATGGGGGTTCATATGCTTAGCTATTGGCCTCGAATGAATATGTGGTGTTAAATGAATTTTTGGTAATCTTGACCACATATTCATGTGGAGTCTAAACATTTAGTCTTGAGGTCCAAGTGGATCTATGGTGGTGGAGGGTTGGATCACCACGTAGTGGTGTTCTAGGATCACTTAATAATTTTCGTGATATAACAATGTTTAGGCGCCACTTGACTGTATGGACCTTACAGAAAATATGTGGGGTTAAGGAGTGTTGGGATAACACGTAACGATGCTTCAAGGCCATCCAATAATAATTTTTCTGTTGATATACGGTGGGATTTTTTTAAAAAGCTAATTAAAGTGTGCGTAAACTGTTCAAACTTCCTAACTGAACGGAAAAAAAAAAAAAAGGCGCTCATGAATGGCTTCTAGCTGTAATTAAGTTTAGGGCCGGATTCCAATTATTAATGAATTCAAGAAGGCGCACATGCACATGAATGAACCAAGAAAGCCAAACCGAGGCACAGTTTTAAATGCATGGCTGTGAATCTCGACCTTTAATTTCTTCTTTATATTATCTCTAGCTAGTAGAGTATAGTTTTAAACGCATCTCTTTAATTAATATAAGATAATAGTATATCTTTTATCAACTCCTACAAACCTAATAATCAGCTCTAGAAATTTCATAAATTGGATCCCATCTGTCGAATTTCCACGTGAATTAATTAATTTGTAACACCAGATTTTGAGTATCATATATAGCTAGCTCTTTTCAAATAAAAAAAAAGAAAAAGAAAAAGAAAAGGAGTATCATAGTACGTAGCAATTTTAAAGTTTGTGAGCCACGTACAAATGAATCCTCTTTGTGAGAACCACACACACTGACATTAGCACACTAATCCCATTTATTAGTTTTGGACTCTATATATCTGCCCGGCCTAAGTACAACCCTAGCTAAGAGAATAGCCGTATCTTTTTGATAATCATGATTCTTGCATGCATCCTCCTTAATACATATAGCCAGCCATCATCGATCCTTCTAGGGTGGCTGGGGATTGGGAGCCTTCTAAACTGAATGAGATCGTAAATAAATCCTCTGGGTTAGAAAGTGAACTACTGGATCCAACCATTGAAATCAATCCATAGTTGAATCGATCAGCAGGGGTTAGAAAGTTAAGATGATCAATTGCAT
Organism: Rhododendron ovatum; assembly: GCA_019656835.1. Taxonomy (NCBI): domain Eukaryota; kingdom Viridiplantae; phylum Streptophyta; class Magnoliopsida; order Ericales; family Ericaceae; genus Rhododendron; species Rhododendron ovatum. The sequence continues at coordinate 34,172,899 of CM033793.1, forward strand.
GCCTTAATTTCAATTCCTCCTACAATTAATTAATACCAACTGATGTACTACTACGTACTGTAACAAACTTCATTTTAAATGATTCAGTTAACGCTTATATATATATATCCATCCAATGAACATTACGTGCCAGTTAGTGGAGGATGCAGGGATTTGGTATAGACTGGGCACTATTAATCATGGTCTGGAAATATTTTTCACCACAAAGTTTAATGGGTTTTTCTTTTCAGTCTTGATTCATATGTTTTGAAGATATATATATATATGTTCTTCAAATCGAAAAACTTAAAATTTTGGCATACGATCTACACGTACATGAATTACAAAAATCAAAAGCATGTAACAAACAAGATTAACAATTAATTTAGGAATCCTAAGTCATGCATTTCAAGAACGCGATATAAGCAAAGATTCGATTTGAAAATTGTGTACACGGAATCCTAATCGTAACATATGCATGAGTAGTAAAAAAGTTGTCTAATAGAATCATACTCCATAAAATTTGAGAAGAGGTGATGTGTGAGAGAAAAATGGTGAAGCAATAAGGGCTAATTTGATTTCTTTTGGGACTTATAATGAAAGTCCATGGAGGTAATAACATCTATTTACAGGGTCCGACTCTGGCGTCTTAGTTTTAGACGGCTTTTTTTTGTTTATTGTTTTCTGTATTTTCGGACCCGTAGTGTCCGCTTTTATTGTCTTGTGTTTTCTTTTATATATTATTTGGGATGATTTTATTCGTCGAAAAACATCTATCTACACAGAGCAATAGTATAATTATATGTGGAGGTAAATGAAAATTCATAAGAATATATGCATAGGGGCCGTCTAAGTGCAAATAGATAAGGCGCGTGACCCCCTTGGTCTCTCGTTAAATTCGCCCCTGATCACTGTGATTCTACTTATAAAAGGCTAGCTCATTGTCACGTTTTTAATTTTTGTATAGCTTTTCTCAATGACATGACACTCGGATATGAGTGAATTCTTCTACCTGTTCAGTTTTCATTGCATATTGTACGTGTGTCTGAATATGATTAGATTTTGATCGATGGAAAAATGAGCAAACGGACGTGCAACATTATATAATTGTTGATTTTGTTAGTTCAAAAATAAAAAATTCACATGCATGGTACCTAATGATCATAGAGTTTTCGATCGAGCTACAATAGGAGTATTGTTTTTCTTTTCTTAAGGGTAGGTACAGGCCAGGTACAACTCATTAATTCCCTGCAACTTTAAATGTGATAATTGAAGAAACAAACTAACTACTTCAGCTACTCGACTTTAGGCTTGGCATTTCTTAATTTCTTCTCAATATTCTTATATATGGTATATAGACAGACAGACAGACAGATGCATGGCGAGGTATTTAAATTAATTCATTTTATTGTTTTTTCAATCAGTAAAATAATCAGCCGATGGAACTCCATAACATAAATAGTACTACTCTGTAGGAGCATGAAAATAGTACTGAAATGGATCAGGTCCACTTTCTTTTTTCTTGGGCACATGCATGTGGGCAGCAGCATTTGACACCATAGCCAGTGACCAAACAAATAATTCCATATGTATATGCCACCGAAAGCTCCAGATAATAAAGGCTTATGCAAGCTTTGTCCCTTTATTTGGAGTTGTAATTTTTTTTTTTTTAATCCTCTATTTGGAGTTGTATTTGTAAAGAGAGTTTGACTTATATAGTGCTGGTGAAAGATATGATTGGAATTTTTTTATCATGTGAATTCTCCAGATTGATGTAATTGTCACGAATTTATCGCTAAATATATATATATATATATATATATATATATATATATATATATATATTCCAAATAAGACGGGAAAATACCCTAAATTTCTAGGATAACAGGTTGTTAAATTTTACCTTATTTTTAGTTTTCTATTATTCTAGTAGTAGTTTGACATACGACAACTTTAGTATTTTTGTCAAGTATTAGGGTATTAGTATAATAGTTACCACGAAAATTATATCAAATTAGGCATTCATTCACATCAAGTCAACAATATCAACCACAAGCTCGACAATCACAACTTCAATAGAAAACATGAACAAAACCATATATATATACACACACACGGGACGGTTCTAGCTTCTAAAAATTATTTTAAAACGTTTGTAAAAAATTTATACATAATTGATTTTTACAATCTATATATTTTACTTTTGAGAACCTAAAAAAGGAAAGAAATTCTTAAAATTTCAAAGCTAGGTTTGGGTAACTTTTGAAATTCTGCAACACAAATTGTCCAAAAAAAGAATAAAATTATCATAATCTAGCTACTGCAACAAACATGTTTATCAACTTTTACTAAAATCCGAAATATAAAATCTGTAGCAGAATTTGAATTTAAAATTTAGAATTTGTATACACGCCCTTAGTACATTAGAATCGGATCAAACAAAAAATGGAATCCAAATTAAATAAATTGATAGCGATCCATTTTCCAATAATTGTAGCAGGAGTATAGTATATGTTTTGGTAGGGATTTAGCAACTCTTTTCCAGAATGTCACTAGGGTTTCAGTATTGGGAGATTTTTGTTTTGGTCGGGAGAATTGGGATTGGTAGATTACTTTCGGGAAAAAAAAGAGTGCCAAGCCCATCTACGGGAGTACTCTCTTTACCAAAAGGGATAGGAAGCCCAAGTTTACACACCATTTGGGCCTAACTTGTCTAACTGCATGCAATTTTTTTTGGAAATTTTCACTTAGGACCATAAAATTTTGCCCATTAAAAATCGAGAAGTATTTACTTTGTTTGTTAAGAGTCACTGGTCCTATTTTGCTCATCCCATCAGCTTGGCAATCAGGTAAGTCGTGCTGGATTTATGGTACCCTATCCGTTGCTTTTTTTTATTGGGACGGGAATATAACGAGCAACATCGAGAGGTGGCGCCGTCGAGATTTGTAAATAATCAAGTTTGCATTTGTCTAAATTTATTCTCTTAAAAGGCTTTTGACCATTCAAAAATTATTGATGAGTGATAAAAACAAAAATAAGAAAGATTGAGAAATAAAATTATGTTTCATAATTTGGTATTATCATTTTTTATGTTGTTTTTTTAAAATCTACATAGAGAAACATATAAAATAATTGATTGATAGAGTAGTACAGTATAAATCGGGAACAGGGCAGGATAAACGAGCCAATGAACCAAATATCGTCCATGCTCAGCTTTCTTACTAGAGCGAGGAAACCTAGCATGGAATGGATTGGCGGTTAAAATATAGGTATTTGGAATAATTTAGTAAAACATCGGGGGGCTGATAGATAATTCGAAGGAGCTCCCTCCATCTCCTTTACATATAGGCCGTAACCCCCAACCTTCTCTCGTCTAGGGTTTCGATTTTTCTCGATATTCATTTGAGAATCAGTCTCGAATATTCTCCAAAGCCTCTCGATTTAAGGGGGGTTTTCTGCGATTCGGTGGGAAGATTAGGGTTTTAGATGGGGACGGAGAGAAAGAGGAAGGTGAGCTTGTTCGATGTGGTGGATGAGACCTCTGCAAAACTTGCCAAATTCAACGGCGGCGGTGGCGCAGGAAGTAATCTGATAAATCGGTGGAATGGAAGGCCATACTCGCAGAGGTATTACGAGATATTAGAGAAGAGGAGGACCCTTCCTGTTTGGCACCAGAAGGAAGAGTTCTTTCAAGCCTTGAAAGCCAACCAAACCCTAATCTTGGTTGGTGAAACTGGCAGTGGTAAAACTACTCAGGTCCGTTCCTCTCTGAATTAGATTACTTGATTTGTTTTGTTGCTCAGAAAGTATTTTGCCCCAGGTGCAACGTTTTGTGTGCTTTATTTGGCATTCATAGATTACTTGATTTGTTTTGTTGCTTAGGATTTAGTATTTTGCCCTAGGGTGCAACGTTTTGTGTGCTTTATTTGGCATTCATGTTTTGGGTTGGTGAGATCAAAATTGACGTAGGTTGCATCCTTTTTTTTGCTGACGGCCTAATAATTTCGAGTTATAGCGATGTTGTCCTGGAGCTGTATTTACTAGTACTTCGTTACACTGTGTTGTAGTGAGGATACTTACTGCAGTTTGGTAAGCTGGTCTGCAAGTGCCGTAGGGATGAGATATTGCATTTTTAGAAGTTGGTTAATGGTACTGAGTAAGTCGTAAATAAGGGGTAAATAAGGGGCTAGACGTCTGATGCCTAAAAATTCGATAGCTCCTTTGGCTGTTTCAGTACTTATTTGTACTTTGTCAAATATAGCTTATTGTTTTGTTTTGTTTTTTTATGAGCTTTTGCCACGCAGAAATAACTAGTCTCTGTACATTGGAATATAAACGTATAAATGGTGGAACATCAATTCTTAACAAGGGTAGAATTCCTTTTTTGCAGATACCTCAGTTTGTTCTGGACGCTGTTGATTTAGATGGACCAGATAAGCGCAGGAAATACATGATAGGCTGCACCCAACCTCGCAGGGTGGCTGCAATGTCTGTTTCTCGTCGAGTTGCTGAAGAGATGGATGTAACTATTGGAGAAGAAGTTGGCTATAGCATTCGTTTCGAAGACCAGAGTAGTGCAAGGACAGTTTTGAAGTAAGCTAGTACCTCTGTGGTCTAGTTATTTATTTTTCCTTTTGAATGTTGTCTCTATATATATCTGTTTATGGCCAGTAAGTCAGCTGTCTGGTGTGTTTGGTCTCTTTGTTTTCTTTTGCGTAGTCATGTGGTAAGAATTTCCTTTTTCATGACAGGTATTTAACAGATGGTATGCTTTTGAGAGAAGCTATGACGGACCCGCTTTTGGAAAGGTACAAAGTGATAATTCTTGATGAGGCACACGAAAGAACTCTGGCAACAGATGTTTTATTCGGGCTTCTAAAAGAAGTGCTGAAAAACAGACCGGATCTCAAGTTAGTTGTTATGAGTGCTACCCTTGAGGCAGAGAAGTTTCAAGGTTATTTCCATGGTGCACCTCTTATGAAAGTTCCAGGAAGGCTATTCCCTGTCGAGATTTTATACACCGAGGAGCCTGAGAGGGATTACCTTGAAGCGGCACTCCGTACTGTTACTCAGATACACATGCATGAACCACCTGGTGACATACTTGTATTTCTGACGGGTGAGGAGGAGATAGAAGAAGCATGTCGGAAAATACATAAAGAAGTTGCAAATATGGGAGATCGCGTGGGCCCTGTGAAAGCAGTTCCCCTGTATTCTACCCTTCCTCCAGCTATGCAGCAGAAGATATTTGAACCTGCTCCACCTCCCCTCACGGAAGGCGGTCCTGCAGGGAGGAAGATTGTGGTGTCTACAAACATTGCAGAAACATCTTTGACTATAGATGGCATAGTTTATGTGATAGACCCTGGGTTTGCCAAACAAAAAGTGTATAACCCTCGAATACGTGTTGAATCTTTATTAGTCTCTCCGATATCAAAGGCTAGTGCACACCAAAGAGCAGGGCGTGCTGGAAGAACACAACCAGGAAAATGTTATAGACTGTACACTGAGAAAAGTTTCAATAACGATCTTCAGTCGCAGACCTACCCAGAGATACTGAGATCAAATCTTGCGAATACGGTTCTCACCTTGAAGAAACTAGGGATAGATGATCTTGTCCATTTTGATTTCATGGACCCCCCTGCCCCCGAGACGTTGATGCGTGCTTTAGAGGTGTTGAATTACTTGGGAGCATTGGATGATGAAGGCAACTTGACGAAACTGGGTGAGATCATGAGTGAGCTCCCCTTGGATCCACAGATGGGAAAGATGCTTGTTGTCAGCCCCAAATTTAACTGTTCAAACGAGATTCTGTCAATATCGGCCATGCTTTCAGGTATGTGATTGGATGCCTAGAGTCTCCTTGTGTGTGTGTCTTGAGTCCAATTCTAGGTCTTCAATAAAGTAAAACAATGATTGGCTGAGAAAGTCCTTCACTAGTAGTGAAGGAATGCCCATCATTCGTAGCATGTGCGCAGATGGGTTCTGTGCACATGTGAGTTTCATATTAATTGCACTCTTATGTAGATTGGTACATATGTGTGCAGTTAAATGTATGTGTGTCCACTTAGGTTGTCATCAGCAATTGTCCTGTCTGTGATTCCATGCCCGTGTTGGCATGCACCATAGAATTTATAAGTAAGTGCTGATGCATATAGTTGCAGTTTCTCAGTATTCTCTCATGAAGTTGCAGTCTCGCCTCTATGCATCTGCTGACCTACCGTGGGCCTCCTCTGTGATAACCAATTTTTTCTTTAGTACCCAATTGCTTTCTCCGGCCTAGGGAGGCTCAAAAAGCTGCAGATGAAGCAAAAGCAAAGTTTGGGCACATTGACGGGGACCATCTGACGCTCTTGAATGTATACCATGCCTACAAGCAAAATAGTGAGTTTTAGTTGCATTTAGTACATTGCTTTTGCTTTAAGAATGATATGGGCCACTATTAACATTGTTGGTGTGCCTAATCCTGTGTTTTTTTGAATGGGTTTCAGATGAGGATCCATCTTGGTGCTACGAAAACTTTGTTAATCATCGAGCATTAAAATCTGCTGATAATGTAAGACAACAGCTAGCTCGGATCATGGTTAGGTTCAACCTCAAGTTATCCAGCACAGATTTTAACAGTCGTGACTACTACATCAACATAAGAAAGGCTATGCTAGCTGGATATTTCATGCAAGTGGCTCATCTGGAGCGCACTGGACACTATTTGACTGTGAAGGACAACCAAGTAATTTTGATTATTCATCTCTTCTTTTGAACTTTAGTGAAATAAAGTATTTGAAGCTCAGAAGACAATAATATGTCTTACATTTGGATGTTGATTGTGGAAAATGCAGGTGGTTCACTTACACCCTTCAAATTGCCTGGATCATAAGCCAGAGTGGGTCATCTATAACGAGTTTGTCTTGACAAGCAGAAACTTCATCCGCACAGTGACAGATGTTCGTGGTGACTGGTTAGCTTCTGTTTCTTACTTGTCATATTATTTTATGGCATTGATATCTTTTTAGTAGCTTAATAATTTGCTAATGGTTTCACTCAATTTTTATATTTTGATGGTATGCGAAACGAGTGTTAAGTGACATTGGAAGGAAGATTAGCAAAGCTCATATTACTAAATGATGTGTACTACTATACCTGCTACACTACTCACTTTTCTGTTACTCCTTCATAAGTTGGCCTTTGCATGTTTGTTTCATGGTAGAGCCCATGTATGATATCCTACTAAATTTGAAGTGGTAGGCAATGAAATTATGGAGGTTCAAGAAGATCAAATCCACCTTTCAATTGACAAATTTCTATGTTGAACGTGAACATGTCTCATTTGTAGTATGTTTTTGTCACATATATTTTCTATTTTTATGATCTTTGCTAATATTCAGTTTCTCGAGAAAGCTCTTTTGATACCATCTCAGTGCTGTGTATAGTCTGGATTTTCTAAATAAAAAAGAACATGATATTTGATAACCAAGAGTGGTTAAAATAGGAAACAAAAAGATAAGCAAAAGTTTGTCATTGTCCTGAAAAATGTTATCGTCATGGTAAGAGCTGTTACTCTTTTTACGGTATGCATCGTGTGTATAGGCCCACCCCCTTTTGTTGGCAACCGTTATTGATATTGGCATCTTTACTTGTTTTGAAAGAAGGCATGCATTATTATGTTATCGTTGTTGTAGATGGGACTATATATTGTGTGTTTTCTGGATTCCAGATTACCCACTCTCCATTTTATTCAAATTTTTGCTTCTTTTTTTTTTCCCCTGGTTTGATTCAGGTTAGTTGATATAGCGCCACACTACTTTGACCTTGCGAACTTCCCACCATGTGAGGCAAGGCGGAAGCTTGAAAAGATTTACAAGAAAAGGGAAAGGGAGAGGGAGGAAGAGAAGGACACGAAGTAGAGCTTCTGCTGCCCCTCTCATGTTTCTACCACCGAGGTAGATGCGAGACCAAGGATCTTATAGTATATTGAGAGCCTGCTGTTCGGATGCCTCTCGACTGTGTCGAAATTGACTAATGCAACCCTTCCGCAAATTTCTTGTGGTGCAGACATGCAGAATTCCTTGTATCCTTTATTTAAGAGAAACTCAGAGCTGTACGAAGTTGTATGATTTCTCCTAATTTGTTTTACATCTTATCTTTTCTTGCTTTTTATTGTTCTTCAACTATGGCGGGACTACTGTGGGCAATTGTTCTTTCTTTATTATGAATTATGGAGTTTAGACTACTAACTGTAAGCAAGCGTATCTCACATCCAAAATGTTGCCATCCTTGGGTATTTGGCTTTATTAACTTGGCCAAAGTTCATTTTTGTTCCTTTCATAGTCTCTTAAACCATGGAAGAATGAGGAGTGAATTTCTTTATTGCGGGCCTGAGGCCTAAACCAACTCGATCAAGTGCCATGCCCGAACTGGGAACCACACAAATAATCAAACATTTGGTCTGATCACCTAATCAGATCCGCCCACAACATAACGTAGAACCTTATATCTCTGAACTCAACTTTGTTAAAAACTAGGTGAAAAGGCTCAGGCTGAATCTACCCAGCTTTTAATGCTTTTTTTCCCCCAACTGCTACAGAAGCAGAATTTTGATTGCCCTGAAAACATAGTACTTAATTCTTGCATTGCCTTACAATGTACACGTACAAATATCTTGGGAAAGAAGTACTATTACAATCATCCTCTTCTCTTTGTATTTTTTGGTAATAACCCAAGTTTTGTTGAGCAAACAGTCGCGTGAGAGCAAGAGCATCCACTTCCGCATCCAATTTTTGTAGTAATATTTTCCTCTATTGAAAGCTGCAATCCACCCCTCAAGGCCCAAATTTCTGCCATAAGACTAGAGTTTGCAGGCATGTCCCGATGAAACCCGCTAATCCTTTGACCATCATGTTTTCGAATTAATCCCCCATGGTAGCTTTCCCAAAAACACAGTTAAAGGTGCTGTCTGTGTTTAGTTTGATTCGTTTGAAGGTGCCCCGAGATGGTAGAGATCATCCCATACATATCCTCTGACTATCAGTCGGTCAGGGCTCACTTATTAGTTTAACATGCCAATACATACATCATCCGAGAAAACTTGCAACTTTCAAATACTCCATTCGTCCTCTAATCTTAATCAATTACAACAAAAGTTTTACATTTTCATGCATACCTTTTTTATTTTTTTTCGAAGCCATGTAAATATCTCAAATAGTTCTTTAAATTGGGCCAATAAGTTCAAACACTTTACTAGTTTACTGTTATATCCGAAAAACAGCATGACTTATGCTATAAACTAAAATTGGCATGCGGTATTAGCCAACAAAGTAGATGAATAGTGCATAGGTCAATAGCTAGTGGTTCTCCCTCCCGACAACCTTTTGTAGAGTTCATCGATTTCCCCCTGCACGGCATGTAACAACTTGTATAAGCCCCTTTTCCATAGAGAAAATTATTGGACTGAATAAAGGAAAGAAGAGAGTCGAACCATTTACCTTGTAACACTTGAATAGTATACCTCTTTTCTTCTTTAGTGTAGGAGTCACCAAATCCCTTCCCGCATCGAATTGCTGTGGTTCCAGAATGACACCCTTGATATGTTCAAATCCTCTCAACTGGTATTAGAAAAAAACGCAGATGACTCAAATAACTGAAAAATATCTGGTTCTAATGATCTTAACCCACTCAACAAAGGAAGCAAAAGGTTTATGATACTGATAGCACTTTGAATGGACGTGACACAATCATTCATATTTGGGGGCAAATTTCTCCGCTGGCCAATACCTTGTTTCGCTCTGCTGTAGACTTTAGCTCGAGGCGAACGTAGTCTCGTAGTTGGTTGAGGGAGCAGAGCTCAGAGAAGGAACCTCTTTGGCCGTTCTGATGGGCCCACCTTAGGGTGTTCTCTTCGTGCAGTACAACTACTGCAACAAGCATCGACTTGAAGCTATCCCCATATACCCAGATCTAAGCAGCAGAAAAAAGAAAACAATTCACTTAAAAAACCAAGAACGCTCGATCGTCAAACAAATTGAATTTACTACGAAATCAACTCATAAAGAAGAGATGATGCTCACATCCTCAACAATTGGGGTGATGCAATAAACTTTCTCCAGATATTCAAGAGCAACATACTCTCCTTGAGATAACTTAACTAGATTTTTCTTCCTATCGATAATTTTAACCACCCCATTAGGTAGCATCTCCCCTATGTCACCTGACAATGCAAAGGAAATATTAACAGACAAGTTGTTATTTACTTCCTCTTTTTTTTGTAAATCAGGTGTCAGGGTCAGAAGTTGTTATTTACTAATTACTACAAACAATTAGTTCAAGGGGGAATGAGTCGTATATACCTGTGTGAAACCATCCATCTATAAGGGTCTCTCTTGTCAACTCTGGATTCTTGTAGTACCCAGCGAAAGCAGATTTTCCCCGTACACATATCTCACCACGTGGAGGGTCTCCAAGCGGATCGTAACCCATCTCTGGGACTTCCTCCAGACGCAACTCGCTAGACACAAATGCAGAACCAACAGTACCAAGAAAGCTCATTTCATCCGGAAAACCAACAGTAGTCAAACCACAAGTCTCCGTCAGCCCTGAATTAAACTTCACGTGGTCATTCGACAATGTGCAAAAGATAGTAACTAATTTCGGTCTTCTAGACTCAGAGCTTTTGCCTCTTTTCTTTTTTTCTTTTTTTTTATTTATAGTTTTGTTAATTCTATCATTTGGATCATTTGGAAACTATAAAAGGGTTGACAACTCAAAGTTGAATTTGTGTCCTCTACTATATGCTAAACAAGTGGCTTGATCATGATGGTTCATAATTCTAGATTTTCTATGTAAGACTTGTATAGATTTCTCTGCTTAGTCTCTGTACTTTGAGAAATAAAGTTTACCATAGCCTTGTAATACAAAAGCACAGGAAGTAACGCGCAAGAACTCTTCCACCTCACTGCTTAAGGGGGCACCTCCGGATACTATTAGACGAATCCGACCACCTAGTCTGGATTTTACCTGAACGAAGACATCAACATGTCAGTTAGCAGTATCTTCAAAATGGTAATAGTTTCCTCAATGTCAAGCACAAAAACAAAAAACTGCCACCGCAGATGTCAATAACATCCGCTACCAAGAATGGGTGGTGGTGTGGAATTGGGACGTAATGGGTTGTAGACAAAAAAAAAAATCACGAAATAACAGAAATAGCAGAAAGTAGCATCAGCATTATGATGGTTCTGAAAAAACTCACATGTTACACTCGAGTTTGTTAGATGTAGACCTGTAGGGGTTATGTATGTTTTGGCCCAAACTACCGGAGGTGAGGTGTAAACAATCCATTTTCTTTCGACAAGTAAAACAAAAACAAGAAAAACATGACACTAGTTTAAGAGGAGGCATACAACCTTTCTAAATGCCAGCAGATCAGCCAACCATGATGCATTTTTCTGCTTAAATCCTAAATTCAACCAGGCCAGTTTGCTGTTTGACAAAGTAGACACAGAAAAACATCAAGCAAAAAGATTTGCATGCAAAAAGATATGAACACAGCTACCAAAAAAGAAAGATCTGTACCAAAAAAAGAAAAAAGAAAACAGAAACTATCTTACTATTTGTAAAGAATGTGAAAAATTGCCCTCCTCCTTGGATTGAGCTCCTCTAATGCTTTTATGACACCTGTAAGGAAAATAAAGATGGCTGTTGGGTGGAATGCTCCATATTAATTGCAATTTGTGTTGAATGACCAATGACTACAAAAGACTTCCATGCCTTCGTGTATCCTTTCAAAAACTCGAGGTACACCAGCAAGAAAAGTTGGTTTCAACTCCATCAGATCATCCTTTAGTGCATTAAGATCCTTCAAGGAATAAAGAGTGACAAAATTGAAGCAGAAAAAGAAAAAGAGATCCATAAAAACATACAAATTTGAGAACCTTATGCTCCGCTTGGTTTGTGGAAAGCTCAAGAGAGAAATTACAATAAAATGGAACACTCTAGCAGTTATCTCTCTCCACCCTTGTCTTTTGGGACAACCTACCACTAGGCACCACCACCCTGAAATAGGCAAAGTTATGCAATTGCTTCCCCGACAATATTTTATTCTTTTACATACTTATTTCTCACATCTTTTGACCCATCCTAGAAAATCAAAAGCAGGAGTTTCTCGCCTTTTTCTCGACTTCAAATTTTCCTTTGCCCCTATCTTTCCAGGAACCAAATGAGTGTCTTCCGTCTTTCTGAAAATCTAGAAAAACTTCTAGCAGCTTACCCCATGGTAGTAGCCAACAGAAGCACCCTTGTGGAAAAAATATTCTTCAATCATGCGGTCAAGGATATGAGCGAGGGGCAAGAAAGATATGTAAACATCATCCACTGTCATCTATCAAGAGGCCAAGAGTCAGTATATAACAGATAGAGAAAGAGGGAAACATGAAACTGTTAAACAGTAAACCTAGCACGTTGAATAGATGAATTTTTTGAATCACATGCTTGTGCTAGACATATGTGTTGTCACACGTTTCTCCCTACACAACATTCTTTGAAAGATTAGACGAATAAATTAATATGACTGCATATGAGGTTGCAATTTAATTGGTATTACACAGAAAGTCTCAGAACATGACGCCTCGTAATAAGATGGTAAATGCGTAAATGGTTTGCCCTAAAAGACAATTTCTATCCCCTGGATAGATGGTGCATCTCAGAATAGTACAACTTATACATAAGCTAAAAGTAACATGTGCAAGACATCAACTCTAGTAGATCCTATCATGACACTAGAACTTGTGAGCATTAACATCGTAAGGTGTGAAAACAAATACTACCAGACTTTTATGCATAATATGACTTACCTTGTCTTCAAATTGGTCCATAAAGAGATCCAACCCTCCTATGCATGTTACAACGTTTTCATGTGTTAGAATAACACCTTTTGGATCTCCACTGGTGCCGCTAGTGTACATTATAGTACATATGTTTAGTGGCTGAGGTGGCGAAAGCTCTGATGGGTAGTCCTTTCCCTGGCAAATAACAGAAGGAAATCAACGACATCCAGGCTACATGAATCTAATTCTTCTTACCCTTCTGACAATCATTTCAACACCAGAGAGATCAAACCTTCTGCACGTCAAATAGCAGTCTAAAGATGGATGAATGTCAGACTGGCAATATGTGATATTTAAAACTAACCATGCGAAGGAACTCATTCCAGGAATATGGTTTTACTTCAATGGAAGCTGCCTTATTTTTCTCTTCCACTGTCAATGAAGTGAAGCAAACAATCACTGCAACCACAAGAAAAACCTAGTTAAGTGCCTTTCCCTGGTCTTGACAAAAGTGGTTGTAACAAATCGTAAGTTTAGTCTCACTTTTCAGCCGTTTCGCATGCGCACACTCTGGATCTAGTAGCTGTGACAACAAACATAGAAATTAAGACCCATTGAAAAGGCGTTGCAACATGAACTCAAAGGTAAGCTCAAGGGTTTTCAGTTCTCACTTCTTTAACTTTCTTATCTTGGACGAAAACGAAATCAATCTCCGCATGACCAATGATAAAGTTTACAGCACCTGGCCCTGTCTCCAATATATTTCACTATGTAGTTAATAAATTGCAGCTAAATTTAAAAACAAAAACAAATATATCGGCTTCTATCATCTAAAAGAGTATCCTACGTGAGCATTGAGTACCACTCATAGATTCTCCTACTACCATAATAAAAGCACAATATTTAACTCCAAGATCTTTTGAAATTAAACTGGAGCAGGAAAGTCTAAAAGAAGTTGTTTACCAAGAGTATCGTATAGAGGAACACAAATTAAACTGTGTGCATTGCAGGCCTACAAACAGTAAAAAAAAAAACACTCTATAAACAAATGAACCATGAAAAAGGAAATTATACAAATAAGAAAGGAAAAAAAACCAGGTAAATAAAGTTGGAAACTACCTCCATTGCTACAATCCATTGAGGGCAATTTGATCCATAAATTCCAATTCGAGAGCCCTGTTATGAAAGGATCATTTTGTTGGATAAAATGGAATTTTAATTATTAAATTAAAAAAACCACTAGGGAGTGAATTAAAATTGACTCCATTACAATCACATGATATTTGGTTGAAGTTGGAAAGGTCTCACGTCGTTGATTAATATGGGAAATTAAGAATATATATTTCCTAAGTGTGACTAAGGAAATTGGTCTTCTCCCATTAGAGTTATATTCTTTTTATGAGAAATTATTTTGTATCAAAATCATTAATTCCTAATGGTAAAGAGGTGTGTCTACTCAAAGGGGTATAGAACTTCAAAGTGGAAAAAACAGTCTTTTCACAGTCGGTTTTTCCGGAAGAGTTTGTTTCTTCGAGTTGCAATGGTTGGCCATTCAGTGGCACCATTTCATCTTTAAGAGTCACCTCTTTTCTATTTGGTTTCTCCTAATCGTTTCCGTCCTTTCCGAATGGTCACCTTGTGCACTATAAATTAGATCATTTACATTCAGTTTCAACACTGGAAAAATTACAGAGCACATACATTACATTCATATTGAGTCTGGAAGAAAGTACTGCACAATTTTGCGTTCGCCCGTTGAACAAATTGTAGTGCTACTTCCGTTCTTCGAAAATCGGGTAATCCTGAGAGGCAAACGTTCAAGAGACCCAAGAGCACCGGTGTGGGGGACGAATTTGCTTTAAGGATATAGTATTATTCATAAAAATACTAGCCTCGATTGCCAATTTCCGGACGCTTGAAATTGGTCCATTAAGTTTCTAATCTTGTTTATTTTTGGTATGTTGCATATTTCCAGTGATAAACGAATCCCGGTTCCAACACATATCTCCAGTTGACAAACTGCTCAAGTAAAGAATTGCAATAATCAAAGAAATTGCGAAGGCATATGGCAAATAGACTATGCTTACAGGTTCGGCGCCGGATGCTCGTAATGCAGAACCGATGTGCATAACCTCCTCGTAAACTTCCTTGTATGTTTTCCATATATAAGGCCCAAACTTGAGACCAAACAAAAGGATGGAGTTACAAAAGTACCGTATAAATTGTTTACATATTGACACTACACCCACCCGGAAAAAACACAAAGATACCTTCCCATCGTTAAACTCCCGCCAACCAAGCATTCTATTCCCTGGATACTTTTCATGAGATACCCTGGATATTAGAATTTAATGTGCAGTAAATAATTACATATAATTTCATTCTAAAAACGATGAACAGTTAAGCGGCATCTACTTTTACGGTTAAATTCACAACATAGCAAAGCTTAATCAAATTCCTTTGTATATAGGACACCAATGAACCGAAATCTACATCTATGTTCTATTTGGCATAAAGAGAAATGTCGAAGATACCAAAATGTATATTATGCTGATCCGATCCCACTCCCAAGTGTTTTGAGTGGGACCCACACCCATATTGTGATTATTGAGTACAAGTTTTTGGTATCCATAGTTCACGCAATTTACCAAACTTTGAATAAAAGATAGCTTAATGTAGTCTCTAGATTCATAAAATGCAACTTGTATTTCAACAAGATTGAATTATTTTATTGTGGCAAACTGTGTGCGCCTACTGTGAAATACCTGAAAACATCCCAAGCTGTACACATATCAGCATCAGTGGGTGGAAACCCGTTTTTAGCCAGTAGATTCCGATAGACTGGCCCAACCGACGGATTCCCATCTTGCCCTTCCCTTCCCTCCTCGACCTTAACTGAAAACATCTTCATTCTATCTCCTAGCCCGTAACACCTGCACATCAAGTGCCCCAAGTACAAATATACCCTTATTTAAACAAAAAACCACAATTCCAAAGAAAGTTCATCGAGCTCCCCTAAATAAGCCAAGAGGTGAATGGGTTTTCTCGTCTTTGGCTGATTTTAGCTTATGTCAGCCAAAAACAACTTTATAAAGGTGGCCAGGAAAAAACCTATTACAGTAGTATGAATCTGAAGAGAACCAGTTTCATGCTTTTTGGAATTTGCTTTTCAATAATCGGTTTGTACCGTAAGTTTAGCTGCAACGAACACGAGTGCAGAGACCAGGAAAAATCAAAACTCGCCCGACATCATAAAGGTGGCCAGAACATTTAGTCCATAAAACTTTAAACCAACTGAGAAAACTTAAGCAAATGGCTCTATAATAGGAGTATGTGTTTAAACAGAAAGTAAAAGTACATACTACTCCTACACTGACAAAACTTGAGCAAATCCTCCAATAAACAAGTGCAGACAATTAAGTTATAGTACTACTTCCAAAGATAAACTCTCACCTAGACCAGAAAAAGTCATGAAGGATTACAAAGAAAACAAGACTGGTGACGAATTCAGTTAGAGAGTTAGTGTGCATATAAGTCAAACTTACTTGAACCCAGAACCAGAAAGAACATGAGAGATTAGATCAGCAGAAGCCCACATACAAAATTTAAAGTAAACAAAGGTACAAATTGAACTGCAGAGGAAAAAAGCCATGGCGCCCACAGAAAGTCCTAAGGTCCAAGGAAATCACGTGAGCCCTCATGTTTTAAGTTGGTGGCCGGCAGTTCTTTAATTAATTACTCCACTATCCAACGTACCGCCCTTTTAGCTCTTCCCTTTTTTTTCCTTTTTTCAACATTCAGGCAGAAGCATAGTGGAATTAGAAAACTTTTGCGAGAGTGAGGTTGAAGAGACTATAACCTTGAAAGGGCGGTGGTGACGGCGGCGGCGGTGGGTTGAAATTTATGAACGAGCTAGGGAGGTAGCAGTAGAGAGACGGTGTTGAGAGCATTGAATTGTATAAATAGGAGCGACTGAGCGAGATTACTATTAATGAAAAACAGGTGGAGGTAGGGTAGTTGAAATGTATAAATAGTATTGGGCCCATCCCATCTGACCAGAGCACCATTCAATGCATGCCCACTGGCCACTGACTTCTTCTTCTTCCTCCTCCTCCTTCTTTTGGGTGTCTCTGTCACGAAACCCTTTTACGTAGGGAATGGGGGGTTTTGCACTTCTTCGCAAGAAAACACCCCCCCTCCCATGAATTGAACAAATCAGGGAGGTGGAGTACTGGAGTAATTTTTTGGTGCGAAAGAGGGTGAGTTAATTATTGCTACTGACTATGAAACGAATAACTCTTCTGGAAGCACAGACAACCCCACATAACCCATCGTATAGGAGTATTTGTTTGTGGAGCTAATTTTTATGGTAAAACTTAAAACTGACGACTTTGAAAGACCCCTGGGTTTTTTTCCCGGTAGCGAAAAGGTGATTACTCCTCGACCCTGTTTGTTTAAGGGTTTTTTATTTTGAACTTTAATTATTATCTTACTTTTCTCTAATTATTATTCTTATTTTTCTTTTTATTTTTCTCCAATCGTTATTCATATTTTTAATTATTATTTTATTTCTCTTTACACTCATTACCTATAAATCTAAATCCTATATCCCAAAACGATCCTCTAATCCTACAGGCTTCTACTTCAGTCTAAAGTTTGACCATCTATTAAATAGGTTTAAAATCTTATTGAACATTTTACCACTGCTAAAATAAGAAGTGCTGATTGTTGTTTTTTTTTTATGAGCATCGAACAAGCCGGTCTTCACATAACAAGGTGTTATTGGATGAGAACAGATTAATTGTTGATGATCTACAACAGCTCACCTATAATCTCTATCATATCTAAATCTTCGGTGCTTTAGATTTTGCACCTTCGATCATTATTGTGAATAGTACATTATTTTGCTATTCAGTCTAATGGAATATGTTTTTGCATCTCTCCAGATGTTCAGACTTGAGAAACTAGGTCCAGCTAGCTCACTAGGTTTGTTCTTGATTGTTTTCTAATTTGTTGCGATTTTTTCCCATACAGAGATGTTCAAATATTCTATGTGTTGTATTTTCATTTGCAGTTCCACCCGTGTACTATATTGACCTTGCAACGTATGGGGGCGTCTCTATCTTGCTGATGGTCACCCACAGCAATAACTATATATGTCCCCAGATCATGAGTGATGAGAATATATATGGCTGATGTTCTTCTCTCTCTCTCTCTCTCTCTCTCTCTCTCTCTCTCTCTCTTAATCATAGCTACATTCAATTATTCTAACAACCTGAATTCAATTTTATGAGCATTAATGCAGAAGGACACAATGCAACACCACTTTTATGTAAAATCATGGATAGTGGGGAACACCATTTCTTTCTTTTAGATATACTCCCTGGGAGCGTAGGCTGGTAAAAATCGAAGGATACTACTACTATTTTTACCTTGCATATATAGTCTTCAACTAGGCCTTCGCCATACAGAATAATAGGGTAAAACTTCGTCATACTATCAATTCTCAAAGCATGCACAATTTCATATTCCAATTTCAAAGAGTATATGAAAAAATTTCAAGCAATCACAATGAAAGGGATACTAGCTAGCTTGTTCAGTCCAAACTAATGAGTAGAAGAATCAGTTTCTGTGGTGGTGCGTCTCATATGGAGAAGAAGCTTGTAGAGGGGTCGGGTTTCAATTACGGCCAACCTTTTCCCCCTCAAAAGAAATACTATGAGGTCATGTTCTTCCTAAGTTGGGGTCCATGAAGCATCCAAAGAAAAGAAAGCCCTCTCGACCGTGACATCCAAAGCAAAGCTCCGTATAAACTGACTCCAAAAGAGTTGCTACTAGTTTTGTTGTAGGAACATTGTTTTTGTAGTAGTTTCCTATACAATTAACCTATTTCTTTTCAACTTTTTCAAAAATTTCTTTTATCAAATGAACACATGTAGAAAAATACTTATCCTTTTTCATTATCTTCATTGCACGAAAATTTTCTCGATAACAATTTTCCTGCACCAATTTCTTAAAAATACTTTTCCTTTAGGAGATTTATTCAACAACCACATCAAGCAATTCCTTCTCTTTTCAATTAAAAACCCCACCAACTATGAAAGACCTCTACCTACCAACTAACCGCATTATTTAAGCTTGTGTTCCTTTCTGTGGCCCTATTTATGCAGCACTATTTTCCTTACTCCTTTTATAATTCAACCTAAAATTTAATTAAAATGTTCTAAAATCCACTCTACTCCTTGACTCCAACCTACACGAAATTGCATTTAACTCAAACTAAATTAATGAAAGATTCAAATTGTTACTCAAATCTTGAAAGGCTATTTTCTCCTTCCCAAATGTACACTCATGCAATTTATGAAGCTTTTACTCTTAATTGTTCTTGAAATGCTTCATACCAAATTAAGCTTTTATTTAAATTTGAGTCAAAATATGAAGAAGGGCCAGAGATGGTCTACATATTTTCTAAAAATCATGGCAAATGCTACCTTGAAGAACTGGGCATCATCATCATGCATTATGAAATATGGATGGGTGGGCCCAGACTCTCAGATAGGAGAATTAAAATTTGAGCAGCCACCCTCCCTTGTACGGAAGAGACACTATTCAATGCATTGGGACCCCATTCTGTTACTTAGGTATACAAGTAAATTGTCAAGTAGTTCAATTCCACCTGTCCCGTGTCCTAATCCTAAAAAAAAAGGATCTGCTTTTTAGGTTTCGAGTCTTTCGACTGCACGCCGAGAACCCCTTTGGAGTGGAGCTCATCCTAAAAATGCAAGTTTTCGAGTCTTTCGACTGCCACCTTTGAAGTGAAGAGAGCAAAGTGGGAGGGATCAAAGAATTTTTTCTTCTAAGTAGTCGTAGAAACACTTGGTGATGAGTCGGACAATGCCTTGTCTAACCTGATGACATGCACATGTCGTGTCCTACCTTACCCGGGGACAAGCATATGTCGTGTCCTAGATTGCCTTGCCTAGCTCAGTGACACTCACCTTCACTTTGGTAATGTACACCTCGCCCTTACATTCCATGGAGAAAAGAACCTCCTACGTTTTAATGGATACCAGATTTTTGAAGTACCAAGGTGCTTGCATAGCTACAGCGCAACGAACGTTTAATGCTGGTAGGATTAGGCCAAAAAAGATGAATTAAACTGGTACAACACAATCAAAGAACTACAACACGAGACATAAAGTGAATCAGCACCAAACCAACAAAAAGATACCTTCTCTTTTCATGGGTATTGTTGTTCTACAATCAACTACAATAGACTCTATACAATTTGAGAGGTGTCAACCCCAAGTTAATGATCTAGACAGAGTCTTCCTTTGCATCTCCAGTACCAATGAATGCTTTCAGCCAACGGGATAAATTAATCAAGAATGGCGTATAAACAAAATAACAAGTGAGTGTCCAAGTTATTAACCCCTGCATACAAAGTAGAAACCATGAAAAGATAGATTTTGCTTTGGCTTTGAGTTCTTTGGAACAAAACCAAAACCATAGCCATAATTCAAACAAAATAATCTGCTAGTGTCTATTAATTACCTGCCCAAAGAGTTCAACATTTGCTTGGGGATAGTACCACAGATGGAACAATCTGAAATGAGCACAAGTAAGAATCAGTGTTCGGTAAATATTTTCAGATAAATGGAAATGGTTCTAAACAAAAAGATGGACTCATACTTCATAATAGGAATCTCAGCCAATGGGCAAACAAGGCCTACAATGGAAGCCAGAGCAAATCCCAGACGGGTCTTATCCAGGAAAAACCAAATGAACTCAGCTCCGGCAAATAATATGTAGGCTTCAATGTTGTCTGCTACTCCATCTTTGTACATTTCAGCACTCACTTCAATGAATATTACCAGTGCGCTGGGTTAAAACAAGTACGTATGCAATATTAAATCACCCATATTTCCTGGCAAGATAGCCAAACATGCAAACAGTAGCCAAGCGATTTCAGTACGCTCATTCATCTACATCTTCAGCAGCATTCATTGGCCTCCAAAATATTTGGCGAGTCAAGAAGGAGCGGGCTGTTCAAGTTGCCTAGAAATCTAAAGGAGCTTTGAAAATGTTTTCAAACTTGGTTTTCTTATCATTCGAGCCAGCCAACCTCAAACTATCATTTATTGAATTGATCAAGAGCCAAGCTCGAGTAAATTTAAATGTCTATAGAACAATGAGTCCATCCAGCCAAGCTAAAAAATGGAAGATTCACCAAAATGGATACGAAGTTAGTGATTCTGTGATTTACATAACGAGCCATCTAGGACAAGTTTTAAAAGACTTGAACATGTATCGAGCTCTGATTAAACTGGTTCAATTACTTTATCAACCAAAAACATAACGAGTCACAGGACACGCTGTCTTTGATAGAGCTCAATGGAAAACCGGCTTGGTGTAGCCGAATAAAATAGATTAGGTCTTATGGATCGATTTGGTTTTGGTTTGGTTCACAAATCACAACCCCAGGGGACAAAACAAGATGATGGTAGGGGAAAACCACAAAGAAAACAAGGAACACCCTAAACTAACCCCAGAAATACTCACAATAGGAGAGCTAGGACAAATACAAAAACGCTACCTTCCACTTCTTTGAGGCGTTAAAGAACGAATTTTACGCACAATTTTAATCTTCCTAGTACTATCCATCCCAGAAGCAAGGAGTCGTGTGCATTGGGAAGGACCATAGGCATTCACTCCTTTTCTACACTCAACCAGTGGAAATTAGAAAAATAATTTACAATTGATAAATGAAACAGAAAATTCAGTCAATGGATACTCACAGTAGAGAGGCCAGAGTTTTCCCCAAATCCCCCTCTGTTGGGTTGGGAAAAAGCTTCTCATCCAAGAAGAGTTGTATCAACCCAACAGTACAGTAGAACAATCCAAGCAAAGGAGGAACCTGGAAATTATTTATTAGTCTAATCTAATCATTGTTCCAAAAGACAAGCTACTAGTATATACTAAAGTGAAAAACAATCAACAACAATTTGCATACACAGAAGAAGGTTTTTTCCGAGGAATTGAATTTACCCAGATGTTTGTGTGAAGCGGACCAATATCAACCGACCCATTTTGATATACCACGAGATTAACCCTTGAATGAATTCCATCAATAAGAGGACCCAAAAAGAAACCCGAACCGAAAAGAGAGAGAGATATCAGCGGCCAAGTTTTAGTGAGTGTTGGTCTGCCTTGCTTTCTCTTACTGCTGCAATATGTTGTGTACTTGGGAACTCTAGAGATAGAATAGTGTTTGGGATTTGGATTTGGATTTGGATAGTGTGTGAATTTGTGAACAAACGGCGAGGCCCCCAAACCGATAAGGGTTTGCATGTTTTTCTCCCTCCCAAACCCACAGAATAATACTCGTACTCGTACTTAAATTATTACAGCTTCTTTGTCCGAATGAACAAAAGGAAAAAGAGGCACATGTTATGTTGGTTGACAAATTGTGAGGACTTTGTGCCCACAGAAAATCAGAAGGCTCAAACACAAAATTCTGAGTGAGACACATTCAAAAGGAAAGATAATGCGGACGGCATAAAAAGGTTAAGGTTGTTAAAGTCCACTCCCCTAAGAAAAATCTTGATATGGTCTTTTCGCAGTGTGAGCATATGACGATGTTTTCCCAAGGACAATTTTTTTCTTCCCATCTCGTTGTTTCGGCCTCATCTAGCAAGCTATTATCCTCACTTATTTCTTGTTTTTCTTTAACAGTATTTTTGAAATAACAAACCAATCAAAAGCCAACAGCGCATCACTTTCACTTCTAGAATTGAAATGTGTGTTCTGTAGCAATGCCGAGATACTACAACAATGCATCATTGTGTTAATGCACATTAAGCTGCTACTCTTCCCTCTAGTTGTTTCAGACACAATTGCAAAAGTCCTTCAGCTCAAGTGAAGACAATGAAACAATAGCCACAAACTATTCAGGGTTTTTTTTTTGGAAAAAAACTGTCAAGGCTATTACTGTAGAAAGCAAGTTTGTGTGGTATTCAATTTGAAAATATTTGCCGTTGTCATGAGGTGACCAGTCGAGCCTTAAAACCATTGGGTGTGAACATGTAATGAGAGATCCAATTCCTTGGACCATTCTCTCTTCCCTGCATCAGTTCTACTAGTTGCATTGCAGACAAGAAAACGTTAAGGCTCCTTTGTGATGAAGCAGCTTAACAAACAGCCAAATTAAATGTTGTACTCATAAGAGACAGTTTCCACACCGAATCAAACCATTTTAGCTTAAAAATTCAGCCCCAGAGTGTAATATCAAAACACCAGCTCAAGACGGCATTAGATGTCACCACCTTTGATTTTTATGATAAAAACAGCTGAATACGAAATAAATAAAATGCACTGGAATTAGCCCAAACAACTTGGTTTATATATAGCAGCATCAAACCAACATTCCTACACGAGGAAACCGCCTTTTTACAACTGGAGCCCCATCTCTTGAACCATAGAAGATACTGCCTAAAAGAATTTGTCCATTTTCATTGTTTCTTGCGCACATCGCATCACATCATAGGTTCAGATGTCTAATGTCGCAATAGCAGGAAACTGATTTGACTGCCACTTTCATGATACCGTCACTGCTAACAAAAATACAGGTAGGGGCTTCTCATTCTGTTTGCTAATGCCATGCTTGCATGCCCTAGAGATCGATGCTGCCGTTTTGACACTTGCCTATTTGAGCATTTCCACAACACGTCTTGATATAGTAAATATTTGAATAAAAGAACCAGAGAAATGCCAGACTGATCAAATGAATCAGACCATATTCCAAATCCTGGGGAATGCAACCAGGGCATTACCTATCCATCTGAAGCCTTTAACTTTCGAGGCCTTTTATTAGACTGAGCCGGTGATGATGGGGCTTCGGACAACCTTCCAGGTGCCTTATGAAAGACAAAAATAGTCGAGAAAGTTACATCCAATGAGGAACACTACTATGAAGCCAAAGGAGAACCCAAGAATGAAATGCATTGAGAAACATGAAATAGACAGAACAAGGTTGTACCTTGCGTTTCTGGTCCCTTTTAACAACTCTTTCCCCTGAAATCACCATTGGACATTGAGATTAACGGAATAATACAAAGACTGGTTGCATCCATGACATTGAACATGACCAACACAAACGAAAACGGAAAGTAGAATACAAATAAGGTCAGATAAAAGACAGAACAAGGTTTTCACTTGAAATGTTACCTCCAAAACTTATCGGATCAGGAATGAATGTGCGGTCCTGCTCAGCGCCACGCTGCAACCGCTGTTAACGTAAAGCAACCAAACTTTCACACACATAGAAGGTAAGCATATTCTCACAACTGTCTATAAGTTTGCATGTTAATGTATGACATCCATAAATGAGATCTAAAATCACACACGGACCTTAGGCGTGCTTGGTGCTTCAGTATATGAACCTTCGCGATAAGATGAACCTTCTGCCTCCTTATTTTGCAACTGATTACCAAACAACAAGGGTCAAAAATGTACAACACAACTTACGCACCCTTCTGCCAATTAACGTCTACTCTAGTAGAAAAACATAAGAGAAGGGCGAGTGACATAGGTGGATGGTGGAGTTAGGAGTATGGGTGGGTGCGTTGCGCGCTGGAGGAGGATATGACAAACCAAATAACTTGGAAATATTCAGATGCCTTTGAAACTGAATCATAAAGATGGATTGCCTACAAAACAAACCAAATGAATCTCAATAAGAAATACCTGTTTCTGAAGATTTAGTAGAGTAAGTATTTCTTTTCTCAACTCAAGATGCTCTGCACATACAGCCTTTGTTGGAACCTTTGGCTTCAAATTAACCTACAAAAGAAACGAATAACTGTTTGTTTAGTAACATTCTAATGGAAGAAAATGTTTAAGTGAATATTTTCAAGAAGTTGCATTAACGACACTACCAAAACTCTCTAGGTAAACAAAATCATGCTGACATGACATAGACAGTTAAACCAAGTAAAATAAATAGTTAAGGGAGAAAAAACAAACCCCAAGATCTTGTAAAGTTTGCTCAACCCGCTTGATAGTCCGAAGGCCGGCAGATGAGGTTGCAGCTTGTACCATTTGATCAAGTGCATATGTTCTCGTGTAAACACGGAGCTGAAAACTTTCTAGATTAGTAAGGCTATTCAACTTTTTTCTTTTTCCAAACGTAAAAACCAAAATGATGACATATAGGACTTTTTTAACAGCTTAGATGTGCAGTAAGGATGCATAAATATATGCAGTTGTAAGAGGCAGGTTCTTTGAACAATCTAGATATCAGAGACCAAAAGGACCAAAACACCTTCCCAGTTCCCCTCAAGGGGGAACAATAAAACGCAATTGAAAAAACAATGAGAAGAAAGGTAGAAACATGTACTAAAAAAAAATAGATAGAGGCACAAACCAATAGTTAAATAAACTTTGCCCCAGCCACAAGAGGCCAAAATCTGCAAATGGTTTTTCATTTTGCTTTCTCTCTCATTTCCTTTTTTGTAAAAATAAAGAACAGAGAATAAGAAATCACAAACAAATTCAACTAAGCATATATACCACGCGAAGAGAAGCTGTAACAGAGGCACTCTCTGCCATTGATGTTGGAGGTGTAACATTTCCAGAAGCAAACTGAGCACTGGACGAAGGTGATGCTGTATCAACAGCAACAATAGCCCTCTCAGTACCTTCTGGACCAATATTAGATGTGACTGGCAACTCAGACTCTTCAGCACTCTGAAAGAACAGGAAAAACGGATAACTAATCTCAATTCGATGGAATTTTTTGATCTTAAAGGAGATCTTCGATAATTTCGCACGTAAGGGGTTATTTCTAGGTTTCATGCGATCATTAATAGAGCAGACACTCGGATTCTAGTGCTCATACAAAGACTATAAAGAAAGATAAAATTGAAAGATACTGATATAGACAAGCAGCAACCACCCAAGGTGTACAAGATCCAAGGTCCAAACTTTAATATGGCATGCATTCAACGATGTGATCCACTTGGAACATTGGAATCTGTGTAATCAGGTTTTAGCTAACAGGGTATCGAATTATGCTCACTTAGTTTTACATTATACATGAGGGTGGCAACCTTTTCTCGTAGGTCAAGGGTAGTTTAATGGGTTTTCTAATTGAGAATCCAATTCCTACTAGATTAGGATTTGCTAGGGTGAAAATAAAAATCTGTCAAGTTTTTCTCCTCAAAATTTCCTCAACTTCAAAGCCTTGCAACTTCTTCCCCATTAGTTCTTCAACAGTAGAACTCTAAAACAACCTTAAAAAGCACAAACAAAATAAAAACTTCCCGGATAGTATCTGCTGCACCCAAAATAGCCTCTTATTAGTCTGTTTCTCCTATTTACATAATGCCGAAAACTAAATGCGTCATTGAATACCCCGCTAGATTCCCTGATGTTCCCACCTTCTTCAGAGCCACTCCCCGACTCAAAACAGGATCCTAAGCTGCCAAATCGTAATGAACTTTCTCAATGAGCTGTCGTACACTGGCTACACGAAAGGGGAAATTAATAAAAAGTTTAATGGTTCATTATTATATGGACAATAGTAGCCACAGCAAATGTCGAGTGAACGACGAGTGAAAACAGTCGGTGGAAACGCATCACACCCCAATTCCTCACTTTTATTTAGCTAGAGAATAGTCGTTATATAGTATAACATAAGTACCCCAAACTCTCACAAATTGGCCCATGGCAATAAATAACTCAGAACACACAGAAAAATCAGAACAATAGGTTACCCTAAGTATTATGAAGGCGAGATTTTTCAAAATGCAAATCCGAATAGTTAACGATGGCCGTTAATCCAAAAATAGTCAACCTTTCACAAGGTTGTAGGCTTGGCTTGTAGCCAGTTCATCGACAAATGAGAACTCGATGATAATGTATTAAGCTGACGACTTGAAGTCATGGAACCCGAGGCAACCGAAATTAAAACAAATACATCTCACCCTTCATTTGTAATACCAAAGTGTACAGTCTCTCAAAAAGAACAAAATAGATAATCCATAATTAGATTTACCCTTGCAGCCATGCGGGAGTCCGTTATTCTCTTCGCTTCGGCAAGAACCTAAAAAACACAAATAAAAACAAACAGCGATAAGCTACAGCGTAGAGGTCAAATAAAGAGTGAAGAACATTCAAGAAGGTTAAACAATATGCTGGATTAGTAAGAGAGGGCAAATTTGAAACCTCAGCATCCTTGCGCTCTTGCTGTTTTGTTTGAGAAAGGACCATAGACAATGCACGCTTGCGATCAATCTCATGGGAAACATTGTATGGTTCCTACATCAACGAGAAAATTTTTAGGACTCTAAAAGACATAATCACCTAAAGGGGATTACATCACATGAATTCTGGAGACGAAAAAGTCAGAAAGTAGTATTTTAGCATAAAACTTCACCACAATGTCATCAAACCTTAACAAGAGGGTGTCCAGAAACATCACCCGGAGATGCAGCTCTAGCAAGCAAGATCGCTCGACAAACTGCTTACAAATAGGGCCATTAACAAAGAAACAATAAGAAGTTTCACTGAGATTAAAATCCTAGAAAGCTTACGATCAATATCTGAAACTAAAACTCGAAAGTTGACAGTGACAAGGATTACACAACAGAAGACGGCAAAAATACCACTATAATAACGATCCTTCAATTCCTCCACGGTCCGAGATGATGAGAACCTATCAGCAATCACAACAAACCGGAGATCAAACCGTTCACACAGGTCGAATAGTTGATCAGTGTCTTTCTTGGTCCACATCTAGCATATGCAAATAAACAAAGTGATATCATACCTCAAAAAACTACCTAAAGGAAACGAAGGAGCAAAGAAGTTATTCTTAGACATCAAAATATTTAGGACCTCTTCCTCTTTATGTTATAGACAAGAACTATAAATAAACTCATCTCTCTAAAAAAATCAGAAGCAATTTTACAAGCTCAATTGCAACAACTAAAAAAGAAGCAATATTAATGTGCTACATACAGGATCAGTCAAATACTTTTCATACTCCTCATCTGTGTACTTGACAAGGTCGACAGACTGCACCACACAAAGGTTACCACGTCAGTAAAAGGATCAAATGGAGTTGTGACAAATACGCAAGCAAAGAAGAAATGAAGTGAATAGCAATTCACAAATAACATGAGACTATTATGGAATTTTACGCACAAATATATGAATGTACTCGTGTAAATAGTCCTTTGCTACACAAACAAGCGAATGTACTCACACACCTACCTTGTTATACTTGGCAAACGAATAGTCACCTGTTGGAGGAACAGCATTTACTACTCTGACCTGAAAAACACAACCGGCGCAAAAGTTTCTTCAATGCCCTCTGACTAATGATTCAATATCTTGTACAGAGAAGTACAAAACATACCCAGTGGTACAGCTGCAGAGTATCTTTTCGAGCAGAATTTGTAAATGGAAGCCACTGCCACGTTATCTGAAGGAAAATAAAAACTTAGTTGCAAAACAACCTTAAGTAGCATGGAGAATGGAAAATGCAAACACACTAATATAATATAAAATATCAATGACAAGAAATTGAACTCATAGACTCCTTCCCCCTTCCCAACTACGAATAAGAGCATAACTGCACAGTTATAAGTGTGCACGGCATCTTTGCTCAGGAAAAAACTAAATCCCATTCATGAACTTGTGCGTGGGCTGCACCAAACTTAAATCATCCCAATTTCAACGGGTAAATATTCTTTATGATATGCTTTTGCATCTTTCCTTCTACATAGTAAGTAAAAGGAAGGGGAATTATGTTACCAAACCCTAACTTCACCCAAATCTTCTTCGAACACATCTAAAATCCCAGTATTGTGCTTACTAACTACCCAAAAAAAGAGAGAGAAGAGTATGAATATGGAAACATGTGTTGAAGTTCTAGGATCACCAACCTTTTCGTTCTCCGATTGAATGCGCCGCTTCAGTTGAGCAATATCGATTGCAGGCATGAGAGGTGCCAAACCACCCGTAAGGGCGTATACCTGAAATCCCACCAACAATTTCAGGAAAATTCCAACACTTGAAGCACATCAACGAGAGAGAGAGAGAGAGAGAGAGAGAACCTCGCGCGAAATGCCATCTGGTTTTCGTTGAGAATCTTTCTGGGGTCTGGACTTCTTTTCTTGGGGCAAAGGCAACGGAGTTTTGGGCAATCCCAAGATGTCCTTCGCATCCATGTTCAGATTCCGTTATGGAGTTAGGGTTTTATCTTCCACGGTCTTTTGGCAGTTAGGTCAGACATCGATGAGGTTTTCACGGCCAAGTACAGGACATGAGGGTCAGAATCTTTGCATTGGAACGCAGGAAAGAAGAAATTAGGGCTTGGTTGGATTATTTCTTGAGGAAGATGGCTGAGGACTAGTACCAAAGGAGAGTTAGGGCTTATTTCGAGCGCCAAAGTTTTCGAAGCAGATCGAGGATAGGATCAAGAAGAAATCTCGTTCAAATAACCCCGCAAGTCTCTTCTTTTTGCAGGGCAAAAATGGAGCGAAATGTCAAAGGGAGGAGGTGTATTTTGCTTTCTCTGGTTTTCAGATAAAACAAAAGGGAACAAAGTAATTTGGGGACAACTCATTTCCTAGTAGTACTAATTTGAATCCTAATTCCTAATCCTCCTAATCATAAAAAAGAAAGTGTGTGCACATACTATATTTTTATTTACTAATGAGAAACAATTTTAAATTTTTAACACTCTCTTTTTATTTATTGGCCTTCTCTTTTTATTTTTATTCATGTGAAAGTACTAAATTGTCTTCCATGTGGAAAGAGTAATTCAAGAGGCAAGGGTAATTTAGTAACTTCACATGAATAAACAAACAAAAAGAGAGTGCCGATAGATAAAACCTTCAAAGTTCAAACCATTTGATAGAAAGAATTATATTTCGATCGTGTTTTGTCTGATTTTTCTTTTCTTAATAAAGGGAACAAAAAATCTTAATGTAATAGGCCTCAGTTGAAACACTTAAAATTTTGCATATTAAAAACCTTTTTTTAAAAAATGTAAGCATAATTTGTTGGTATTACTATGTGTATCTACTTTTTAATTATATATTAATTATAATTAACGTTGTTGAAATATAAACTAAATTTAGTATTTTGGTACAAGAAAATTAAGTCCAAACAAGTCCAATCAAAAATGCTACTTCCACAACCGTTGTGTTGGTTGTGTGTGTAATTCTGACCGTCCAGATGTATTTGGACGGTCTAGATTTTATAAAAACTCTTCAAGGAAAAGTTTAACTTTTATGGGGAAGAGTTTGAGCGAATCCTGGCCATTTATTACAGCAATGAACGGCTAAAGATTGGTTGTGTGTTATGTTTTACACAATCGTTGTGTGTGTAGCACTTTTGCAAGTCCAATTGACAAAGCTCCAATCAACAAAATCCAAAGATAGAAGATATTATTGAAGAAGATATAAATATCTAGTTTTTAGAATCTTTAAAATATCTAGCTCTTAAAGCTCTAGAATATTTGTGTGAAATATCAAGAGTTTTTTAAGTGAAAATTAGTCACATGTGTAATTCTATGTAATTCTATGAAAATATCTTTGTACTAGAGTCTTCCATATGGTATGTAAATAGGAATGAGTTCTAGTCATTTAACATTCTCCCTCTTCCACAAATTTTGTCCAACTAAATAATAGAAACTCATACTCTTCCAACAAGTGTATCTTAAGATACGTGATACTATGTCAGAGTAACTAACATCTCTTGGCTCTCATTGTGATCATCGTTGGATGCCTCGGTTTTGCCTAACTGCTAAGGTGAGTCCCATAGCAGCAGCGAATGGTTAGTTTATGCCAGGAAGTTTCCGTTTGGGATGGCCAATGGCGGCAAGGTGGTGAGCGGCGGAGGCTGATTTGCGATTTGGCATTTGGCTGTCTAATTTGTGTTTTTGGCAGTGGTGGGCGGCAAGAAATTTTTCAACTAATTAGGGTTTATTTTGAATTTCTTGGGCATGGCCTAGCCTACTTTAAAACACCATAAAAGGAGCTTATGAAGAAGAAGAAGGTTAGAGGTCTTGCCATCAAAAGCCAATGGTTTGAGATCGGCATAGAAAAAGGTTTGGCCAATGGTTTGAGATCGGCATAGAAAAAGGTTTGGATAATAGTTTATCCAAAAGGTGACAATAAAACACGAAGTCACCTTTTATTTTTCATTCAAAAGCTAAAAAACTTGGACAAGTCATTCCATTGAACTTGTTATATGTCATACAAGTTGTCTAATGGGGATAGACATACAACATATAACACGAAGAGGAGATGAGATGGTCAGAGTACACTGAGTTGGGTGTAATATTTTAAAGAGAAGCTGGTTTTCTGGTCGACAATAGCATTTTTTGTTTATCTTTACCTGATTATAATGCAGTGATTTTCATTGAACACGGATACATTGGTGTAAGGTTGAACTGTGATGCATCAAGCTTGAGTTGATTCTGACAAACATTGTGAGATATCTATCGTATACTATGGATTTGTTGGTGAATGAAGAAGTGAATGAAAAACTGTACAAATTGTCACGTATCCTCCATCCAAAATCTGTGAACAAAGTGACTATAGTTGGAATCCACCCGTGATGGTGGGGGGTTTTGCGCAACACTCATAATTAGGAGTGTTGTGTGTAATTTTTTTTGTAGTCTCCCTGTATATGTTTCTATCTCTAGTAGACCCTAAGGGGGGTGAGTGGTGCAACCATGTGAGGGAAATATGTCTCTTGTAGACCCTAAGGGGGTGAGGGAAAGCTAAGGGGGGTGAGTGGTGCAACCATGTGAGGGAAAGGTAAGTGTGGGGAGCTGGTGTGTGGCTCCCAGAAAAGGAATTAGTGGTTTTCGGAGAATTTTTTTGTAACTTTGCATATGTGATTTATATCAAGTTTTTTCTTCTCAATCACTTTTGTGTGGTGTGTGTTTGGTTTGAGGTTCTGGGTGTGAGTACAACAATTAGTATCAGAGCGTAAGTGACCTCGGAACACTGGAAAAACACGAAACCTCCATGGATGCATTGTTCACGAACTGGTCAGAATCGGATCCTACCTTAGGTAGCTAGGTAGAGCATATAATTGAATGTTAAGAAAAAGAAAATGGGCAGGTATTCTCGTAATTTGGTTCCCGTGGACCTATGCAAATCTAATTTTAAATAAGGAAAACTAGATAGATAATGTGAAAACCCACCATATGGCTGGGTAAGAGTCCCACATTGGGAATAAAGAGAAACATAAAATTAAAATGGTTTATAAGGATTAGCCCACCGGTATAACTTGAGGTCAATCTTTTAAGCCACGTGGTTAGGCGAATGGTTAGCAGATAAGTTGGGACAGATCCATAAAGTTGATATCAGAGTACAACTCTGGTCTACATGGCAGGGACCACCTCTAGAATTGTGTGAGCACCCTCTAGAATCTGATACGAACACACTGATTGTGCTGTATAGAGACATTGCATAATAAGGTGGAGAGATTGTGAAAACTCACTGGTCCCACCCTAATACCCTATTGTAGACACCCTATTTTGGACTTTCCAGATTAATTTACTTACGGCATTTGATTCCCCGATGATGAAACAGATCAAGAACACCAAGGAAATATTAGTATGTTTGAGCTTTGAGCATTCCAAAACCCTTTCAGATCCCTTTCAACTCTCTAAACTAGAACCAAAAGGCCTCAACAAAACCCAACTTGCATACGCCGGTAATCAATTGGCGTGCGTCGGTCCTCTGCCACGTGTCAATCATCGGTCAACTTTGACCGTTGACCAAGCCCGAACTGGAGTACGCCAGTCAAACTTCCGGTCAAACTTGTGTTTTTAAGCATGCAGAAGCCATAGGTAGGGGTCTACAGCACTTGAGAACCTTCCAATCCACTGAAAAAGCTTTCTCTGCCGGGGGACATTTTCTTACACCCATCCCATCACCTTTCTCCTCTCATCCAATGAGAAGGAAGGCTTAAGGGCTAAGGTTTCAGTCACTTTGACTGGCCTTAACCCCTCTCTCTCCCTCTTCCCCTATATATAACCCCATATACTTCTATTTGAAAGGGTTACCAAAACTTGAAGCATTCAAGTCATCTCTCTCTCTCCATTAGTTCTTTATTCTTTCTTTCTTCTCATTGAGAAAGAAACAGCAAGAAACTCTCCCATACACTACAACATACATCCATCCACACTCACCATTCATCATCCAATCTTCAAGTTCAAGCTCAAGTACTCTTTCAAGCTCAAAAACAAAAGGAATACCACCTGGGTACATTTCTCTGTTCTGATCCCTGAGGGGAGCTGACAGGGTCAAGGCTGATAATCAATACCAGTCATGACCCTAAAGCTGTCGAGGTTTCAAAAACAAAAAAAAAAATCGTTTCTAACTAGAATCGGTGTGCGCTGGTCATAAGCCCGCGTACGCCGGTCCGTGGCAAAACGTACAGTTTTAAATTTGATCTGTCTGGAGTCTGTCTGGAACTGGCGTACTCTAATTAATAACTGGCGTACTCCAGTTCCAAGCCCTTCAGAACTGGCGTACTCCAGTTGTGAAATGGGGTCCAGATCTTTATTTTATGCTTTATTTTCTGTCTATTCATCACCTTATTACATGCTAAAAACTAGTTTACTGCTTTCTGTATTTAGAACTGTTTAGTTGTAGCATACAATATTCGTTCATATCTGTTTTAGAAAGCCTCTGGGATGCTTTCTGGTCATGTTCCAGAACCCAGATAATGCAAAGCCAAGCACTGGGTAAGGGGTGTAACTAGCATACGTTCTCATACGATTGGCGTACGGCAGCTATGCCAAGATCCAGTGGCTGGCCCTTGCATCTTAGCTTAGTCTTGGCCTCTTTTATGTTCCCACACTGTTTATGGGGTGTTCCATTTATTTTCATGGCTTAAAGCCATTTCATCTGTCTGTAATTATATAACCGCTGATATATTGACTGCGTGGTTTGTTCTGAGTGTGCGCTGGTCCATTCCAGAGCCCAGAGGGTTGCAAACAAAGACTGTGGGTTCATGGTAAGTGGAGTACGCCAGCGATGAGGTGGCGTGCGCAGGTTGCGTTAGTATGCAGTGGCCTGGCCGGTGCATACTGGTGCGATACCTGCTCACATCCCTTCAGAGCAGCATACTCCACCTTACTCAAACTGCTCTCGGTGTTTGTTCTCAATCTATGTTTATTATTACAAGTAAATCATCCATAAATATTTTATCACATAAATGTAATTTGTTACAGTTTTAATCCCCCTTTTAACTGTTCCCCCGCCCTAATTGGCTAAAAAATGATTAATGAGAGAAAAATGCAAACGTTTTATAAAATGCCCGAGTAGAGACCGATCTTCGGATTGGGCGAGAGGGGTGCTATAAAACCCTTCCCCTCTCGTAACCTAGCTCCCGAACCTCAGATATCAAAGGTGACGACGGACTAATCTACGCCTTTTCAAAATCAAACAACGTGGCAAGCGTTTCAAGTTCAGTTCCTTGGGTGTTTCACCGCTAAAACCCGAGTGGCGACTCTGAATTGAAGCGTTCGTCGCGCTTTTCAAAGAGGGCCGCACCCGATTTTTAAAAAACTAAAATCGAAGATTTTCGGGGCGCGTGCCCACACCTATGGCTGGGTAAGAGTCCCACATCGGGAATAAAGAGAAACATAAAAGTGGTTTATAAGGATTTGCTCATTAGCTATTGTATAACTTGAGATTAACATTTTGAGTCACGTAGTTAGGCGAATGGTTAACAGGTCAGCTGGGGTGGGTCGTTACACTTAATAACATTTAAGACTTCTTCACTCATTACCAATTGATTTTGAGATGGATATAAAGTTTCCATATGGTATCTGTGGTGGCCTCGGTAACCTGGCCGGGCATCCCGAGCCAGAGCCCTGTAGGAGTCTGGTCAGCAGATTGGTTGGAACCTATGGTTCCAACATGCTCCTCAGTTCATCGTTCCGTAGAAAGACTAATTTCGGAGAATGCTATCAACACAGATTTCTGCTTCGGTGTATCTGAAGCCCTCTGAAAGGGGCAGTTACTCCAGATGAGCCCCAAAGAGGATCATGTAGCAAGCATAATCATTGGGATCAGATCTAGTCATGTGCTCCTTAACCGTTTTGTTCCTTTCGTCATATATGATGTCATCCGAGACGATTACCCGAGCGTATCTTTCACGCACTAGCTTGGAGGCCAAGAAAACCTAGGTCTATAAATATAAAGGGATACTCATCTTTGAGAGGTATGTCATTCTTCCTTAAACCCTAGATCTACACTTTCCCTTGAGATCTAACTTGATCGTCAGAGAGTCACTGGGTTTTCCCAACCCTAGTGACTTGTTGCAGATCAAGCGAAGGAAGCTCAGATCAACGGAGGGAGAATCTTAGCTCAGGTCAAGGTCCCGTCAAATCGAACCCCTACAGTATCAGTGCGGGTCCATTCTACCCCACATTTTAAAAATTCATAATTCACACCCCACGATGATAGACCAACAAAAGATTACATGATGATAAGACCAAAAAAAAAAGTAGTCACGCGTGACAGACCTCAAACGCAGCTGTATGTGAGGGGAGATATTAAGAAAATAGAGTTTCACATTACTTGAGAGTGAAATGAATGACCACTTAATAACATTTGGAATCTGTTTACTCATTGCCAATTAATTTTTTGATGAATATAAAATTTTCATAGAAAATAGTAGCTTAAGCTTATAGGTTTCATGAGCTGATTATTTCTGCAGAAATATCGAACATGTGTAATCCAACTCGTCATACGTGCCTTGATATTCTGTAATACCGTAGACTAATCATGACCCCTCTCTCTCTCTCTCTCTGGTTGTCCAACGCTCATTGACTCATGCAAAGGAGGGTTTAGATGGCCAACTCTCCTTACAAAACGTAAGTGGCACTCTTTGTTGCGTGAAGAAATTTCACGTCAAGGCTACGTGGCGATTAAAAAAAAATTAAGGCTGTGTTTTTGTAAATTCATAAGTTTGAAATTTATTTTTGTATTTTTCATTTTTCATAACTTTTTTTTTAATTTTTTGTCATAATTTTTGGGGTTAACATTCATCTCATCTAGACGAATTGAAAAATATAAAAATATGAACTGGTGTTGAAAAAATTCAAATAAGATGGCACTTTTGACAAATAAGATAGCTGTTTGATATTTTTTTCGTCTTTAATGAACCTTTTTTTTTTTTTTTTTTGCTTTCGGTCATAATTTTATACTTTTTAAACTTCTCTTATTAAGATAAATGATTAATCCAAAATATATCACTCAAATCTAACAAAAGATTCAGAAAAGATGAACAAAATACACAAAACGAAAAAGAAAGATAAGTTTACAAGGATGTAGTCTAATATTCCTTCGTGACAGCATTAGTATTATCTACATGAAGAAGTTACTCCAGCGATCGTAATTCCAGCTATATACCCCGTGAATAAAGAAAACATTAAATTTAATAGGAATTGGTAGCTAGTTAGATAGCATAAAGAGTAATTGAATGCTAACAAAGTTAGGTGGGTATTCTCGTGATTTGACTCCACTGGACCTGTGTAACTATATGTACATATGGCACTCCTGCTTTTTCAGGAATTTCAAAGGGTAGTTGAGTAGTTCATTTATGGGTATATACAGAGGTTAGAGAGAGAGAGAGGGGGCTGGGGTAATCAAATCAATTTGTGCAAACCAATGGCTTCATTAGTGTTGTTGCTAAAAGCTCTAATGAAATTTCGACACTGCGAGGAATGCCTGCTGGTGGAGGGTTTAATAGAGACCAATACCGACTACGAGGATGCTGGAAGACAAAGGAACTTGGTCGTCCTTGGTGGTAAGGAGCTGCAGCACTATGATCATGACTTTGTGTGGAGTATTATTGTTGGTGCAGATTATGAGATTAGTACTGCCCATGGGATCCGGAGTATATATAGATCATGAGAATTGGATTTGGGTGCCGTAAAAGGGGGAAAAAATAAATCTCCGTTCGTTGTTTCCTTTCCTCCATCAAGTACTGTATCGGATAGATCGATACTTTTATAAGCACATGCGCAACTACAACAAACAACGGTTAGAAATCTAATTAAATTTTTATGTAATTTGCCTCCTCACCTCTTCTTTGTTTTCATCCAACTAAATGTTTTATCATTTGATTACGTCATTAGTTTAGAGAACGAGAAAGTCTGCTGCTTTGTCCCAACTTATATTCGGTAGTACAGGTAGTCTCTATACCACCCATTGGGTACGTACGTAGCACAATTACTACTCCTATTTGTATCTTTTCTTTCTTTCTTTCTTTCATTTTTTTCCCGTGTTTGGGTAGGATCCGCAAATCGATTGCTTGGAATGTTGTATAACTCAAATGGAACATAAATATATATAAAGAGCTCTAACATCTGCCCAGATATATATCAGTGAAATTGTACACGAAATTCTGAAAATGATGTGAGCAATATCCAAAAGAAAATATATATGAGCCCGTATTATTAATTAATTGCTGACCAAAACATGGATTGCAATCTAAATTATTTCAGATGGTGGCCGGGTTGATAAGCCAGCTATCCCCATAGATGTAGTTGGTTCCTATAAAAGGCTCGGCCTCTTTGTCTGTCAATAAGCGTGCCCACGGCACTCTTCCAGTGAAATTGGCTCCTGGGCCACTACACTTGTATTCTCCATAATAAACAGTCCTACAAATTAAGTGAGAGAAGAGTTAGTAAATTTGAATTCAAAATACAAATCATGCAGCTATATATGATTTTGCGTCGTTTTAAATTTTGCAATGGACTTACAATTCACGCTCTGGGTGTTGCCAGTCATCCCATCCTTCGGGACGAACAACATTGTCCATGTATGTGTAAGAGAAAATTACCCTGGAGCGATCACCCCATGCTCTTCCAAGGTAAACCAACCCACTCCCAGTTACCTTGCAATCTTGGAAGGAAAACCCACTATCCCATGAAGAATTAGTGCGCTTTTGAGCGGTGAAATAGCCCCCATCCTTATTGGCTACTGAGTTCAAGGTGCAATTCTACACAGTTAATAATATATGCACACAAAAGGTATAGTTCAGTCGCATGTAATGTAAAATTTGAGCCCCATGTTTCTAATTAAGGGTCACAGGTAATTGAGCCCCATGTTTCTAAGGGTTAAAGGTTGGGCTGTTAATTAAGGGAAAATGACGGCCAATGACATGTTTTGATAATTAATATCCGTCAATGATATTTTCAGCATTAGCAAATATTCTTAGCTTATCCTTGACAGATATTAATTATAAAAACACGTCCTAGGCTGTCATTTTCCCATTAACTAATCCATTTAAGTCTCTTTCCTCTGGCAAGGTGTAGGCCCATATTTATACTACGTCCACACAATAGTAGCTAGTTTGGTTTGGTTGGGCCATGGCCCATGGATTGGTCCGGACTTGCATCCGGCCGCCCGAGCCCATGGTGGGTTGGGGCAATACGAGTCATCAGGCCATCTGTGTGACGTGTTTGGAAAGAATTTAATTAAATCCAAGAATTACTATAATAGTAGTGCATGTTGTGGAAATGGCTGACCTCATACAGGGAGCGGGCATAGCCGAAGATGAAATCAACGGAGCCTTGAATAAAGCAATTACTGAAATAGTGAACGCCGTGGTGATCATAAAGCGTGTCTTGATTACCATAAAAACTACAATTGTAAAATGAAGCGTTAGTTCCTGAGATCCGAAGTGCCACCGCTTGTTCTCTGACGGATCCCTCGTCATGTGTTGCTGTGTTCTGCATTCACAAATGCATTATTGTTAAATTATGTTCATCACACATTTCAGGTTCAAGCTAATTAAGCTGATGGTCTTGTGTACGAGAGATACATGACCATTGGGGTGAGGGATGATGCACAGCATTTTGTACAAGTGTTTGCTAACGTACTGTGGTGGTGTAAGTGTAGAAACAATGATTAACTAGAAAGGACGTATTGTTCACGTGCGGCTAATATAAAGATTAATTTAGCAAAGAGTACGAGTCTGGGACATGCTTCATATTTTGCAACGGGCATGATTTTTTCTTGGCTGAAATATTTCAAGTAGTCAGGCCGTTGGGGAATCCTAATCGAAAAAAAGAAGAAGCTTTCCATGACATCTGTCGGGAAACCATTACGTTGCCCATTGGTACATTGTCATCGATCGAGGACTTCTCTCGCACGCTCCAACCACATGATATAACATTTTCGGAACTAAAAACTGATCGTAGCTAGAGATTTTAGAATAAATTAATACAAGCTATATAGTAGTTTTGGACCCTTACCTCAAACTTCATGTTGATGGCCACAAAGTAACTTGCGTTGACACCAACAGTGGCAGTGCTGAAAGTTTTTCCAGTCACCGACTTCGTGTCATTCCCCGTTATAGTTGGTGGATCATTGGAATCCCCTAAAAATGTAATAAAAGGCAAAGTTCTAGGGATTTCAATTTTTTCCCTAGATTTTCCCGTAATTAGTTCAGTTCTTTCTATTTGCATGTCAATTCTTTCAGGATTACGTGCAAATGGTGTTCTTAAGAGACAATTTTTGCCAGATAAAAGAAATCAGAAAGATATGATAGAAGTTCTTGCTATGAAAATTAAATGAAACTAGTCCATAAAAATTGTACCTATAAACACCTGGTTTTATGGTCAGAATCACTCTTTTGGTGTTGTGCAACGGAATACTATCAAGGGCTTCTTTGATGCTCTTGAAATCACCGGTTCCGTCTTGACTAACATTGATTCTAACTTTGTTCATCTCAGCATTCCTCAATTTCAAATCAAGAACTTTACTCCCAATTCCCGTCGGCTCTCGAGTGAGTGTCTCTACTTCCGCATTATACTTCTTACGAAAATTATTGACATTCCACGATATCCAACTATTGTAGTCTTCTTCTTTCTCCGATTTCAGCAAAGAAGAAACTTTCAAAGACAAAGTTGAGAGGAAGAGGAGGAAGAGAAGAACTTGTATATTATATTTTGAAGCCATGAGATCGAATGCTTGCAGTATTACGTTGCAAAGAATGAAATGTATATATAACAAAGTTGGCAGCACGTAAGATATATACCAAATTGTCGGGAAAAGATATATATTTGAAACGGCCATTTTTTGGAGATCAATCAAGCTAACCGTGTCATGTAGGCTCACTTGGGATCTCCAAAGGACAAACACTTAAAAAGATAATATATCAAGATGGTCTCAATTAATCCTCTGGCCAGCACGCGGCTTTCCTCATATGTATGCCAATGAGTTATCAGAAGTGGTTCAACTTCAATAGATGGGGGACCCCTAGTACTACGTACTCTCAATTTGGGGGGGCGGGGACCCTGGCCTACTAGCTAGGCTACTACTACTCTCAATTTGTAAAGTGAAAACAGCCTCCCACCCAGCACTGCATGCCCCTCTCTTAAGCTGTAGAGAGAGAGAGAGCGATGTATAGTGAGAGACTGTCTTTATTTAGCTGTATTCCATTTGATATTGCTTCCCTATATATAGCAGCCACAGTATTGGGTATGGAATAACCCACACGTTAATTACCTAGCAAGTGGAGATCATACCCATTTGTGACTGTGTGCACACCATGCTAAAAGACACATCAATTAAAGAGAATCCAAGGAATACGCCGTACTTATTATCGAGTGGCTGGTCTTTCACTGGAATTTAGTAGGTGTTTGCTCATCATAAGGTCTCAGGTTCGATTATTTTTTATAATAATTCTTGGAATCACCTCACCTCATGCGTAAGCATGTGAAACAACTGTGAGAGGGGTTGTAGGGATTAGTCCGAGGTGCACGCAAGCTGATCTAGGACACCCTCTGTATTACCCGGAAAAAAAAAAAAAAAGATTGGGCCTTTAGAAAGCATGCACAAATGCTAGGAATTGGAGTACCAAATTTTATAGTACAAGTTAATTGGGATGTGCCGTCCGACTGTATTTTAGAAAAATTAACTATATGATAGTATTTAGTTATGTAACATGGAGAATAGATATGATTAATAATTTGATTCAATTCGATCTAAAATAGTTCTCTTTCGCAAAAAATGAAACCGACCCAATCTTCAAGTACTTTTTTTCTTTACAAAAAACCAAACCCAACCGTGACACTAGTAAATTAAACCGACCAAACTAGCTAAAAGTGGTCTGATTCAGTATGATCAGTGGAATTTTTCCATTAAACCTTTCGTCCCTAGCTATCAGCAAGGAGTGTGGATAAGTCGCGTAATTAAGTTTTGTGTTTCTATAGGTAATTGTTCAATATTTTTTTTACCAATATTACAAATAAAACCTTAAATTAGTGACAAAGTTGGGCACATAAATCTATACACACAAACTTTTTCTTACGTTTTTTGACATCCGGAGTTTTCACAGGATTAACATCCTTAAATTCCTACTATATATTAGTCACTATAGGCCCCATCTATCCAAACCAGATTTTTCACTCTTTCATTATCTTTTACGTACAATATTATAGTACTCTACGAATTAAGATAGTTGTATACAGTATATTGCATGTTTTTTTCCCCTCTCGAAGAATAAATGTCATGAAGTACTCATTCTAGAGCTAGAGGTAGCTGCAGGATGCATGAGCCAAATACTATCATCGTTCAAGTACTCGAAGGAGTCTCCACCACCTAACCAACGATTGCATTCTTCGAAAATGTAACAACCATATCCAGCTTCCTCTAGTTCAGAGTAGTATCCGATAGAGAAAGCGGCTGATGTATCGATGAGCTGGTCCGTATAAATTGAACCTTCTTGAATATTTTCCCACCAATCACTACCACTTAACAAAACATCACCATGATGATCTCCATAAGTACTGATCAAGTCTGAAGCTGGAGACACTTGGTTGGCTTCCTGATCCGGTGTCTCGGATTTGGTGCACTTCGAGTCCAAGAGTCCATATCCGGTTGTTGTGTTGTTACAATTAGCAATAAGGTCAGTGGGTGTGGTGTTTGTGGGCTGGACCATGGAAGATTGGGCTGAACCCGCGGCGGCCTCTGTGACTCGCTCCCGCAATCTGGGTAACCAAATATGACGCAAGGTGTCTCTGAATTGTGTGCTGTTGACATCGCAATTGAGTTGGTTTGCAAGTTTTTGAACTCGGGTTCTCCAATAGTTTTTTATCTCATTGTCCGTGCGTCCCTGCAGCCCCTGTGCTATCTTCGACCACCTTCATTATTGATGGAGTATTTTGTCAATATGGAAACAATACAAAAAACACACACAAGAACATTAATAAACATACATGCTGTTGGAAAATTTGTGAATGAATTTGAGAAATTCGGAGGGTAACCGGAGACAACCGAACAGACTCACTTTGCATGGTTCGTCGAATTTGGACAAGGCAGCTCTAAAGTCCAACGGTTACAGATGGTTAATACCCCCTGATGTGAGATTTATGTTAGAATTCATTTTGGAAATTTCGTGTATTGATTCCTCCATTCAACTCAAGAGTCACCTTGATGTGTATAAGTATGAACTCCCATTTTTTGATCGAGACACCAAGTCCGAGTTCCATACTATTTTTTCTGAGTTCATTCTTTGTGTGAGAGAGAGGCAGACGCTAAGTCAGTTCGCCAAGGCTATTCACAGTGGTGTTCTGTGGGTAGTGGTCCGAGCCGAATAACTCTTGAGAGACAAACGCCGGTTCAACTTCAACACCCTTCGGCAAGGGGAGAATCTATTTTAAGGACACCGTGTGTAACAAAGGTATCGGTTCACTTTTCTGTATCGATATTTGTATCGCTTTCCAAAGCGATTTGTAACGTCCAGTTTCTGTTGTTTTGTAATAGAATTGTATTCTGGAAATTGATGATTGAATTTTTTCCAACACACACATACGCACACGCGAGCGCGCGCGCACACACACACACACACACATATATATATATATATATATATATGTAGGAGTAGTACGTACCTATTTCCCCAATGAGAGTGGAGTTCAAGGATGCGAATTTGTTCTTCAAGGGTGAAGTTTCCATGCTTAACATCTGGATGTAAATAGTTCAACCATCTTAATCTGCAGCTTTTCCCCGTTCGCTTCAATCCTACAAAATAAAAATAAAAATAAAAATAAAAATTTGGATATGCAAAGTTAGAGGAAGTTCAAACGTAAGTAGGTTAAGATGCTTGTGCAGTAGTTGTGCTACCAACGTACGTTTATCTGAATAATAATAATGTAGGATTAATTGTCTTACAAGGACGTCCGTCCAGGTTTAGTATTGAAATGTAAAGATTCCAATTCCACGAAATTTAATTAATTAGCATGTCCCAAATAAGGCTTGCGGGGTTTCATGCATGCATTTAATTAAATTAAATTTGGCATGCACTAATTATACGGAAGGTTAATTAGTGGATGTATATATATAGATTTAAATAAATGCATGAATGGAAGGAGAAAAGAAGGGTACGTAGGTGTTTAGAGGTAGTATAAATTAAGCTGGTACGCACCGGCAGTGCGGGAGAGGTAACTCCATTGGGCTGGACCGTGGATGGAAATGCAATCGATGAGCTTCGAGTCTTCTTCAAATGTCCATGCACCTTTTCTCAACTCTGCAGTCATCTCTTCTTCTTCTTTTTTAGCTACACACTCACGATGACATCTCTCTAATTTGGAATCCATAGAGAGAGAGAGAGAGAGAGAGAGAGAGAGAGAGAGAGAGAGAGAGAATTCCTGGATATTACTCCTAGCTAGCTACTAGATTTAGTTATATCGAGCTTAATTAGAGATGGAGATGACGTACATGCAGCTTCTTTTTAAGTACTCTGGATTAGCACGTAGGCTTTTGTCCAATGAATGGGATGATGAGAAGGGGGTGGTTATATATATATAGATCATAAGCTCAGCCAGAATTAGGATAATTTATACAAATTAAACTAAACTCAATTAATAAACATACTGAAAAGGTTGCTTACATACGTG
Source organism: Rhododendron ovatum (assembly GCA_019656835.1). Lineage (NCBI taxonomy): Eukaryota > Viridiplantae > Streptophyta > Magnoliopsida > Ericales > Ericaceae > Rhododendron > Rhododendron ovatum. The sequence goes on from CM033793.1 coordinate 34,216,652, forward strand.
TGGATATATATGCGCTTATGTATGTATGAAGCTACTTTTGATGCTTCATCTTTGCATTAATAAAACTACCATTATCGATTGGAAAAAAGAAAAAAAAGAACTAATTAGACGACCAACCCCAAACAAGTTTTGTCGGTTTAAAGAAAATATATGATTTTTCTGCAAATGAGCAAATGCATATTGGTATAGGGCATCAAATTCCTGTGTTATTCTAGCCCTTTTTAATTAAAAGCTTATTAACTTTTCGAATATTACGTACTTATCCTCCACAATAAATAACAATAACCTTATGATCTTTAATTGCTTTATGCTTTGAGAGTGGGTTCGGTCCAATGCCTTTGTGGTCTTCTGGAATTTTCAGCACCGTACCTTTGAAGTGAAAAAAGAATAACGAAAGAAAGGGAAAATGGTTTGGGATGCTTATGGCATTCACGATAACTATATCCCATAGAAAATTGATTTTTGCGCTCTAATTCTGTACGCATGAGCTCCATTTCGTGTATGAAGTTACTAGTAATTTCACGTTATATATAAGTGGAGCACTTGCGTATAAAAGTGAAGCGCCAAAATCAGCATTCTATTCCACATTCAAAAGAAGCATAAAAGAAAAACAAAACAAAAAAATTGAATTTGAGGATTGGATGCAAACTTAATTGGTATGAATTAAGTTACGCTAACTTTGAATTAACTTAATTAGTTACAATTTTTGATATACTTTTCCTCAAAAAATTCTGGTAGGTGCAATATTTTCAGTTATACGTACGTTTGAGTAATTCAATTAAAATTTGCCTTCTGTTATTATTATTTTTCTCCCTTTTTTTATCTTACTTAAGAGAAGTTGTCTACGGTGCTTAATTCAAATTAATCACTCTTGATGAAGCACATATATGAATGTACTATATGTGCTTATGCCCAAGAAACGGTGCTTAATACTAGTGCCAGGAATATTATTGCTTATGCCTAAGAAATAGTGGATGATTTCAAGTCCTCTCTCACTAATGGCTCGATAAGAACTTGTCTTAATTCTTGGTCTAATCCATCTGCAGGAAATATCAAACTGAATATGGATGGATGCTGGTATGAATCGAATGGAATAGGAGGGTTTGGAGGATTATTCAAAAATCATATGGGAGATTGGATCATGGGATACTATGGCAAGCGAAGCTTTCATTCAAGCTTGGAGGCAGAGCTATGGAGTATATACGAGGGACTGGAGGTCATACTAGAAAGGAAGCTGGAAAATGTGAAGATTGAATTCGACTCTCTTGTAGCGGTGAACCTCACCACGGAAGGAAACCCAGGCAACCACCCCCAGAGTGTGCTGATCAATGAAATCCATGTCCTACTGACTCAGACTAACACTACGATTGGGCATATCTCTCGTTCGGCCAATCAATGCGCCGACCACCTAGCCAGGATGGGAGCGGAACGCACAGAAGACCTCGTGTTTGTTATGGACATACCCATTGCGATGAGAAAATTTGTAATTAGAGATAGCCTGAATATCAGGCAAGTGCTTGACTAGGTTGCGAGCTCTTGTGCTCTAGTATCCAAACTCTGATTATACTCTTAATGTGGTACTCTTTTTAAGTTTTATTGAATTTTCCGTTTGACCGGAAAAAAAATATGAATGTACTTGTCTTTATATATTCTGGCATATTACTTCTCTTATATATATGCTTTAATTAATTCTTGTCTAGCCATTAGGGTGAAACCACTAAATATATAGATATTCTTGGCTAAGCTGGTTCTCGACTAGTCTGTCAGCGACACGAGTCTTCCCTCACAATTTTTTTTTTTTTTTTGTTTATTACTCAATTTGGTTTCCATTTTTATATTTAGCACGAGGTTTTCAAATTCAGAGCTCCAAGGCATGCTATTTGAACTCTGCTATATTTACCGACGAATAATATATTTTCCTATACCTTGCTATCTCTTTATGAACCCGCAGATATGAGTTCACCTTTTGTGAAGAAAACAAGATAAATTAAATAAGATCATTAGTGGCAGGGTATAAATGCTAGTATAAGTTAGTAATTAGTTTTTCGAATTTCATGACTAAAGATGCTTTTCAACATCCCCACCATCCCACTAAAAATTAAAGCCATTCCACTTTCTACGAAGAACCTCGATCTATGTATTTTTTTTCAACAGATTTTTTTTTTATTAATATTCGAATAGGGAATCTTTGTATATTAATTTCTACAAAGAATCTTTGTGTATACATACATATACACATATGTCTTTGTTTGTTATGGAAATGTAGAAATACTTTTTTGGTCTGATACAATAAAAAAAAAAAGAGTACAAATACACAACCTGATCACCTGAAAAATAATTAAGACAAATTCGATCCGGTGCATGATTTATAAAATTGTATGCATTTATTGGCGCCATCTGATGTATATATAGAAGAATCGAAATTGTGAACCATTCATTGCATGCATGCATGTAAGAGCTAGCTTCATTGGCTAGCTCGTTATGTGTTCTTGTCCTCTTATTTAATTACATGCAAATATATAATATGAAAACTAAATTGGTGTTGGAGAATATATATATATATATATATATATATATATATATAGAGAGAGAGAGAGAGAGAGAGAGAGAACATGAATGCATGCATCATATATACTTAACTTAGGTCATCATTTTATGATCAGCAAATTAAAAATTGATGAGGTCAGGTCAGGTGATCAGGTGGGATGTTAATTGTTCCTTCCTTCCAATTGTGGGGCTGGGAATCAAGAGGGGCTGGAATTCATCCACATCCACATCCACGCAATCCCTATATATCCTCCATATCGATCTGCATGGCTAGCTAGCTAGCAATTGTATATATGGAGTATATAGTGTATCTTTCTTTTGATTTCTTTCTAAATAATATTCACATTCACGCGCGTGCTACTGTTTCAGTCAAAAGGGGCTTGCTGAATTTATTTAACTCTGTGTAAAGAAATTCAATTAAAGCAAAGTGATATTCTTTCAGGATGTCCTACAAAATTCTTGACTAGCTAGATTAAAGTTGAGAAAGTAGTTACTTATGAAATTAGTATATGATAGTGCTTCAGCTATGTATATGATGATGCTTTAATAGATACCATACCACAAAATATTAATTAATACTTGTCTTATATTATACCATTCTTCTAGTTCCTTCTTCTTCTTATTCTTCTTTTTTGTGCGCATTGCTTGCATGTGTTGCATTATCCTCCATCGTGCAAGTTCTAGATATGCTTCAAAAAGTAATAGTACTCCAACTGATAACGTAAAAAAAATAATATAACTACTCTTAGGTTATATATTATAGACCGGTGCGGATCGGATGAGGTGGGGATCGAAATTCCCCAATTGGCAATTGGCAATTGGCCATGCATGGAGTGTTAGAAAATTGCTTCCTAATTACCTAGACAAACTAGGGCATGCAACAAGGAAATCTAAACTAATTAAGAAACATAAACAATAATATAGTTTAAATAGAAAGTACATATAGTACTGATATAATAATGTCAAAAAACTTGATAACAAAGTAATATATATATATATATATATATATATGATCATAATTAATAGTATTATGCTATCATGGGAATCAATAAAATACACCACTCGATCGAACGTGGATGAGAGTGAGACCGATTGTTAGTCACTACATGCATTAATCAATACTAATTGCTTCATCTGTTAATTGTTAGTTAATCAATTAAGTTAGAGGATGTCGATATGCCCCTATCAACTATATATAACCACCTAAATAGTGGGAAATAATACACATGTTGAATGGAGTACTAGGAAGAGACAATTGATGGCCGCATGCATGTATTGGTTTCGCGGCCTGTCTTAACTGTGGTTAGTGTCTATAAGGAAGAGAAAAGTTGGGACGAAGTTCACAATTCACCAATTAACTTCAAATTTGCTTGTCACCTCCAAAATATTCTTACGCAGATTTTTCTCTACCTCAAGTTGAAATTGGATTATTTCTGTAACGACACCTAATGCATACAGAAGCTATATATTAATGACTAGCATTGTGATGTTCCTCACCTTTTTTTCTGCAACACCTAATCCTTACATGCAGAAACTATTTTAATGTCTAGCTAGCATTGTGATCGATGTTCCTCACCTTTTTTCACTTTCTATCGCAGAGCTAGATACAGCTATATATATAAAAGCAATTAAGTTTTTTCTCAAGCCAGCCAGATAGTATCAGATTACGAGATATATGGTGGTATATATGGTAAAGGTAACTTTCTGATCGAATGTGAGCAACGGAAAATAGGGCAATACATCGATCCTGTAAATTAAAGTCAACGAGGAGTATCCGGAAGTGACGACTGAATAAAAAGACTTGCCAACCAAATACTCCACTACTCCCTTTTTCCATATGCACTGGAACGTACGTACTTGGGGAATGAATTAATACCGAGTACTGTAGCTAGCTAGATAGGGAGGAGACTATATATATGAAAGTTGACTTCTTGGCATGGGTTTGTTTCAAAAATAATTACGGAGTACTCTTTTGATTTATTAGTGCGCTTGGTATCACGTCCGTAGGAGTAGTAGTACTGTTTTAGTCAAAAGGTTTGGTGAATTTTCACATACTGTAGTATATATTTGGGCACACTTTGCTCCAATTTTATGGAGGTACGTGGGACTTGGGACCAATAATATATGACTTATTGGAGTCAAAGGGTTAAAGGAAAATGGATGACATTCAATTCGATCGGATAAATATTGGAATTAATTAATATAGTCTCTTTAATTAGTGAAGGCAGGGTAAAGATCGAGCTTGGCCTTGGTTGCTTAATTCCCAAGATGGGGAGTGGGGAATAGGACCAAAATGGTCGACTAAAGGCAAAAGTAATCACACATGTGTAAAGAAATTCAATTAAAAGCAAACTAATATTCTGGTCTGCAGGTAGAATAATTTGACATAACTTTTGCCTATCAAAAAAAAAATTTGAAATAAGTTTTCCTGTGGGATTGGTGGACCACAGTAGGCACTGATGTGAGGCAAAACGTTGTCGTTTTGGCTCTCAATTATTCCCTCACTCCTTCCATCTCATATCCCTGTTTGGATTACAAATAAAATATCTACTCCTCCTCGTCAGTCGGCTTTTATATATATATATAGCGCGGGGACACCCTGGACAACGTGCTGCTAGCACATGAAGTGGTAGCTAGGAACTTTCCCTGGCAAAGAGGGGTGAACGCAGTCTCTCCCTCCTTCCTATGCGGAAAAAAATTTGGATACAACATTTATTTGTAACGTCTTCTCATACAATATAGTCTCATTCTAAGTCACATGCAGGAGCGCAAGCGTGAAAGCTTCTTTCTAAAAACATCCGAAACTATTAAAAATCAAAAGATCCAGGATTCAAAGTGCGAAGCGCAAGAATTATCTATTCTATTCTATTCTATATCGGAAAAATATTTAATATAGCCTCTTTAACTCTGAATTTAATATTAAAGAGTAAAGAGCTTGGCCCAACTTTCATGTTTTTCTTGTGTATATGTAGTCTCTAATCATTATTCCTTTTTAACGTTAGTTGTTCGTGAAATTCAATTCAAATTCTAGCTTGAAATAAAGAAATTTTTTTTTTTATCAAATGTATTTTAAAAATCGTATTGAAATAGTGAAAAATCGTATTGAATTATCTTTCACTATTTAACTACTGCTAGAACAACATTGCATTACATTTAATTAATTAATTAAAGAAATTTATGCCGGTGGCCCAGAAGATACAATTTGTTTGTAAAGGACCGTGGACAGAGTCCGTCGGAAATTGGCCCAATGAAATGTGGGAGAGAGGCCTAAGAGCATCTCCAATCTTGACTTATTTTAAGACTCAAATAAAAAAATAAGGCAAAATTCATAAAAATTTCTTTCCAATTTTTGACCTAAATCATTCCCTATTTTGTGTTTTATCCATTTTTTTGCCCAAATCTGAGATAATTTTTGGCTTGACCCATTTTTTCAACGGCTAGTTAGAGAGAGTGAGAAAGAAAGAGATGTGTAAAATTTGGATTTGATGGTTAGATTTGTCTATCCAAAATGGATTTTTATCCAAAATTTGACTCAAATTTAAAGAAAAATATAGGTAAAGGTCGGAGATGCTGTAATGAAATGCATCAAGTGTCAAGGGATTCCAACGAATCAGAAGGAGTTTCCAAGCCAATGCAGAGGAGGGGAAAGATGATCAAGAAAGAGAAGAAAAGAAGATCACCACGAATGCTGGTCTGTCGTTTTCGTACCAAAAATATAATTTATAAAACCAAGGAATTAACTAGTATTTCGAAGAATAGTGGTTAAGTCCAGGATCGTCCGCAGGGAGTAAAAAGCTGAGTTGCAGTAGTTTCAATTAATTTCTAATTTAATTCGGAAAGTAAAGAGAAGTTGGATTTTGATTTTGATTTGATTAAACTAAAACTAAACTAGTAAGCAGATTAAAAGAGTTGTAAACTAATTAGAGAAGAGACTAGGGTTTCCGATTCAGTCTCCCCTTGTAACGCAATTGTTTCGAAACCTAGGATTCACATTCAACATTCAACCAGATCACCGTAGGGTAGCAATTCCTATCGATAATCCCCAAAAATATAATCAAGATTCGTACTCCGTATAGGCTATCTCAACAAGGCACGGATCGTCTTATTGGATTTAACCACGGCACGACCCGTCTCACGTCGTATAGTCTATTTCAAAGCCTATCTCGGAACATTCAAAACTATTGTATGACAGTGCTTGAAACCATGGATACAAACACATTCGAATGTCAGAAAAATATCAAACTTCATAAAAAGTTATGAATCGATCAAGTCACACAATCGAGTCGAATATAAAACCCTAGAAATCAAACAATCATATTACTTGGAGAAGCATCCTCATCACCCTAGCCGGAGCGTTTAACCGATCATGGAGTGTTGTGCGTTATGCGAAGTGGTGGCCACCGCCATGGCCTGTTGCTGCGTGGGAATCAGAGATCCTTCAAACCCTTTCTTTCCTTCTTTATACAGTGCTCCACGTAGTCGGTTCCCCACCGTAGGTAGCTAGCCCTGTTCTTCTCTACTGTTTTGTAATTAAGTGGGTCCAATTCCATAGTAGCTTAGGAATTTTATACAGTGCTTCTCTTCTTCAAATATCCAATATAAACTTGGTCTCTTTTCTTAATTAATTCGATTGGCACCGGTAAAATTCTCAATTTAGCTCCGATTGTTATCCAACGACTCTGTGGAAACTGAAACAAAGAAAACGAATATCAAACTCTAAAAATATAATAAACGGACATAACAAGAGTAAATTAGAGGATGTAAATAGGCACATTTACGCACTTATCAAATGCCAACCCAACCACAAAGAGAAGAAGATTATACTCCACCGGATCATGAAGCCCTTCTCCAAGCCCTATTTGAGAAAGGGTAAAGTTTCTTGAATAGAGGTTGGAGAAACTCCTGATGATGATGATACGACAGTGTGGATCATCGGCCCAAGGCATTGATGGGTGGATTGTGACCCCCAAGAAGCTTTCCGGATGTTATCTCAAAAGTTGCATGGTAAGTAAGGGTTCCGGCAAACGGAAGCAAGAAAAAATGCGCAGGAAGTCCAAACGATTCTAATAGATGTCTCTGCGTCGTCTAAGACGGCCTACATTATTCATCTTAGCGGCTAGTTTTCGTGGTGAATACTTTTGTCTTTTCTATTTATTTATTTATTTTTTTTGCTTTGCTTTGTTTTTATTTTATTTTATATTTTTTTATAACAGTTTAAGATCTGTCAGGTGTATATACAATACTAACTATTTGCTCACCACATGTGTGATGCCATAGTAAGGATGACACGTATGGTGTTCCTAATAATGCCATCTTGATTGGCATCATGCTTTCTCTATTAGTTTTACTGTCCTCGGAATGCACTGGTTCAGCCTCGGGCTATGGTTCATGGTTTTTTTGTGGACCGTAGTACCTTGGATCGCAATTTGGATCAACATACAAACGCGGAAAAAAAAGATTTGTTTTTTTGTTTTTTCTTCTCATGCCTACTTATTGTTTTGTTATTGATGAAAGCTTTTGAAGCCTTGAACCCTATCATTTCATAATGTGTCTGGAATCGTTGGCCAAAGTTCACCAATGGAGCTAATTTTGCTGTTTGTGTTTCAACCACCTACCTCGATCTTTATTATTTTGCTTGAATTTCCAAGTTCTTCAGTTTCATGGTTCCAAAATCCCCTGTTGAACTAACATCTAAAGAAATGAATGCTACTGTCTGGCCATAATGATATGTAATACACTGTAACACATGGATTAGCAAATTAGCTTCTTTTTCCATAATATTAAATTCTTAATTACTGGACAACTGTGTGTTAGGTGTCAGAAACTTGATTGGGGAGGACGAAAGGAATGTTAGATCAATTTGGTTGCCTCAAAAACTTGCCACCAGTAGCAACAGATGATGATTGACTTAGATTCTAACACCCAGATAATGGGAAATAATGCACATAATAATGGTCTTGGAACTTTCAAATTGATTGATGGCAAATACAGGTTTTGAGAGTCCTTTGATGTGATGTTTTGGTTTCGTAGCCTGTCTTAACTGTGGTTCGCTTTAACAGCATCTGTGAGGTAGGATCAAGTTGGGACAAAGTGCACCATACATGAGCTTCAAATTTGCTTGTCGTGTCCAAAATATTCTTACATAAAATTTCTCTGCACGTCAAGTTAGGTTGGGTTATTTCTGTAACAACATCTAGAACGTGATGCCTGGCATTGTGATGTTCCTTACGTTTTTTGTTTTCTCAGGCCAGAGAGCAGATTAAGGTGGTAGTAAAGGTGTCTAACCTCTTTTTTTTTTTTTTGTGATGTATGACTTCCGAATGTTGGCAACAGAAAATAGGCCGATACATCTCATAAAGTCAACGACGAGGTGAAGTGACTGAAAAAGAATTGTCAAAACACCTTTTCCATATGCACTGGTAGTTGGGGAATATCAAGCGTAGGGAGGAAATATCTAAAGTCCTGATTCCTGAAGTGGTGGCCATTGACATGTGAGTGTAGCACACATTTTCCTGGTAGTGTGCTAAATGCTGAACCCTTTTCACTTAAGTATTTTCAGCCACCAGACTTCAAACAAAAGCAGGAAATCCGCTTAGTATATAATAATATTTTTCTATGACCTCATAATTAGTACCAACTTATGGTCATGTAGGTTGGATTATTTTGAGAAATGAAGAGAGGGTCGGGGCAATGGAAGGTGGGTCATGGAAGACTTGAAATTTAGATATCGATTTCCATGAGCCACTGCAAGCAGAACTTGGCTGAATCCCTGCAATGGTGGCCATTGGCGTGTGGGCATGGTGCACATTTTCCAGGTAGTGTTGTGTATTGTGAAGTTGACCTCTTGAGTAGTTCTGCCAATCAGTCAGAAAAAGTAAAGAAAATCGACTTAAGTGGGTCTGGTATTATTTATTTGGTGCAGATGGTGTAGATTGCACAAGTTAATTACTTTCCTTGACGTAGCAAGTAAAAGTGTAGGTTAGGGTGACATACAATGGGTCGTCGAATATTGTCTCATTAACTACTACACTATTATGGGTGGTCTTTGGTAAGTTAACTATCTGTTTCCATCCAGACGAGAGCTATTCTAATCAACTTTAGCAATCCAATTTGGCCCCTGCATGATTACTTGCTGACACAGGACTTCCAATCATCCTTCCTCATGGCCTTGCAATTTTGAATTCAGCACCGGGCCTCTGGGCTATGCTCCTGAAAGAACTTGTACTGCATTTCCATGAGGAGAGCAACTTGGATCGACTATCTTTGCATGTGTAATGATGTTGGAAAGCTTTCAATAGAAGTTATATAGGCTATGCAATGAAATGGTACTAGTACCTGAGGATGCAGCAATTGCTTTCGTGGATATATAAGTCAGAAAATGTCTATTTGCCAAGTAGAAACATTATGGTAAGATCAGAGTATGGCATTGTGAGTTGAATAATTCTTTATTCTTTTTGGCTCTTGCTGATGCTCCTAATTATTGGTCATTACTGTAACTATGTCAGTAGGTTTTGTGGCACCACTGAGGCATGTTGTGGTGTGGGGAGGGCCTTCAACCAATTACATGGGAAAGCAACATACGGACACCACGTTTACAACATTTGCCAGAATATCTATTGTGGGCTACGGATGTAGTTCGTTACTTCAAAGCTGCGAATTGGGTCTTCTCGTGCACCTACTAGTTTACGCGATGGGTAAGCCTCAAACCTTTCTGGCCAGCTTGAATACATAAGAAAAAGTTATTTAATGAGCAGTATTGGCGCATAGTTTTTGTGAATCTGATTGTGGTTGTTTGTTGCTTATGTATATCTGCTGAGCGCTGACATTGAAGTATTGAACACGTCGCACAAGACTATGACTCTACTTTGCAGAAAGACATTTCACTAGAGGGGTGTACTGTTCTTTACCCTTTTCCTGCTTGTTTTAGATTGGGTATGACACATGTCAGTAGTCTGCTGCTCAAGTAAGGTTATGGGCACAATGGAGAGTAGATTGTAGAAATGGTTAGGTACTAGGAATTTTGATTTTTTGTCAGGGCTACAACTACATTCTAGTTGAGAGCTTGGGTCCTACTGTAGATTTCTATTCAAAACATGAACATTGAAATCCAATAAAAGAGAATTGAAAACTTTTGATTATCACATATTGGACTCCAAACAAATCAATATATTGAATCTTTATCAAGGGTATACATGGAATTAGTTTATAACGATTAGTTAAACGGGACGGTTCAAGGGACATCCAAAAAAACACCTAAAAAAACACCTCAAATCTCAATCTCATAGTTCCCAATCAAATTTTTATAATCCGAACCGTTTAATGTGTGCAAAATGTGATTTTAAGGATGCCGCGAGAAATTAACAAAAAAAATGACCGGGAAATGCTTGATTTGAGCAGTTTTTATTTGAACTGTTCAATAAAAAACTGTTCAAAACTGTTCGGATCAAGAACTTCCCAGTCATTTTTTTTGCTGATTTTTCATAGGTACCCTTAAAATCATGTTCTGATCACATTGAGCGGCTCTGATCATCAAAATTTGATCAGAAACTATGAGGTATTTTTTTAGGTGTTTTTTTGGGTGTCCCTGGAACCGCCCTGGTAGTTAAAAATGCAATATTAGTTATAAGTTTGAATGTTACATTACTTGTAGTTGAATATTGCATTATTAGGTTGAATGCATCCGTTGCATGCGTATCCTCCCTTGCAGTGCTGTAGCTAACTAGTTTGCCACTATAGTTTTGACTTTTCACGTATTTTGCAGCATATTACGTACGGTATATTTGGGTACAGACATATCGATTACTTGACAATAACCAAACAGAAATATGATATTTCCTTGTGTTTTGTTTGTGTGGGTTTGTTAGTTACGTTCCCAGTTACATGACCTATGTAATTTCAAGTGATTTTACTTTCCGTGCTAGGAATGTGTTGTAGTGACCGACTTCCATAGATAATTAATCATGCTTTATGTTACTTGATTTTTGTGGCTCTTAGAACTCACTGTGTCGTTGAGTGCTTATTATTGATTTCATATATGAAAAAGCATGACTTTACGTCCTCTTAATGTTGAAGTTTCGCACTAGAACCCATTATCGTTTGTTGCATCGGCCGCAGATCATCCATGAGTCCGGAATTGGCAAGAACTAGCACTCAGAATTTGTTGATTCATCAGATGGCCATAACAATCACATACATTGGCCTACCACTTAGTCAATGGTTGAGATTGAGATTGATATATTGCCATTAACGACAGGTGGCTTTTGTTTCTGTCGTTGTTTTCTAGATAATATGAATTGTAATTTTTTTTGATCAGTAAAAGAGTAAGATGGGGCAACCAGCGTAGCAACCCCCCTTGGGCATGAACATAGGGGCTCCCTACCCGCTGTGGAATGTCCGGTTCGAGCTATAGCTACTGTCTGAGAGGACAAACTGTCACCACGTACAACGCCACCTAGGTACAAATGGACATAAGTGTTTACCCCCACACCCCCTTGCCACTGACAAGAGTCGAAACCGAGTCTCATCGGGGGATGAAGGGCACTCTACCCACTAGGCTACTACCGAATATAAATTGTAATGAGTGACAATAATATGAATTGTAATGAGTGCGGCTTTGCCAGACAAAATCATTAGGCTGCAACTCTAACAGTTAAGAAAAGAAAAAGGAGAATTTGTCAAAAAGAAATCTAAATAAAAGTCTCTATAACTTAGCAAGTGTCATGAGTTGGTTGAAAGTGTTGAATCCAACAAACTATGAAGTATTTTATGCTTCTAAAAAGGCCCAATTACGAGGAAAATAGTCATTAGCTCTTGTGTTCTGTTGGAGGTCCCTCTTGTGTGCCGAAACAGTGAGATTGACTCTCTTTACACATCAAGTTGTATTGATTGCAACTCTTGCGGTGTGCATCTCTCCAGCGCCTCCTCCTGAGGGCAAAAGCTAGTAGGAGTACCATCTTATTACAAGTGGTTAATAAAAAGTTCCAATGGTTACATGTCGAAGTGACGTGATCAAATGTGAATTTGCTAGTCGTGGGTTCAGTGGTATCCAGGATTGGCCCCTTTTTATGTGATGTGGACTTCAGACTTATGTCATTTTAGTCGATTTTTCTTGCTTTGTTAGAGTTGAATGTCTGATTTGATTCTGATCTCGATACTTGCAACATATCTATATGGCCCACATACTTTAAGATTAATAATTCGGTGACCCTTATAAACTACTACTACTAATTGAGGAAGAAAAGAAAAGGAAAAGGTTATAATAGAATATTCACAATATTAACCTAAATAAAACTGTAAAACACTAAATGCATCTAATGAAAAGTGGAAGTTTATTACTTGAATATTCATAATATTAACCTATAGTTTTATTTTTTGTTATATTTTAGCCCTTAGCCTTTAATAATATGTTGGTATCCTTCGTAGTTCAAAAGTTACAATTATATTATTTTTTACAAAATTCTACACGGGCGAGTATGTATTTTCATTTTTTTTTTTTTTTTTTACATATAATAGTAGTGTTTCTTTTTCTTCTTGCACTAGCGACCGCCCCTCCCTAGCTTCATCCCTGTACGTGCTATCAACTATGAAGAGAAAGTTAACGAACATTAAGCTGTTGTTGGTTTGGTTTAAAAATCTAGTAAAAGGGATTCTCATAATCTCTTTGGTCCTCTGTTAATTGTTGGTAGTTTTCGATGAACTTTCCTCTTTTTCTGTCTTATTTCTTGATCTTGAAGTCCTATTTTATTTTTGTGGTGGCAGGAATGATAGCAACGATGATGCTGGCAGAGGTACGAGGCTCTCTGCAAATTACTACTATAAAGTATTGGTCTAGCAATTGTAAGAATCTTCAACATGTTTTTTGTCTATATCAATAGAGTAAAGGGGTATCATCGATCTACTATGAGACAAACCAATAAGTTGAAGAACTAAATAGAACTACACCAGTTGTTCCCCTCAAATGCTGTCCCAGATTCATTACAGTATTAATAATTTAGGATAGGATAGTGAAACCACGTTGTTGCCATGAAACTACTGGGTGGGTGAATAGATTGCACCGTTCCGCCATTGTCATGTCATCAAGCGGACAGATATTTTTCACAATCCTTTTGTTTTGATCACGGGTTTGTAGGGAGAGGGAAAAGATGGAAAATCATGTTCGTCGGGTGATAATGACTTCTGTTGGCTTATGCAAATGAGATGCTATTATTATACACGGATGATGCTGTTTCTTGTTACTCCTTATTTGCCCTGACAATTAAAGATCTAAAAGCATGTATAGCAGCGGTAGTGACCAAACCAAGTAGGGAAATTTCTGTGTGTCTGCTATTTCAAGTGCGAGATGATCAACCTCGAGTAATTATTCAGTGGTGGTCTTGGAGCACCAACACCCTTATCAACCACACATTTTTATTATGATAGATAAGAGACGTGACGGTGCCCCAAGACCATCAAATGCTGTAATTTTTTTTATCAATCTCAGGGAGCGAGAGAGTAGATTCCAGCTGGGTCAACTAGCTTCAAACTATTCTCATGTGGCCATAGCTTGTTATTCAAATAATACCTTATTCTTTTGGTAGTGATCAAGTAGGAGTAGTAATTTTACTTTTTCCTTCAAAATGAAGCCATGATATTTGATTGGAGAAAATTCCTACAAAAACGTAGGAAAATAATAATATCCGTATCCCGTGCTTTCCTCCACCCCTCACAAATTCATTGAGTATTCAATAAATTAATTGATCCAAACGGGGCCAGTTCAATTATCAGTGGTCCTACCACCAAAGTCAATGGTTGAGTGGCTTTGTTTTTCCCTCAATCGACATTCGACAATCAAGCTCTGCACAAGATAAAATGATCATTTGAGTGAAACCTCCAACAATTAAAATTAAAATTAAATTAAATGCTCCATTTCTTAACTACAAATATTCATTAACTGAGGAGGGTCTACGCGTGCATGTGAACGTCCCCTAAATCTCCTTCATCTTCTTAGGAGAGACGTGGTTTCAGTTTTTTTCAAAATTGAAAATAATGGAGCTTAGTGTCATGAGTTGCTTGAAATATGTGAATCCACCCTGACTAAAATGGACATTATTTTGTGCTCTAAAGAGCAATGCTTCTCCTTCTCCTCAGAAGTCCGTGGAGTCCACACTTTTAAAAATGGAGAACCCAAGCTATCACTTGACCATCGTTGCCCTCCAAATTTTTACATTCTAAGGTTTTCATCTCACCATATAAGTCCAACCCATCAATTTTTTTTTGAACTACAACTCAGCAATTTTCATGAACAAATTGACAGATTTAAAATGGTGGGGCGCTAATCTTCAAAGTTCCAGTGTACAATTGAAGATTATTAAAATTTGAGAGTTATAATTTAATCTAAATATGCAGTGAAGTCCAGCATGCCAGGTCACACTAGGCCCAATCGGTTATCTCCTCCATGCATGCACCTGTTGCCATACGGATTCAGACTAACCAAATATCAATGATTAGCTTTGAACCTAACTCATAAAAGTCTATATGGGGTGGCCATTATTTAGGTAATAAGTATAGGCAATGATTTTCACTTCTTTTTTTTTTTTTAAAAAAAACAACACTCTAATTTTTGTCCTTATGTGATGTGAATTTACAACTTTGTTATTTCAAGTGTGAAAGAGTATACAAATGAAAAGGTTAATATTGTAAATTTATATCACAAGAAGACAAAAAAGAGAGCGTAATTATAAAAAAAGACCTGTAAAAATGAATTACCAATTAGTATTAACTGCCATCAAAACTCTTAAACATTGTCATAAGTTATATGTGATACCTCCGTCTTAAAAAAATTGTCCAATTTGTAAAACATGAACTTAAAAATAATGCATTTTTTCAAAATGACGTTCAAACTTTTTGTTGTTAGTTACAAAGTATCACTGAGTTTTTTTAATTTATACAACAAAAAATATGTACGTAGAAAAGCAACTCTCATAAAGAATCTATAGCAATCAACCCCGTTCCGCTAAAGAAAATAAGTAGTTATTTTTTGAAGTAAAGGTGATGTATTGTGAAAGAATGACATGACTCGTAAAGCAAAAAATAAGTGCTTAAAAAATAAAAACCTAAGCGGAACGGGACAGATTCAAACCAAGGAAAATTCCGATTAGTCTGAGGTAGAGAGATCTCTCACCGGGGGGATTGGTTGGTCTATAAAGTCCATATATAAAGGGCTAATAGAGTTGCAAAGAAAGGTGAAAGAAGGAGGCAATTAAGATTAATACAGTAACGTTCAAGAACAAAGTAGTGGAGTAGCAAATTAGAAGACCACTAGGCGGCCCCTTCTTGGTCGACGCCATCAAAACTCTATTCAAGAAAGCCAAGTAGATGGCAAGCCATAGATGTGAGATCACAAACGTAAATTGTAATAAATAAATATATATATATATATATGTATGTCATAATTCTGTAAGAAAAATAACATAAATTGTAATAAAAATATATTTTTTTAATTCTCGTCTTTTTATAGACCGAATAATGAGTACTTTGGAACAAAATGAGTACAATCCGAGTAACAAAAAATACTACTAATCATTTTTTCAGGCCAGAAAATGGAGAGTAGTGATGATTTTAGTTTGACAATTGAGTAGGAGTGTATACTGTATAGTACGGAGTAGTACTCTACTACTAGTTGTTCAGCATGTGCAGTTGGTTTATACAGTACAGTACAGCACAGCAGCGTATTTTGTTTGTTTATCCCTCTAAATTATCTATACTCCATAGAGATGGAAGTAATTTTATAAGTACTTAGGCTCCGTTTGTTTCGATATAAAATGTTTTACTATGTAAAATATTTTTCATGTAAAATATTTTTTTAGAAAACAAATTTCAAACTTTTATTTTTCGATATTTGGTTGGTACTTGAAAATATTTTCAGAAATCAACAAAATAGTGTAGAGAGAGAGGGTTGCTTATTAAACAGTGGAGAAATATGATAATATTGGAATTGAACGTGGGTCATGAATGACGATCGAAAAAAATTGAACAGTGTGAATTGCAATAGAAGGCATCGGGTTCATTTCGGAAAATAACTTACAGAAGATTTAAGAGTGAGTCATTTTCATCCGATTGATGGAAAATATTTTACATGTAAAATATTTCTCTAATTTTTTACACAACCAAACACCAAAAAATTCGTAAAATATTTTACTGAAAAACATTTTACACCCAACCAAACGTAGCCTTAATCACATTTGGGTCACATTTGCCATTTGGGCAAAGACTACTCAAGTTTGTTTCGTTTTTCTTTCTTTAAGTGTAAATCATTAAACTAAACCAGCAGTTACTGCCAAACCTCAGAGCCAGCTTGTCCTGAACTCTCTCTCTCTCTCTCTCTCTCTCTCTCTCTCTCCGTATCGTAGAGGGCCTAGAGGCTTCGTTGTTACTTGTTAGTGGAAGTATTTGATGGATCTCTGTATACATTGAAAATTTCCTATTACAAAAAGTGTAGGCTCTACTTGAGAGTTGAGAGCAATGAGTCAATGACGGTGAAGTCCCCTTTCATTTCCTTTTGACCCCCGCATTGCGCTCGCTCGCTCGCTCTCTCTCTCTCTCTCTCTCTGCCCATCAAATCTGCATTTTTCCTTTTCACCTCCTTTTCCAGCTATATATTTGGATCTTTCCTCTCTTACTTTTCTGCGCACGCATTGTTTGCAAAAATCACTCAAAACCCCAAGCCAAAGAGCTTTGAATTGGGCGCACCTTTCTTGGTCTGCTTCTTAGAATCAGAATGCTATATAACTGCTCTACTCCTGTTTGGAAACGTTAAAGAGTTTTTAGATTCACTTGTGATTTTGTCCATCTGGGTATATCAAAAAGGTTTTAGAAATACTCACGTCATGTAATTTTGGGATTCTTTCAATGGCAATGGCAATGTTTGACGTGGAAGCCCAATGGGTTCGTTAAAAAGATGATATATCTCTTCACTCTTTTTTAAGTGGTTTGACCCTTTTCCCTGAGATCCTATTAAAGAAGAAACAACTGCACCAGTGGTAACAGAGAGAGTAGTACTATGGAAGAGACTTTTGTGCCTTTTCGTGGGATCAAGAATGATCTTAACGGAAGGTTGTTGTGCTACAAACAAGATTGGACTGGCGGCTTCAGAGCAGGCTTCAGGTATATACTCACCACATGTATACATATATAGCTCGCGTTACTTAAAAAAAACCTCCTGAATTCACTGCATAAGCTTTTCCTCTTTTTTAATCCTTGTTCCTCTTTTTGGGAAATTTCTAATGGAGTATTTTTACGCATGTTAACAAAATTTTACAGGATTTTGGCTCCTACCACTTATATATTCTTTGCCTCTGCAATCCCAGTTATTTCATTTGGGGAACAACTGGATAGAAGTACTGGTATGATTAATACACTGTGCAGAAGTCTGATTCTATTCGTGCCATTGAGATTTTTATACAATTTGAATGGATCTTGAAGGTTCCAAAAGATGTGTCTCAGTCCATAGTATTGCAACTTAGCACTTCCATTTTCCATAAATAGGGAAATATTCAACAATGATACTGCCTCATTCCCAATTTATTTGTCCAATTTTGAAAATTCAACTCTTTTTGGGAACACTGTGATTACACCTTAAAAATACAACTTTTCACATTTACTATTCAACCTTTTTGAAAAAAAAGGGTGAAAAGGTAATTTTGGTTCATCTTACAGTCAAATAGATAATATTTTTGGGACATTTGAAAAGTCTAAAATGGACAAACAAATTGGGAGAGTATGTAGGGAGGCTTTGCTTTCAACAGTAAAATGACATAAGTTCCTCCTTCGATTTGCAGAAGGAGTTTTGACTGCGGTTCAAACCTTAGCATCCACTGCAATTTGTGGGATTATACATTCAATCATTGGAGGGCAACCTTTACTGATTTTGGGAGTTGCAGAGCCCACGGTAATTATGTACACATTCATGTTTAACTTCGCGAAAGAGAGACCAGAGTTGGGTCGCAACCTGTTTCTTGCATGGGCTGGATGGTGAGTTATAGCTTTCTTTCGTCCGAAATGGGCTAGTAGTACTAGTATTTTTGTTTTACTGTTTTTTTGATAAGTGTAGTACTGGTATTTTGTTGTATGGTTTTTTCATATATTGTAGTTTAGTGCTAGAATTTTTGTTCTTCCGAGTTTATGACAGTCATTGCTAGTAAATGAGGCTTGACTGTTTGAATCTTTCAGGGTGTGCGTGTGGACCGCAATATTGCTGGTCTTACTGTCTGTTTTAGGAGCTTGTTCCATTATCAACAGATTTACTCGTCTGGCAGGAGAACTATTTGGTTTGCTTATTGCCATGCTCTTCATGCAGCAAGCAATCACAGTAAGATCAACTGTTATATGAATTCTCTTTTCCAATCTTAATTTTACTCCTATGGATGTCAAAGAAAGCATGGTTAGGCTTTGTCCGCTCAATATTCGTTTTTGTTGTCTTGTTATGTAAGCTATATTCATCTAAAACCCGATTGATCGGTCGGACTAATAGTGAGCGATTATATAATCTCATTGGATAAGCAATTGCACTAGAGTGCGGGATTGCCAGTACCACAAATAGATTGGTTATCTGACAGAGAGTAATCCCCTCCGCCATTTGTTGCCTCCAAATGCCCAAAATGCGGTTCAAAATGCGGTTCAAAAGGGATCTGTACTCCAAAACCTTATTCCTATACATAAACCAAACAGGCCCTATGAGCACCTCAAACCGCTATAGACTTTTTTTTTCTAATGTTATCCTGATGTTCATTTGGTTGCAGGGACTTGTGGATGAGTTTCGCATACCCGAGCGAGAAAATCCAAAACTAAGTGAGTTCTTGGCTTCGTGGAGGTTTGCAAATGGGATGTTTGCTTTGGTTCTGTCTTTCGGTCTTTTGCTAACTGGACTAAGAAGCCGTAAAGCAAGGTCGTGGCGCTATGGGACTGGTAATTATGATTTTCAAGATTTCAATTCCCAGAACATATACTTAACTTGGGTTATTCTCTGTAACGACTGAAAGATTAAGCATTGCTTACAAGCAGTGTTCTAAAACAAGGAATTAATCGGCGATTAATCGCTAGCGGGGTCTATCCGGTTAGGTCCGACTAATGTCTAATGATTAATCGCCAGTTACTAATTAATATGCACCGATTAATTGCTGATTTATCCAACTAATCGCTGAAAGGTGGCCGACCGCCCAACTAGTGCCTAGCGACTTTTAGAACATTGCTTACAAGATGCTCTCTGTCATTTGTGGTGGACAAAATAAAGTTTGATAGTTTAAGTGTCTTTCCGCAGGTTGGCTTAGAAGCCTCATAGCAGACTATGGTGTGCCACTCATGGTTCTAGCCTGGACAGCCATCTCCTACATTCCATCCGGAAGTGTTCCGAAAGGAATCCCACGTCGCCTCTTCAGCCCAAATCCCTGGTCTCCTGGTGCATATGAAAACTGGACAGTTATTAAGGCATGTAATCAAGTTTAGTTTCCACTGAAACGTCCACCGTGTAAATTGATCACGGAGGATTTTAGGTAGGATGAGTCATAGTTGGTGGTAAATTGATGGTTTCAACTCAAACTGACAGGACATGCTCAATGTGCCCGTGCTGTACATACTTGGAGCTTTTATTCCGGCAACGATGATTGCAGTACTTTACTATTTTGACCACAGTGTGGCGTCCCAACTTGCTCAGCAGAAGGAATTCAATCTGAGAAAACCACCTTCTTTCCATTACGACTTACTCCTTTTGGGGTTCTTGGTATGCAAGCTCTTGTTTCACTCCCATAACCTATTTTGCTTTCGTACCCTGCTTTTGCTGATGACTGAAATGGTCTACATTCTTGCTTCTTGATGACAGACTTTGATGTGTGGCCTGATTGGAATTCCTCCTTCTAATGGTGTGATCCCACAATCCCCCATGCATACCAAAAGTCTGGCCACTCTTAAACACCAAGTAATTACCTCATCACTCGTCAGTGAGACATGTGATTTTTGTTATCAAAATGTCCCTGCATCTTTGGACTTGGCTTTCTTTATTTAGCATGAGATTATATTGTAGGTTTATAGTTGACTAATGTTTCAGTGAGAAAACTTCCTCCTGATTGTGCAGTTGCTTCGGAATCGACTGGTTGCTACAGCACGCAAAAGTATGAGAAAGAACTCAAGCTTGGGGCAGTTGTATGGGAATATGCAAGAAGCTTACCAACAAATGCAGACCCCTCTCATCTATCAGGAGCCCTCAGCTCGAGTATGGTTTCAAACACATCTTTTTCCATTCCCTCATAAGACAGCTGCTCAGACTCCTTTTTGCCTTCGAACACCATGTAACTGTAGAAATTATGCTAGTTGACTCAACTTAGGTAAAATGACTTTTCAGCAAATTGGCGATATGAATTAAAAAAGACAGACTAGCTGTACTCTATTGGCTGGTGAATAACTTCATCTCAATAACCATTTCCGTCTCTGCCGAATGATATTTCTTTTAAACTGCTCTTTTATAACTGAACGTCATGCCAATATATGACCAGGGGTTGAAGGAACTAAAAGAAACGACAATTGA
Organism: Rhododendron ovatum; assembly: GCA_019656835.1. Lineage (NCBI taxonomy): Eukaryota > Viridiplantae > Streptophyta > Magnoliopsida > Ericales > Ericaceae > Rhododendron > Rhododendron ovatum. The sequence goes on from CM033793.1 coordinate 34,237,752, forward strand.
ATTAGCTTCAAGCATGGGGAACATTGATGCCCCAGTAGACGAGACAGTTTTTGACGTGGATAAGGAGATTGACGATCTGCTGCCTGTTGAGGTCAAAGAACAGCGTCTCAGTAACTTGCTCCAAGCCACAATGGTGGGAGCATGTGTGGCTGCCATGCCTTTCCTCAAGATGATTCCTACCTCAGTCCTTTGGGGTTACTTTGCCTTTATGGCAATAGAAAGTTTACCCGGTAATCAGTTCTGGGAAAGGATATTATTACTCTTTACAGCTCCAAGCAGAAGATACAAGTAAGGCTTCAAACACGTTCCTTTTAGTTCTTTTTTCCGGCTTCATATTTGCCAACCATTTTCAAGAAATTGACTTTCTTTTTCTGCAGAGTTCTGGAGGAGTACCATGCCACTTTTGTAGAAACTGTTCCATTCAAGTCAATTGCCCTATTTACACTATTCCAAACCATATACTTGCTTATTTGTTTTGGGATTACATGGATACCAATTGCTGGGGTTTTGTTCCCTCTAATGATCATGCTTTTGGTTCCCGTAAGACAATACATTCTGCCCAAGTTTTTCAAAGGGGCACATCTTCAGGATTTAGATGCAGCAGAGTTTGAAGAGGCACCAGCTTTACCATTCAATCTTGCAGCTGTATGATTTCTTTTCTTTTAACTTTCCACAATCACGTCTTTTATCTTTCGCGGCATTTGTTAGTAAAGGAAATACGATACTGATAGATTTTTTGTACAATATTTTTGAATCCGCTGGTCGCAGTCTTTTTCAAATCTAAGCTGCCACCATTATGGCTCATAATTGTAAAAATGCCCACTGTCACATCATTCTATATATAATTTTCGTGTGATAAATCTTTTTGTAAGACGTCTTCATGGAATTTTTCAAGCAGGGGACAGAACTAGGGGCTACAGCTTCATTTGCAGAGGATGGAGAAATTTTAGATGAGATGATTACCCGAAGCCGAGGTGAGATTAGGCGTATATGCAGTCCCAAGGTGACAAGCACCACTGGAACACCAGCAAAAGATCACAGAATCCCTCATAGCCCTCATTTGTCAGAGAAAGCATATAGCCCACGCGTAAGTGAACTGAGGGGGGAGCCAAGTCCTCTGTCTGGTGGAAGAGGCCCTATTAGTCCAAGAGCTGGAGACCCAAGGCCATCCAAATTGGGAATCAGTCCCCATAACTCAACTTCTTCAAAATAGGGAGAGATAATTAGCTTGCTTTATATCTAGTTGCAGTTGAGTTTCAGATGGCTTGGACTATGTTGTAACATTATTGAGTGTGGTTTTACCTTGTTTTGCTTTTGTTATTGATGTAAAATCTCCCTTCTTTCTACTCTTATAAATGTAGTTTATTGCCTTCTCATATCAAAAAATACTAATAAAATGTTTCCTATTAATTGATTGGACCCCTGGCTGATGCAGGGGGCACATAACCAAAGCATCCCATTCGTCTCCCGATTGCCTGCTCCCCACTTATTTGGTTGCTCTTTTTAGAGTTGCAGTTTAAGATACACACTAACTAATCTGCAGCTCCGCATATAGTATTTCCCTTTTGTTATGTCATTCCTCCCCTTTGGTAGTGGCAATAGCACACAGTTGTCGGGTGCAGGCTCTAGGCATTAGGTATCAAGTGTGAGTGGTAGAACGGCTTCGAGACAGTCAACCTAGTCTTGGGTTCTCTCTACAGCCCGCCATTCCTGACACGAGGAAGGAATGGATTAAGGTTTGCTCTTATCTCAGTACTGTATTTGAACCCAGACATATCCAATTATTTTAACCTATGAGCATGAATCATGTGAAATGATCAAGCACCCTATGTGACTTTAGCTTAGCTATATACCCTTGTACCAGAAGGAGAGTTTTGTTCTGGCTGAAAATGATCTTGGCATCATAACACCCATCAAAAGTTTTCTTGCATAGGAAGGGTCAAGAATCCAATTATATCAGGCATCAATCACCACAAAAAGAACTCTACTGTGAGGTGAAAAAGGATCCATTTTTTTTGGAATAGTTCATTGAAAAAGAAGCGGCTTAAACTCATTCCCCATAAAGCAGTGGAGAAAATGGACGAAGAAGAGAATTGGGGTCCTACATACTCAATTGCAGAGAGGAATTAATGGAGTGGAGGGACGAGGAAGTGTGGTTTTCAATAGCATTGACTTGGTTTGGTGTAAGTGGGAAATCAATCTTCATGATATCTCTCATGCATGGAGGAGAGGCGAGGTTAGGTCTCTTTCTAACGAGTATAGGAATCTCTGTCTTTGCCTTTGCCTTCAATTCAGGGAAAGAAGCCAAAGGGAATTGGCTTAGCCTAACATCATCTTGTTCCATCTTCTCTTGGGTAAAGCAGACCTAACATGATTGATTTGAAGGACACCAACTTGGATGCCATGTGAAGATTTGATACAATAGTTGACCATAACACAGTTCCTCTTATGTCCTTTCCCTCCTCTCGATCCCCATGTTTCCGTGGATTGGGAATGCACTCGAACAAAAACCTTCCTTGATTTGTTCTTTTTTCTTTGTGATTTAGTTACTTGAAACACTTAACAACCAGGGCAGGTATATTTGTATTCTATGCCAAATACTGATGCCACAAGGCCTAGTGAATGGGCTAAAGCTAATAGGTCACATTATTTCCACAACAATGAAGAGGACCTAGATAAGACCATCAAAATCACACAACACAATGGTCAAATTCAAATTCTGCTAACAAACAACATAGGGCGAAACAAAGCATGTATTGAGAGCACAATATGTTATCTTGTCTCGTGCTATTTTGTAGTTACTACAATACCAGAGAACATAATTTTGACCCTAGATAATCTCAGAGTGAAAGTTTGAGATCTAATCTTCTTTGTTTTTCTTCCTTGGGTTGTTCTTTATTCCTAGAAGAACTAGGAAGCATTGCAGCATTACCTTTAAAGTGCACACGGTACTCCATGAAATCTTCCAATTCGAAGGACACAGTCCCTCTAGATTTCATGTCTCTCTCCCTTTCCCTTTCCTTTTCACCTTTTGAGCCATTCGCAGCCATTTGATCCCTCATTTCTTGCATATTTCCAATCAGAGCAAAGAACGTGTTGATCTTCTCTTCTTCTTCTTCTTCTTCTTCATTGCTGATTGACCTTTTTATTCTTCCTCCTTCCATAGGTAATAGAGCTCCTCAACTGGTGGTTGGTTTTCTTAAGATAGCAGCTTAATTTATACACATAATTACGTGAGTTGAGTAACAAGTACTTAACTTCACCTCGTAATCTTTGCCAAAAAAAAAATTAGAGATGCTTAGACCCAAAAGGATAAGCAAATTGGCACACTACACTGCCGAAAAGAAAACAAAGTGATGTTGGGCGGTAATATAGTTAATTATATAGTACTTAACAAAAGAAGTGACATTTGAAATGACAATACTACCCTTGTAACAACCATTGCAATTGGAGCCCAAAAAAAAAAACACTTTTAAGTGGGCCATGGTATAGCAAAAGACAACTCATCACACAACTTTTGATACATTAACTTCGATTATGGAGCATTTTTGAGCTTCTTATTTTGCAATTGAGTATAGTCTCACTTCAAGATACACTTTTTTGTTGTTGGTTTGAAAACAACCACACAATTGGACTTGCATAAGGAACGAACTTGGTCATGCAATTAGTTTTGATCGATCAGTTGAGTTTTGCGAATCAGGTGGGTTTTGAATTATTACGGGCTTTGTGGGCTAGTGAGCCCCAGTGGACTACACAAGTCCTACAATGCATTGTTGGGAAAATTCGGCAAAAAGCAAAAATCCAAAGAACAATTTCATTGATAATAATCACAATTACAAGATTAAATCAAGTTACAAAATATAATAACAGTGGACAGAAAATAAAGACGAGATACAAACAGATTTCGTAGGATCGAACCGAGTCCTATGTGATAACACAGTCTCTTTAAGAAAGATTCGCCGCCTACCGTCGATGTTGTAGGTTCTTGTTCGGCGTCTTCCTCCCAAGGTTGGCTCGGCTAAACCGCAAGCCGTCGGAGCACCGCCGTCGACCGCCTTGACGAACTAACTACCGCCTGTCACTCTCTCTCAAAGAACAATATGCTGGAATTATTGGAAGAGCTTGAATTTTCTGATGATTCCTCCAAAACGTGAACCTCCTTTATATAGAGTGGAGGAGGAAGGAGAGGTGAATGCATCCATCAATTGCTGAAATGAATTCAGTCATTATGCTGCCATCAAATGCTGGAGGTTACAAGAATAAAACAGCCATCAATTGCTGAATAATACATCATCATGGCCATCATGGGGAGGGGTTACGGAAGTTACAAAATCCCACACATCAATACGTCTATTGATTATGGGACGTCCAAATACAACGAATCCGGTACATGCTCGGTTGCCTCGAGAGACCCTCCGGTAGCCCCGATTTCATTCATCTAAAATTTCGTAAAATTTCCAACAAATTTGCCCACTATGCACAACACGTTCTGCCTATACTATACATGCGAGTCCTCCTGTGGAAGTTGCTTTGGTAATTGGTTGGTTGATCAGGAGGCCTGACCCATCGCACAAACCCAGATAATAAAAGAGGAGCCTCGTATGCTCTTCTCCGTACGTACGTATTTTTTCATCTTTCATCGGATGGTTTAAACCGACCTTCTCTCTATGAAGACACAATAATAATGAAAAGAGTTAGAAACACTTCATCCAAATTGAAAAACGACCTCACGAAGGATGACTTTGAGTGCAAACTTCTTTTTCACAATTGCGGCCAACCCACGTTAGCCAAAAGTTATTCCTAGACATGCCTTCTTCTCTGTTCTCTTTTTTGGCCTTTAATAAACAATGTTGCCTTCTACATTGATGTACTCAGAATAGGCGAGGTCGGGATGGATCATAGAAGAAGTCATACCCATTACGGCCGGGGAGGGAAGATCCCGAGCCCCTGTTTGTCTATTTTCTCGCTTATAGTCGACGAATCGACTACGGATTGTTATGTGTGTGTGTGTGTGCTGGAATGTGGGTGTTTGTGATGGTGGAGTTTGGTTCCTTACCATATTTCAGGACTTCTCTGGAAGCAAACTTAATGAAGTGAGTGGAGATGAAAGAAGAACAACAAAATGGACTTTATTATTCTTCAGAATAGAAGTCAGTCGACGGTGGGAACACAATCGAACAGACAATTACGTTACCAGCTACTCCTAGAGCAAGAAATATAAAGTACAGATAAAAATAGAAGCTTTTGGGCGATTGATCGGGGGTCCTTCTAATTGTCTTCAATTCTTGTATTTATAGGCGGACTTTGATTAGAAATTCAAACTAGATGGAATTCCCTCCTCTAATTTGAATTGAGCGGTTATTTCCTTACTTCCTCATCTTGCTCCACAATCTGCATGAGGCAGTTATTTCTCCCATGATGTGCTCCTTCTTCAACTACCCATCATCACATCTCTAGATGTATTTCGCTTGTATATCGTTGGTTTGCCACGTGTTCCTGACTTCAAGCATGTCCCTGATCAATCAATTAGTCCATTTTTACCTTGTTATGCTCGCATTATAGCCGATTTGATTTTCTGGCCGTTGCCACGTGTCATCAGTCGATCTATGCGACCAACAATTTTGACTTACTAAAATATGGTGTAAACAGCCCCCATCTACTCAAGGTGGAGGGACCACTTCATGCATGCACGGACTCATTAGCCGACACTTATATGAGTGTCCCCTGAACGGGAAAGAGATCTCCGTACACTGCACCTCTAAATAACCACTTCCTAGATTCCAAAACGAGAATGATCGAGCTAGGATGCGTGTGAGTGAGCTAGGGGACGGATGACTGGTGATGTGAATGCATGCAGATAGTCAAATGGAGTATATAATTCAGAATAACGAAGATTGCAGCGCACGTGGGTATAGTAACTTCTTCTTCTTCCTCCTTAATTTCCTTTTGAAAACTCTAACTTCTTAGAAGGCTCTTAAAAGACACCAAACGTGAGGTCTCTGAGGCCTTCCAACCCTTTCTTCTCAAGACCTTTGGGCAAATCAAGAGCAAAGTACGTACGTAGTCTTGTACAAGACTAAACCTTGTTTCACTTTCCTTCTCGATCTTTGACTGATTGTCATGCTACAATGTTCACAATTGTACTGAAATGATAATGACTTGAAAACGAAAATATAGCATAAGATTGTAGCCACCCATTCATGACTGTTTTGATGTCGATCAAACTCAAAACAAACACGATAAATTTGGAACCACCGAGAGTAGATTGGAGTGGTTGCTCTTCCCTTTCGATCTCAAGCCGATGTCCTCTCTTTTGAAAGCCATTACTCCTTTGCCATCTTCGAAATCGATTATTCAAATTAATATCACTCTTCGAAAGGCATCTTTGTGTTCGATCGGCTCTTCAGAAGCCATCTTGGCTCGACGACGTCGTCGACTGATGTAGTTTGAAGATCAAAGATCGACGGACTATCCGATGAAATCTTACATTTGTTGGGTTTGTGAGAGGTGGGTTCGATGTGGAGACTGAAGGATCTGTTGTGATTGGAGGACTTTGGTTCTCATGTAGATAATAGGCAACCCCAACAAATTAGGTGGCGTTGAATGAGGATTAGTTCTGGGTTTAAAGGCGCTAGGGAGATAATGGTAGTGAGGGGAATGTGACCGGTGGATTGAAGGGGGATCGGTGGATTCGAAGGAGGGAGATAAAGATGATTAGAGTTAAATGGAAATCCTTAATCCCTTTTGATTGTGGAGGACTTGTAACCGTCCCTTAAAATATGGGGAAAATCAAAATCAAAATCTTCAATATGTATATTAATATATAACTAGGGGTAGGGGTATAATGGGTAACAAAATATTTTCAAGATGAGAACATAAGTATTTAAAACGTCAATGATGGACACCTAAATAAGTCTAACAACTAGGATGTCTATTTAATTTCTCTTGTATTCAATTCCTCGAATGGAGAGTTGTCAAAGTTAACCTATAGTATAAAGATTCAAAGTTGTACTATTATTTTGCATATGAAAAAGAAAGTTTGAATCGTTCCAATTTTGAAACAAAATGTACGTCAACAACGCTATCGATCTTTAATTCGCCTTCAACATAAATTAAGATGGAGAGAAAGGTACCTCTTATTTAGAAAAGTCTCATTTTGCCCCACCTCGCCTCGCCTCGCCTCAACGTTGTTAATCAGTTATTCATTTGCCCTTCCTTTTTTAATACTCACTCCACGTGACTTGTTTTTTCAGAAAAGCTTTTCCATGTTTGAGAATGCTAGTAGGGCCTACGCAGGCCCTTAACAAATCACCAAATTCACACACTTTCTGCTTTGTGAAGCATCTAACCACCCAAATGCCTAATGAGTAATGATGATGTCCCTTCACCAAGCTGGCCGGGTGCTCTAATACGAAAACGAACCACCACCTCTCGTTTGGTTATTCACGTTGAAAAACCTAAACCTAATGCCATGACCGACTAGTCCAATCTCTTCCTAACAAGCATTGTTGTTAATTGTTATGCGTAGCTTTTATCAAGAAAAGGAAAACGCAGAGAACAAATACATAGACTTCGAGATATGCTTTCATTCACGAAAGAAAAACGAAGAACAGAGTTGCCATGCAAGATAAAATTGCACATAAACTCTCTTAACATACTGTCTATTCAAAGCGTGCTCTTAATCATAGGTTTAGATGCATGGGCTCCTGTAAAAGCCCCGTACAATGGCTGTTTATGGGTGCAACGAAACACAATGTACTACTCCTACATCCCAAAGCTTCTTCTTTTTGATTTTTTTTTTGGGTACGTATTTTTTGAATTTTAGTCTTTTCCATTCAAAATGAAAAAGATGTTACTAATATGGCCCGAGAAGAGTAGCCAAGCAGCTTATGAGAAAGAATCAAAGAGGAAAAGCTGAGCCACCAAGACCGCCCACCAAGAGGGAGAGCAGACTCCTTCTTGGCCCATTAATAAACCGAGGACGAATTGGACAGCAGCAACTACGTAGGACTCTCCACTGCCTTTGCAACAACTACAACTACTCGGACATGAACCCCTTCTCAAACACTCATAGGCCGTGAAAGAGAACAATACGCGAATTGGTGACCAGCCCACCTCAAGAGGCTCCTACATGCGGAAGGAGGGCTAGAACCCTCCAAGATATGTCTAACAAAGGCCTAATTCTAATAAGGCTACCACTCCTAAAGGGAGTTAAACAGCTAAAGCTATTGGCCTATGTAACACTAATATGAACATCCTGATGTGAGAAGGGGTAGTACAGCCTAGACCAAGTGCCATCCATGTCAGCATCTCTAAATCTAAAGGGCGGAATCCCAAGGGAATTCCACCTCTCGATGATATATACTAACACACCTCCATTCACCTCAGTGGCGGAATCCTAATGGGATTCCAGCTCTCGATGATATGTAACACACCTCCATTCACCAATTGAGGTACACGAGACCCTCTAACAAAGCCATAGAGCTCTTTTTTATGTATCCTTTTATCATCCTGACTGAATTAGGCATAGGAGAGGTATTGGCTAACATCAGACCCTTAGTTTTCTTTTCGGGTTAAAGGATTGAGGCTAGGAACGGAGCCAAGGCAGAGGGGTGGCCCTATAAAAACCCCAAATACCAAAATCCCGGATCCATCCCTTATCGAGGGGCTCAAAATTGGATCAGTAATGGTGCTCAGTAACTCAAAATTTTGAAGACAGTTTTTGTGAAATCACTAATAACAGATTCTCCATTACTCAGCACTACGCATCAGTACATAAAATTGTATTCCGGATGCTAACACGCAGTCAAAAAATCAAAGAAAGCTCGAACTAGTTTTTGGAGAAATTAATAAATTACGTCATTTAGAGTGCAAGTTTAAGGTCCAAGCCAGATTCTTTATCTAGTAGATCATCATCATCAGGTTCATGAATCTTGATGCTGGAGGGAGCAGGGGGGAATTTCAGAGGCGTCCTCTTGTATTCAGCCTCCCCTTGTTGAGTGAAATCTTCCATTCTAAACGACGGGGCCAAACAAGTCACAGTTTGCTGCTCTGCCGCCTTCCTCTTTTTGTTGTTGTTGTTGTTGTTGTTGTTGTTAATCTCCATTTCTTTCAATAATTCATTCCTTCTGCGATCGCGAGCGTCTCGAAAGCTTCTTATTAGGGCATAGAACTTGTCCATCTTTTCCTCAACTTCCTTGTCATCCTCCTCTTCCTCCGGCTGACATCCTTTCAAACCATTAATCTTCCCTCTCTTCTCATTCCCCATTTCTGCCTTTTGGAGGTAACCACGAAAGATTTTTGAAAAGAAAAAAGAAAAAATCAAAATGAAGCACACACAAACACAAACACGTCTGGTGCGTGGAGAAAGAAACTACATCCGCGTTTGGTGGTCTCGGCGGCAGGGGGAGGAATATATAGGGCTAAATCGCCCATGTTCCCGTAAGTGAGAAGACTGAAAAGCCCTCCCTGCCTAATACAAATTACAAAGGTCTATAATTGCCTTGCCACGAATTAGGAGGGCCGTTTCCGTAATTGCGCTAATGATGCTGGAATTTGTGGCGTCATTTGGCCTACGTCATCAATGTTGATGGTTGGTGATGACATGTGTGTAGGACAATGTTACACCCACCGCGGCTCCCCCACCACACCGCCTACCGCACGTATGCCGAGCCCACTCTGGCCACCGGACGGCCGATCCGAGCCGTCCAAAAATTCTATAAAAAAAAACAGAGTGGGCTTATGCGAGAATAAATGGCATCCGTCTTGTGTAGGTTGTCGATCTAAACTTTCAAAAATAAGATGATCTGAGACGTTAAAAATGGAAGATTGGTTTGAGCATTTGCACACGTCGGATGCCATTTATTCTCGCGTGGGCCCACTTGATTTTTTTTTAGAATTTTTGGACGGCTCGGATTGGCTATCCAGTGGCCAGAATAGGCCCAACGTGCGTGTGATGAGCGGTGCGGCAGGGGAGCAACGGTAAGTGTATCATTGTCCTACGTCTGGGTGGGAATAATGCCGCACCACCCTTTGTTACTGCCACTACATCTTTTGGTTGTTTGGAGTGTGTGTGTGTGGATAAATTCTTTCTCACTGCAGACCCACCGACTACAGTAGTTTTTGAAATATTCTCTGAGGGGCTGTTCCACTTTTAAAAAAGGTAATTTTTTTAAAAAGAATGTAATTTTAAGCTCAAAAATCATGTATTTACGCAAATAATTTTTCTACCAATATGGATCTTGTTTGATAGATCTCATTGAGATCTTTTAAACAGTGCAAAAAAAAATTGAAAAATTATTTTTCATTTTCGTTATATTTGAATTTGAAATTACATTCTTTTTGAAAAAGTTACTTTTTTGAGAAAGCGGAACGTCAGTGTTCTGCCGTTGTTTTCAAACTATTTACCGTATAAAATTACCCTTTTTTGGACTTCTAGATGGCCCGTTCCGGTTTCTTAAAAATGTAACTTTTAAAAAATGAAGGTAATTTTAAGCTAAAAAATTATGTGTTTACGCAAATAATTTTCCTACCAATATGTATCTTATTTGATAAATCTCATTAAGATCTTTTAAATAGTGCAAAAAATATTTTAAAAAATATTTTTTTTTCATTATATTTGAGCTTGAAATTACTTTTTTTTTGAAAAAAAAGGTTTAAAAAGAAAACAGAACGGCATTTACTCGAGAAGTTAATTTGATCACTTCTCATTCTCAGTCTGAGAAGATCGAGAGGTCTTCTCATCTTGGACCTAAGAAGTTGTTCGAACTATACATTTTTTCTATCTCTCTCAACTCAAACTTCCTTCAAAATTCAAAACGAACAAGCCCTAGAGTTCTCATGTTGAAGTTGAGAAGTTTAAAACAATGGTAATTTTATACTAAATAGGTAAAACGTGATACTATATCCTTTTTAAATTGTTGGTCCATATCTTTATTTTAAGGTGTCCCAATTTTTTTAATCGGTCTTTAAAATTGAAGTATGAAGTCTTTTATTTGTTGAAACACTCGCAAATACTCCCTCCCAAATTGTCATGTCCATTTAGAAAAAAGGAAAATGTTTCTCTTCACTCAGCAGGTTGATGTACCATCAGAATAAAGATGGAAAAGTGGAAAAGTGAAATGTGAAAAAATGGAATGGCAAAATTCTTTACCAAAACGTTACAGAACTCTAGCTGTTGCATTTTTCCCTTCACACTTCTCATTTTCTACTAAAAATTGAAGAGTAATTAGTTTGTGTTGATATATCATAAAATAAATACCTTGGTTTGTAGTATTTACTTTTTATTTTTTACTGAATGTTGGATCTCCCAAATCCCAATAGCTAGGATCACAAGTGGGGTAATAACTAAGTACTACTATATAAATTGGTAATGAGAGTAGAAAGAGAAGGACGAAAAGAGTTTTAAAGGGACAGAGCTAGAGAGATGGAGGAATGGCTAAAGAATTTGAGAGAACATAGACAAAGACTAGTTACCAAAAAAAGACTAATAAAATACTCCAACAGGGAGAGAGAAAAACAGGGGTTGTTATTTTTTTTTATACTAACACGTACGTCAGGACTAGTTGCACGCATCTTACAAATCTTTGGAGGATCGAGTCCATCGTTCACTTGCAGGGAGTCTCTTTCAAGACACAAAATGTATGGATAAAGAGACTCGGCAGTAGCGGTAGACTCAAAAATTTAATGTCGAGGATACTAGGGGGCACTCTATCATAGGGTTCATCACCACAAAAATTAGTAGTAATACTTAACTTTGACTTTCATTAATTATTAACCACAAACCCCATGATAAGGTGGTTGTTTTTTTTGGTAATACAGGGTATTCCGGATCATCTTGCGCGCGTCTCAGACTAATCCTTACAGTCCTTCCCACAATCGTTTCACACGTTTATCCGTGAGGGGAGAGGTGACCCATAATATAAGTTCCTCCAGTCGTAACAGTCCTACTCGATCAATACCCTCTGTTTTTTTCAGTGTGTACAATACGTGCAAGAACATCGTGTGGTACAATAAAAACAAAAACAAAAACACAAAAGCATGCAGAGAGAGCGAGCTTGCTAGCTCTTTCGTGGTTGCTTCCTTATGAAATCGATCAATTGTTGTATCGACTTATGGTCATTCATTGTGTTGTCTTTTTACGTCAAAATTGACAGAAAATGCGGCTTTCTCTTTCTCTTTCTTTTTCCTTTTTCTCTCATGGTAATGGCATTCTTGTCCAAAAGACACAAGTTATTGGCTCAATTTAACTTGTTACTCCTAGTTACACCCATTTAAAAAAATTAAATTTAATCTGTTAATATGAGTTCAATATTGCAATATTAACTCATCCAAACCATTCCGACTTAGTCAAAATGGGCACAATTGACTTTTTAAAAGAAGACAGCTTCTCTGCCATGGGGTGGTTAGACTGCACCGGCCATCTCCGACCTCATTTCGATAAAATTTTAGTGATCGGATTCGTTCACGTGGTAGAGTTCGTTGGTTACTACTGGCATATAATAAATCAAATTTTGATCATAACACGCATTTATTTTGGAAAGAAAAAAAAAAAAAAAGAAGAGAGCTTCTGAAGTTATAATTCAGTGTGCCAAAGTTGTTTCATTTTCCTATAAATGTGGGTAAATCATATATTATTTGTTATCCGGATGACTTGTTTTTTTATGCAACTATAGTAATCAATGAGCTCTACTATATGAATGAATCTGATGATTAAAATTTTTCTGAAATGAAGTCGGAATTCTCCTTTTTTAAAAATCATAGTGGAGTATTCTGCTAGTATTTCGCATGGGCATATTTACAAGGTAATTGACCATTCTAGAGGCTTATGTTAATGGGTCACCTCACCTCTATACTACCATCCTCCAAATCCCGCTAGATATCAAATATCTTAGTCCCACAATATATGGGTCCATAACAGTGATCGGAGATGTTCATCTTGCACTTTCCGCAGAAAAAAGGAAAGTCAACTTGATTGGTTATTAACAATTACTAACAGATATACTAATCCTATAAAATGGTCAACAGTTCTTGTTCAAAATTGTGTCGATTGTTTAATTTATACAAATTGTCCATGCATGTAACTCTTGTTGGCCGATCGAGTTGAATTTTTTGTTTTTCCCTCAAACGATATTGCCCTTGAGCGAGAGGTAAGGGATGAACGGTTCGGATCCCTTGCGTAAAAATATAAAATAGTACGAGGTTTGGAAGAATATTTTAGAAAATAGGGTGGAGTTGAGTTGAAGCCTGAACCCAATAATTGTGGGCATTGTCATTTGCGCAAACTTGAATGACGTAATTAAGATGTTTAACGTTACTTTCTATTATGTTCCTTGACTTTGAATCCTCGATCACTGAAGTCGTTTGGTTGCTTTGCGTTGCAGCAGTTTAAAGTAGGTTAAAGCTGTCAAAGTCTATACATTCCGTTTGTTTAAGGATTTTGAATTTTAAATTTTAATTACTAATTTTTTTTTAATTATTATTCTCATTTTGTTCTCTATCTCTCTTCAATTATTACTTCTATTTTCAATATTTCTCTCTACACTTTTATTACCTATAAATTCAAATTCAAAATCTCAAAACGAATGGGATCTACTTAATTTCCTAGGTATTAATTGTATTCTATTCTATGGAGTGGAATGGAATGAAAGGCAGCATGCATGATAAAGTCTAGGCGTCAACCACTCTCAGACAATGCCGTAGAATCGAAGGCAACAAACATTTACACACGACTCCGTTGCGTACTAGGAGTGGAGGACCAAGTACAGTACTCCCTCGTGTCCCTTATTTTATTTTGGAATTTTTCAAAATTTAATAAAATTTCAAAAGTGTTCATCATATGTGAATACAAATAGTACAAAATAGATAAATATATGGATAATAATGGAAAGTACTCATAATAATTACATGTTTCTTTAAAAAGTAGGAATTTCTTACAGGAACTCGACCTCATTTAGGAATAGAGAGAGTACTTGTCCAGCCCATAAAATTTCAAACCCAAAGCCTTAAGAAATCAGGTTCGAAGATGATATTTGGGCTGAGATCGACATATAGTTTTCTTTTCTCCTGGATCAAACCATCAGTTAGTCCACAGTATATATTTTTGTAGTATCCTTGTAAGCTACTACTAGTATAGTAATTAAATTACTAGCTCAATCATTTCAATAAATTCACTGCACACAAACTTCTGGGCAAGAGTATATCACATGCATAAGGATTCAGGAGTATTCATTTCCATTTCTTTGCTGTCATAAACATAACATTCATTGCAATTTATGAGGATGTAATCCTTGGAATTTGTTATCATAATTAAGGACGATAATAAATACGTAGTCCAGTCCGAGAGAAAGAAAAAGAGGGGGGGAGGGCGACGTATGCTCATATGAGACCTCACGCGAATGTGTGGTGGATTGGGGTAGGGGCATAGAATGGTTCATTGATTCTGTAGAACACTAACCTTTGTTGCTTGCTGTTGTTGTTCTATGGCCAGAAATCAGGTCTGTATATATGGTGGCAAGGGCGGACGCAAGTAATTGCAAGTGGGGTCACCTAGTAATGGCAAGTGGGGTCAGGTGACCCCATGGAATTGGAAATTACCCCAAGAAAGCTATACAGTTTTGGGCTATATTGGTAAATTTGTCCTAAGAGATGTTATACTTTGCCCAAGTATCTCAACAATATTACAATCCTTGCCCTCGAAAAATCCTTACATCTGACCCAGTCAATCTCTGTCTCTCTCAAAACTTGTGACTTGATTGGATTTTGTGAGAAATTTTTCAATGCCGGGTGGGCACGAGCCACGTGGTACCTGCTTCGTTCTCCAAGATAATGTGGAATAATACCCCAAGCGTAGGGTTTAATACGTCTGTTGAAGCATAATAATCCGGAAATTCGGAATCGTACCCAAGGAAATAATTATACTACTTTGCTGGATTTGTAGATGTAAGTAAGGGCTTTCGGCTTTTAGACAGCCAACTTTGTTTTACTTTAAACGGTGGAAATAAAAGGGCTAAATTAAAAACGAATTAACTAGAGAAAAGATAAGCTGGGTCTAGGAATTATTAACACCCAAGACTCGAGCTAAATCACACTCATCACCCAATTTAAGATACTTGATTATAGTTCTCAAATCGGAAGACAAAATGATTTGAGAACCAAGCTAGCTCTAGAATTCATTTGGCAAATACCTCGAGCGATAGAGCTCTAAGCATCATGTGTAGTGGGTAGGCGATGCTCCCACCTACACATGATCAAAGAGGTTAATACCTCGGTAATTTGTCAAACAAACCCGAACCCCACATCAATTTTCAAATCAAAGTTTAAAACTTTATTGGGTGCAAAATGCAATTTTCGCCCGAGCCATGAGATGTTAATCATCCCATGACCTAACCCTTAAAACTACTCACCCATATCTAGAGAGATAAGAGCAAGCAAAAATCTACTTAACATAATGAAATAACAAGACTTGAAATAAACTAGAGATTATGATAGATCGGAAGAGTAGCAACAACTTTAATAAAGGCAATAATAACAAAACTAAACTAATTAAGGCAGGAAATTAAAAGATGATTGCTGAAAAAATAAAGAACAACAAGAACAATTTGAATTGCAATGAAATCTAATCTAGATCTAGAAAATTGTACTATTGAATCTATACTACTTTTTTGTACAAAATAATGACATAAGCTTTTATACTCCGAGGATCCGCGTCTGGAATATTCCCAAGATACTCAGAAAATTCGCTCTTAAGTCCCTCGGCATCGATGGCAACGGCCTTAGAGTGCTCTGCTATGGGGCTCGGCATCGATGTAACACAATACATCCCATCGATGTCGAGGTGGCTAAGGGGCTCGGCATCGATGTAACATATGGCATCCCATCGATGCCGAGCTCAATAGCTCAGAATTCTGCCTTAGCTGCCTTCCTCTTGCTCGGGCAAATCTACTTCTGCTCGGGCAATGACAAGTTCTGCTCGGGCAAATCTGTTTCTGCTCGGGCAAATCAGCTTCTGCTCGGGCAATGACATGCCTTACGCCTCGGAAACTCCCTTTTTTGGTGATTTACCTACAAAACAAAACTAGAACATTCTACAAGCAAACAACGTTAACAATAACTAATTAATAATTAAATTAAACTAAAATTAGACACTAGCGCACCCTATATTACATTCTCGGATGCTTATCAGTACCGAGCACGCATCTCGGCCTTCCAAACGTGTTTTGGACAGTCTAGATCTGTTTGGACTTGAGGAGGTGTTTTGGCAAAGCAAAAACAAGAAGAAACATTCTCTCTCTCATATTTTATGAACACAAAGCAAAAACAAGAAGAAACATGATACATAGGGGACAATTTGGAAGCTCTAAACCTAAATTGGTTTAGAATTAATCAAGGGCAAAACCGAAGTCAAAGTGGATTTTGTATCCGATATGTTTTTCTCCAAGTTTCACAAGCTTTTCGATAGCCCGGAGTGAATTTTTTTCGAATGACACCCTTAACAAATTTCACAATAAATAATTTAGAACGATAAAATAAACATAGAAATTACTCCATATTGCAAGTATTTTAAAGTATAATTAAACGAAATTAATAGTCATGCCATTAGAGCTCATGAAACAAATTCCTACATATAAGACCGAAATCTAAAGACACTGACAGTGCACAGCGGCATGTGTGTCCCGCACAGATAATCCGAGCCGTTCAATAATTTTAAAAAAAATGGAGTAGGCCTTTGAAAAATCAACTTAATTAAATATATGTAGGTGCTTAATTCAATCTTCTAATTTTTTATTCATATTCGGCTCGGATTATCCGTACGAAACTTGCAGTGAGACTCACATGCCAGTATGTTCATCGTTGGTGTCCATAGCAATTCTGATATAAGACTCGACCCCAATGGCATAAAATTTTAGGTACGCTCCTAGCTGGTGGCATATATGATAGTGCCATCAACCTATTGCAGAGTTTGGTCCTCGGGAATGGAGCCATTTTCCCTTGGAATTTCAATTCCAATTCCAATTTCAACATTTGGTATGCTGAAAAATGAAAGCATGTGTGTTACGTACAAACGGAAATCATCATCCACCATTTTAGATAGGTGCCATGCATACCACTGGGAGACCAAGGAACGACTTTTTAAATCCTTCCCAAAAATCATTCCACTGAAGAAAAAATAAGAATAACAACATTACATGAAACACATGTTGGAAATTTTTACGGAATTTCGTATGAATGAAATCGGGATTACCGGAGGATCTCCCGAGACAACCGTGCATGTTCTGGATTCATTGTATCTGGACGCACCATAATCAATAGACTTATTGATGTGTGGATTGTATAACTCCCGTAACCCCCTCCTCATGATGGTGTATTCACGCCTGTAACCTCCCTCATTGATGGCAGAGATCAATTCCAAAATTCATTGGGGGAGCTATCAGCAAAGGCATCTCTAGGGTCCTTTATCTCTATATATGCATGGGTGCTTCCCTTTTCTGTTTGACACACCAGAATTTCACCAACTCCAAGAGCTTTGAAAATCGTTCTTTGTGTGAGAGAGACACAGACAGACAGTAGTCAATTCGCTAAGACGGTCGATGGTGGTGTTCCGACGGCTTGCGGTTTAGCCGAGCCAACCCTTGGAGGAAGACTTCGGTGCATCCTACAACACCCTCAGTAAGCAGCGAATCTTTCTTAAAGAAACTGTGGTATCACACAGTACTCAGTTTGAAGTTCCAGAGAATTCTGTTTGTATCTCGTTTGTTGCATGTAATCTGTTTCGTTTATGTTTCTGTAATTTCAATTATCAATGAAATTATTATTTGGAATTCCGTTATTGCAGAATTTTTCCCAACAACACAAAGCAGCTTTCACAAGGACCGGTGAAAGTTGTGGATTGAATCATGAAGGAATAACCATAGGGAACGAGGAGAACCCCTGACTCCATTTGGCCGGCATTGTCCCACGCTGCTTTAAACGCCTCTCTGCCATCGGTTATGACATCCCCGCAGCGGCACCAAACATCAGTACATCAAAAATGCAACTAGAACAATTATAAGAAGACCCATCATTTGTAGGAGCAGAAGCCTCTGGTTGGGGGGGGATGTGGGGTTTGGTTTATGTTGAGAAATTTGGGATATTGGGTTGTGTCTCATACGGTGATAATGAAATCTAGCTTAATTGGCTGTAGATAATGAAGCTACTAATTAAAAGATAAAGTTAAAATCAGAAACAAGACTCTGGAGTGCACCATTGTTCTCTGCTGAAGCTAGTCCCGAACTAGTGAACAAAAAGAAGTCAGTTTAAGCTCAGGAATGCCCCCAGGAACAGGATCCCTGAAGGCTTAAGTCGTGTACATGTATGTAAAAATGTCTATAGAACACGATAGGAAATGCTAGTGGAAGTATTTTCAGTTATATGCATTTTACAAATATTTGAAGATTCTAATTCACCAAACGGGGCCAATTCCATCATTCCATGTTAGACATGGGGCTTTTGTTGGTGGAGGCTGCTGGGGATATATGACTGTTGAGGGAGAAGGCAGGAACAAGATTTCAGATGAGTGCCCAATCCACCATGTTCAATTCCCATAACTTTCACCCTCTATGGTCCCGAATCTGGTTATATCCCCAAATTTTCTGTGATATATTTATCATGGCAATAGGCTTTATTATCAGGAACCTGCTTTTAATACAAGACCTTGGAAAAATCTTGTACAGCAGTTGCATTACAGTGAAATCAGCAGAGCCCGGCCCAGTGAATGATTTTTTCCTCAAAGGACATGCGCAGCTCTGCATAGCTCCTTAATCATGTCGACATTGGAATCCCCCCAAAAAAGTCATGCCCATATCCTAGATTTATATATACACTACATGCATACCTATACATGTGTGTGTGTTTTTTGTTAGTGTTGGTCCACTATAGAGTGTGAAATTATTTTTGATATGATCTCTAACTACCAGAAATGAATGATCAAGGGAAACGAGCAGCAAAGTAGCTGCATTGTACACACAATGCATGAGGCTTTGTAGTCGTGTTGGAGCTGAAAGATATGTGCATCAGAATTTGAAAAAACAAAATTTATGTGTATCTGAGAAGGGGGAATCTTTACACTTGGTCTGTAAATGATGACATTGGAAGCTGGTTTATTTTCCAGGATGTTCAACAATTGCTTTTTGCTAGTTTCATGTAAATGAAATGCAATCAATTTCTTGTGCATAAGAGCAGTAACAATTCTGTAAGGGTACATTGTCACTACTAAGAAAATGAAAATTCTAGCCCCTCATTCCAAACACGAAATCCAAAATGCACACTGAATAGAAATATAGATTTAAGCAAATCATCCACTCCAAAACCAAGGAAAACTTGTGCCTTGTAACGCTTGGAAATCATATCAAGAGCATGGGATTGTAAGGGGACGACTTCCTCACCTCAGTTATGCCATTTTTGTTGATGATTTGAACAATTCCAGTGAAAAGTGTCATTAACGCCTAATTCATGTAGACTAGACCCTCTTGTTTTGAGGAATGTAACGGAATTCTTCTATTTGATCCACGAATTCACCTCACTCATATCACAACTTCAACTAGGGCACCAAAGATGCAAAAGCCAATCAAGGAAATGGAAATTCAAATTTTCACAAGACACTTGTGAAATTGGAACACTTCACTTTCATTCAAAGGTTACAACTGTCTTAATTTAGAGTTAAGTCAACACGCACGCGTTACAGCTCTGGGAACATATTAACCAGAATAATTTTTGAGCTTCTACAAACAAAGAAGATGACAACAGAAAAAGTAAAAAAGAACAAATCACGTAAAGGAAAAAATAATCAACATTCGCCAAATTCTTAAACAGGACAACTAGCTCACTTTCTAAGGGAAACGGAGCGCATTCAGCAAGTTACAGAACACTCCTACAAAGAATCACATCACAACCCAAGGAAGGCACATTGCTTTCTTGCATGCTCAGGAATCAACCTCACCATCATCTCCATTGGCACTCCCTTGAGCTCTGAGCATCAGAAACAAACAACAATCAGAAAGCAAGTAAAATATGTTGAAAAGGAAATTTAAATGATCAAAATAGTTACCATGAGACTTAAAGTTGAATAGGGGGGGAAGAAAACGTCCATTTGGAAGGCGGGTGTTCGGGTCACGTAGCTCATCAAAAAAGGGATGGATCAATACCTCCAGCTGCAATGCAGACAAGAAACAAACCATATTTTTTGAGTTACATTTTAACTGGCAACGGGAGAGGGGTGACAAATTTCCTGAATGAGCTCCTAAAGTTCAAAAAAAGGAAAGGGCAATGGACAAGCATGCAATACAAATGAAAGAGTGGAATGGTGCTCAAGAGGAAAGTGAAGACAATGATATGAAAACCATGGATTTGTCAATGTCAATACATACAGCTGAGCTTCGAAGAGTAGGGGAGTACTGCAGGAGCCTTGATACGAGGTCCACAGCTTCTGGGGGCATGCGTTTGTGGAATATCTAACAAAGGAAAAAATGTCAGTACACAATCTTATCAAGAGAAAAAACTGCAAGTGCATATATACCCCCATACCTTGTGCCACGGGTGAGCTTTGATTTGTGGAAATTTAAACTCCGTATAGTTGGGGTTCATGCACTTAATTTCTTCCCGGGTTGGGGTCCCTAAAACCTGCACGAGAGAGAACACATTGTTCATAGATGGAGGAATGTGGTAACCATCACTTGGCACATGCTAAAAATAAATTTAACCTATTGTTTCCCTCTGTTAGACACCACCAAACAAAGGAGCCATCTGCAGGTCATTACAGAGTTTGTTGTGGCTTATGATTACCTTTATAATTTCCACAAGCTGGTCGACTCCACTCTCACCCGGAAAAAGAGGCTGAAATCATGAGAACCAAGATTCTTTCAGCATTTAGAATGGTAGAGTCTCCAATCATGAGAACCAAGATTCTTTCAGCATTTAGAATGGTAGAGTCTCCACGGTGCAATAGAGGGGAGGGAAAAAACAGGAAAGAGCTACCAACCTGTCCTAGAAGCAATTCGGCCATGACACAACCAGCAGACCAAATATCTATGGCCGTGGTATACTCTGTCGCACCAAATATAAGTTCAGGTGCTCGATAGTATCGTGAGCAAATGTAAGATATATTTGGCTCTCCTCTTACCTGTTAAATGCAACGCAAAAATAAGTAGACAATAAACTAGACAGATTACACAGGCCAAAGAAAGTCAACTGATATATTCAACAAGGGATGGATTACAAACCAAAACTTTAGCACTTCCGAAGTCACATAACTTCACTTGGTGGGTATGTGGGTTAACCTGTCAAAAAAAGAGACATTGAGATGCAATATTTACGAAGTTCCTACCCTTTTCTTCAGCAATCAAAAGTGATCTTCAATTAATTCCTACTAGTTTCCTTCACCTTTTCCATGGGAGAAGAAAACCAAGGGTAATACACTAAAAAACCACAGAGAGAGAAGCTTTAGTAAGCAATATCTAAAGGCATTGCTCTATGCTCCTAGGAATGTATTGCCATCATTCTGAAAAAATTTCCACCTTCCAATTCATGTTTATTGCTCTGAAAAAGTACACTCTCTAATAAGAAATAGGCATAACAAATGTGACGATATTTGAAACCATACCAGTAGATTTTGAGGTTTGATGTCCCTGTGGCACACTCCAATAGCACCATGAATGTACGCGAGTGCTCTAAAAATCTAGAAGAAAAGCAAAAATGAATGGGAACAACAAATAAGATTCTGAGATAGCAGTAACCAAAAATAATAATTGAGTTGAATGTAAAAGCATATCAAGTAGACATTAAGCTTCGGTAAGATGTGTCTGAGACTTCAACACACACATGGACACATGACTTTCCATGCATGTACCAAAGGAATAAGACAGATGAAGCAGTGTAACATCAAGGAAGGTAATACAGCATACAGATAAATATCCTGGATAAACATCTTGAGGGAATGGAGAAACCAGAACTAAAATCGCATCATGATACAAGTACAAGAAGTACCTGGTAAGTGTATAGTTTCACGTAAATCATCGGCATCCTTTGATTCATCTTATTGTAGTGTTTAATTACTCGATGAACAGTCTCAGGGACATACTCCAGTACCAGGTTAAGATAGAGTTCATCCTTTTCAGTCGTCGAGAAGAAACAGTGTTTTAAAGCAACAACATTTGGGTGGTCTAGCAGACGCATGGTTTGCAGCTCCCGGTTCTTGTACCTCTTGTCTTGGAGAACCTTTTTTATTGCAACAGTTTCACCAGTCTCCAAGCATTTAGCCTGAGCAGAGATAGCACCAAAAGAATATTAGGGAAATAACTCACACTCATTTTTATACATGAATCTGACTTTACTATTCAACCCAAGAATTCATGTCGCAATTCACCCAAAGAGTATGTATTATAGTGTTATTCAATAAGCAACTAACCTGGAAAACTACGCCAAATGATCCATTTCCAACGACACGCTCAGCCATATAGCTGATAGTCTACATACGCAGAAGAGCACATATGCATCAGAATGCTAGTTCAATCTTATCAAATCTAATAAGGGATTAAAAAAGTAAATAGCATATCTAAATTACCTGCTTTGGCTGGCCATTTCTGCCACCAATTGTTGTGACAATGATGTGACCCGCCTCCGTTCCATTACCATCAACGATGGCTGCTTCCATCTCCTATAAATCATTGTGAAAGCGATTTAGACGAAAACTATAGTTACTATATACAGGAATTAACTACAAAGAACATCAAAACGACGAGTACGAGACTGGGCAAAGCTAAACAAATGACAACTCTACCTTGTCATCCCTGATTTTCATGTCGTTCATCTCATCAGGGAGCCTATCAACACCAAAAGTATTTCCACTAGGTTCCCTTAACCCAGGTTCAGGCACTACAGTTAATGAAGCCATCATCTACTTAGAACCAGAGAATGAAACAGGTCTTCCTCAGATGCACCTCCTCAACTCAAACGTGAAATCTATAACTTGGCTGCGGAAGACATTGAGAAGTTTCACTACTTCACTTTGTTATTAAGACTCAGAAGCCATAATTAGAGAAAACAAAGAGAGTTCATGCAATTCATTCAATCAAAAGTTTAAGGCAGATATAGACAACCAAGAGAGATAGGAAACAGCCAAGGCACCTTGTCCACTTAATCCAATTTCTTCAACTTGGCCAAATTAAGATGATAAAATTTACCAAATGGTCGAAAAAAGGGTTCTTTTTATCTAAGAAGACAAAAACCCTAACTTTTCTCAACAGAATTAAAAGAAATTAATAAGATTTCTGGTGGGGAAAAAAAAGGACAAGGATGTTGTCATGCTGATCCACATAATTAGAGGAGGAAGAATAAAATTCTAGAAAAGGAGATACAAATTTAAAATAAAAAACAAAACCCTAAATGGAAAGACTGCAGTAGCATAAATGAAGCAATCAGAAAGATGAGCGCGAAGTCAGTTGATTCAAGTACTAGAAACCAAGAGAGAAATACTAATAATAACTCGAATCTAAGAGCGAAAGAAGAAGGAACTAATGGAAGTACCGATGAGGTCAGAGGGTTCACGAGAAGGATGAGAAACTTTAACAGATCGCGGACAGTAGGGATCTAAGCATTGTACAAGCCCGATCCACAGGTGCCTCGATCGATCGATATCTCGATATTGTACAATGTTGCAATTTCTTCTGTTCTGCAATGGGTTTGTTGAGAGAGAGAGAGAGGGAGAGAGAGGAATTGGGCAAATGTGGTTGTTCTTGTTAAGTACGGAGGAGTATTTCTTTTTCGTTTGGTTTGGTTTGGTTTGGTTTTACTACTACTTTGATTCATTGGCGGTGTTTGATGACAGTCAACGACAGAAAAGAGATCAATCATTTCTTGTGTAGGATAAATAATTATTCAGTGCGCCTGTTCCCTGCCCAACATCAAAAGTTAACCTTACAAGTTTGGGTATTGCAAAAAATGTGTGGTTTAAAAGGCGCTGTGAGGCCAATTCTTCCGAACCACTGAATAATTGCCTCCACTCCTTTATTACTCTCTGTCTCTGTGAACTGTTTCTTTTTGACCGTTCAAACCACTACTTTGAAATTTTCTCCCACTCCTTTTTGTACGTAGTATTCTTTCTTCATTTTATCAAAAATTGGAAGCGATAAGATCCAGAAAAACAAAAATTCTAACTCCACATCCAAACACACGAATGGGTGTGTATTTGGGTGTAAAAATAAAATGATTGCTTGAAAAATGGTCAGGGAAAGTCCATCTTTTTTTCTTTTTTTTTTTAAATGAGGGACATAAAGGTAATTTCACTCACTCAAACGCCTAGGTAATTACTAACTAGGTGAAGTATGAGTGGACTTTATAAACACACACAACCCAAATCTCCGACGTGAGATTACCACACCAAAAGCCAGCCCATCGACACAGGCCTACAGAGCCTCACCTACACTGGGTGCTGGTACAATGTTAGGGCCCTAGAGACCTATGCTGAGGTCTGCCCAACCTCGTACAAACACGTTTCGAGTGGGAACAGGTCCAAATTTTTTTGAATGAGGAACATAAGGGTAATTCCACTCACCTAAACACCTAGATAATTGCTGACTAGATGAAAATGAGGGACATAAAGGTAATTTCATTCACCCAAACACCTAGGTAATTACTGACTAGGTGAAGTATGAGTGGACTTTATAAACACACACACAACCCAAACCTCCGATGTGAGATTACCACACTGAAAGCCAACCCATCGACACAGCCCTACAGAGCCTCACCTACACTGGGTGCTGGTACAATGTCAGGGCCCTAGGGACCTATGCTGAGGTCAGCCCAACCTTGTACAAACACGTTTCAAGTGGGAACAGGTCCAAATTTTTTTGAATGAGGAACATGAAGGTAATTCCACTTACCCAAACACCTAGACAATTGCTGACTAGATGAAAATGAGGGACATAAAAGTAATTTCACTTACCCAAACGCCTAAGTAATTACTGACTAAGTGAAGTATGAGTGGACTTTATAAACACACACACAACCCAAACCTCCTATGTGAGATTACCACACCAAAAGCCAGCCTATCGACACAGGCCCACAGAGCCTCACCTACACTGGGTGCTGGTACAATGTCAGGGCCCTAGGGACCTATGTTGAGGTCTGCCCAACCTCGTACAAACACGTTTCAAGTGGGAACAGGTCCAAAATTTTTTGAATGAGGAACATAAGGGTAATTCCACTCACCCAAACACCTAGGCAATTGCTGACTAGATGAAAATGAGAGACATAAAGGTAATTTCACTCACCCAAACACCTAGGTAATTACTGACTAAGTGAAGTATGAGTGGACTTTATAAACACACACACAACCCAAACCTCCTATGTGAGATTACCACACCAAAAGCCAGCCTATCGACACAGGCCTACAGAGCCTCACCTACACTGGGTGCTGGTACAATGTCAGGGCCCTAGGGACCTATGTTGAGGTCTGCCCAACCTCGTACAAACACGTTTCAAGTGGGAACAGGTCCAAAATTTTTTGAATGAGGAACATAAGGGTAATTCCACTCACCCAAACACCTAGGCAATTGCTGACTAGATGAAAATGAGAGACATAAAGGTAATTTCACTCACCCAAACACCTAGGTAATTACTGACTAGGTGAAGTATGAGTGGATTTTATAAACACACACACAATCCAAACCTCCGATGTGAGATTACCACTCCGAAAGCCAGCCCATCGACACAGGCCTACAGAGCCTCACCTACACTGGGTGCTGGTACAATGTTAGGGCCCTAGGGACCTATGCTGATGTCTGCCCAACCTTGTACAAACACGTTTCGAGTGGGAACAGGTTCAAATTATTTTTTGAATGAGGAACATAAGGGTAATTCCACTCACTCAAACACCTAGACAATTGCTGACTAGATGAAGTATGAGTGAACCTTATGAACACACACAACTCAAACCTCCGATGTTGGATTACCACACCGAAGGCTAGTGGGGAAAGTCTATCTAAACAACACTTTATTACACGATATGTTTAGATGACATTATACATGATAGAGTTGAATTTATGCACTACAGTATATTATTGTCTAATATAGTGTGTGTGTGTGTGTGTGTATATATATATATATATATATATATATATATATATATATATATATATATATATATATAAAATTTGTAATCTTAGCATTGCAAAAGAAAGTTTGAACTACATTAACCAAACAAAATAAAATTTAATGTGCGAAAATAATTTGTTAAAATCTACAGTACTATTTTGCTAAAGAAGTTTGATTACTAAACTCCTTCAAACCGAAATTCCTCCCAGACGGCACCCACTAAATCCTCACCTCGTTGGAAACCACCGTTATACTGCTCCTTTGCTAGCAGCAACCACGACCGGCTCAATCTCCCGAAATGGTATAGAGTCTAAACTTAATAGTAGTACTACTATAACTACTTAATTAGCGAATCATCATGTCATGTAAATAGTAGTAGTAATAAAATTAATTAACAAAAGCAGCGGTCATAGTATCAAGCAAGAAGCACGTGAAGCAATTGGCAAATTGGGAGCTGAGGGAAATGCTGTTAGCTTAGAACTGTATTTAGCTGCGTGTTTTTTTCTTTCTTTTTGGATCATTCATGAAAATTGTACTCTTAGCCAGTTAATGGGACGAGAGCTCCCTTAATGATGTTGCCCTTTTATCCCTGTTCCTTTAATAAGAAAATTCCCCAGTAGAATTCCATTTCTAGGTCAACTTTCAGAGCCACCTCTCACGTTCCAATTCCACCTACGGTGGATGGGTCGACTTATAGGCTGGATTAAAATAGCTTAAGTAGTGAATACTGATAGGTGAGTGAAGCTGTCAAAAAAATAAAAAGGGCTCCCATCGGGTCAATGTCAATAGAGTGGGTTGCTGTGGACGTCGGTTCCAAACCATGATAGTATGTTACAATCCCAAAGTAAGTATGGGCTTGGCCTAGTGTATATAAGCTCTCGGATACCCTTTCCTTATAAATTGGTTTTTAAGGATGAGTTCTGTCCACGAGTTTGTATCACAATCCTCTTGGTTTCACCCCCCTATTCTGATCTTGTTAGACTTAATTGATCCAACATTAATTCTTAAAATGGTATTAGAGTTAGGTCTTGGGTGGCCTCACCTCGCGTGGTCAAGTCTCTATCGCCCGAGTCAATCGGCTCATCAATTCATACCTCCACGTGCATCCGAGCTGCACATGAGAGGTCGCTTGAGTCAAATCTCCTAAGTTTCTCAATTCGTACCTCCAAGTGCATCCGGGCTGCACGTGAGGGGAAGTGTTAGACTTAATCTCACAGCGCTCATCTAAGCCACTAAAGCTTGGTTAATAAAATCTAAAGACTACTCTACCTATTACCAATTGGTTTTAGACTGAAACCCTCTAAGAAATCTAACTGATCTAATGCCAAAAAAATACGTAGTACTAGTGCCAAAGAGTTTTTGAGGTGATTCGTGGCCTGATTGTTCTTGGCTTCTTGCACAATCTGGTAGTGGTAGCTATCCGATCACCAAATACGCCATTCATCGCTCCTCTTGATCACAATCTGGTAGTGCTAAGATCATTATCCACTTGATTGCCCTCTCAAAGTGACAGCCAATGGAACATCCTCGCGCATCTGGGCTTTGCAGTATTACTGCTTTTTTTTCTTGTTTTTACCTCTTGGAGAAAAATAAAAGGGAAAAAGCAGGGAGGGGGGGCGGGTGGGGTGGGAGGATGAAACTAACGAATTTTCTTTGACCTGATTAAAAAAATGAAAGACGAAGCTGATAGTATGATGGAGTGCTTGACCCACTACCTGTATTTGCTAACTTAATTAACCAAAAAGAACACGTGGATATTTTCAATTTTCTCCTCTCTCTCTCTCTCTCTCTTTTTATGAAAAAGAAAAAGATACTACAAGCTCCAATTTGATGTAAGCATGTGGATGACTTTATAATTACCGACATGACGCATTATATGGAACAATTTGATGTAAACATGTGGATCAATGTCTCAAATATTAGTATTCGCTTCATCAGTAAAAAGATCTTTGAATTGTCCAACTATTGGGATTGGGTGTTCAAAGATTTTCCAACTATTGGGTGTGTTGGTTAATTTTTGATTCTGGTAGGATTTTATGATTGGGCGCGGCTATTCGCAGCCCTCTATTTACTCTCGTAGCCCGTTAAAAATTTTCAATCATACTCGACAGTTAGTTACCGAAATTAAGATATATTTTCAGCATCCAATTACCGAAATATAATATTTTTTTCAACAAATGTTTACCGAAAATACATGTTCGGCAGTTGTTTACCGAAAGTTAAATATATTTTTGACATGTAGTTACCGAAATATAATCTTGTTTTCAACAGCAATTTACCGAAATGTTATTTATGATTTTCAACAACCATTTACCGAAATGTAATGGGCTACGGGAGAAAATAAAGGGCTGCGAATAGCGGCGCCCTTATGATTTTATCGGCCCATTCTTTCAGGTGTTAACTACATGTTACCCCCTTGAGCTATCATGCTTTTTAATTTTCCCCTTCGTTTAGAAAAACCTTTCACGTTACCCCTTAATCTAGCAATTACTAACCTAGCTCCTTTTGCTGCACTTCCGTATAGATTTTGGACTGTAAACTTCAATATGACGTGCACGTGTTTGAAATTTATGATGGAGAAGTGTCCCATTTCCCTATATATGGTATTTAAGTATTTCTATGACTCTTTTTTAATATATCAACAAGTGTCCTTTTAATTCCACATGAGACCTAATACGAGTTCTATTATGATGATCTAAATCGTACATTTGTAGACTTTGATGTTTAGGTCATATACCTAAACACAATAGAATTTATTTGGTCGTCCGTGGCTCTCTGATCTTCCCGTACACTAGTCTTCAAAAAAATGGACAACAATAATTTATACCATGATTACCATTTAGTTTCTAGATAAATAATTCAAACAGAAAATAATCGATATCCAATCAATTTGACAATTCATTCTAATGTTTTTGTATATTGTGAAAGATCACTGGTGGGCCCCACAAAATAAATTATTGATGAAGAAAATCTGTTCCTCTTGAATTAAAGGATATACTTAAAAATCCAAAAGGGTATTTATAAAGGCACCCTATCAATTCGTTTACGTACATACATATACGTATGTAAATATATGGTTCGATCTGGTTTATTTCGGCTTGGACGATGACGAACCTTGGTTCAATTTAATCGAGGTTTTTTCACACCGAGACTGAGAGGATGTTTAAAGGATTCGAAATTTGAATGAAAAAATAGAAGATTGGATCGGACACGTACACATATCAAATTGAGCTGATTTTATCGCTAGCCCACTTAGTTTATTTTTTTTAAATTATTGACCAGCTCGAATTATTTGTGCGAAATTTAAAATGAGCTTGGTGTTCCCGTCAGTTCCCGGTTGGTGTTGGCCAGTCGATGGGCGTGGCAGCGTTGGTGTTTCAGTCCAACTTGGCGACTTCGGAAGAAACATTCACGCGTGGACCCAGCCCAATTCTCCTGTACAGGTGCGTATGGAGCCGCGGAAATGCACACGCGTCCGTCCAATCCTACAGGTGGCCGCCGGTATCCGGTGTCATCTCGTTTCCTCCTCAATTACTCCTACTATAAATACTTGTTCAACCCGACCTTTTCTATGTTTAGAATCGTTGACGAAAAGCATTCTGAGAAGATCAACAACAAAAAAAAAGAAACTGCGAGAAACTCCCCGCGATATAGCTAGCTTCTTTAAAAGGAAAAACACAACCCAATTTCTTTCTACTTGCTCAATTCGATACTTTTCTAGGGAGATAAATACCAGCTGCTGATCTGTTTGTGAATTTTGAGGTCGATTGTTTAGTTGTTTGTGTTTTGGACTTATGATCTGAAGAAGATGGGAGCTGAAGCAGAGGTGGTTGTTCAACAGAGCATTACTGTATTGGATCACGTTCAATACCGATCATGCAGTACTAGTACTAGTTGTAGTAATCTTCAAGAGGCATCATCTCCCAGTTGTGAACCCATTTGTTCCCCCAAGCCCGTCTCCGCCGACCTAGCCCGCTCTCAAACGGTGAGTTCTGTTACTCCTAGATTAGGGTTCTTCATCTGCATCTACACCTGGGTCTTTGTTTATTTGTCTTAATTTTCGCTTCTCAATTTGGTATCTTCGAATTTTGTTGATTCCTGTGATTTATCTTTTAACAACCATCAAATTACTTAGTCAGATCTAGAATTATGGTATATGATCTCGTAAAGGTCGCTGGCTTTGTTATGAATTGTTCAACTGGAAATAAGTTTTGTAGGGTTGTACACGGATAATATTAGAACAAGTTTTGTATGGTTGCGCTTGAGGCTCCGTTTGCATAGATGGGGATGTCAGATGATGGAATTTGAGGAGGTTTAGGTATAGGTGGCTTATGGAACTTTAGTTGAATATGGTTTGGAGGTAGAAGGGATATATTTTATGGGGACATTTACATGATTACAATCTTTTAGCATGAAAGATTTCAAATAACAGGTAGTAAATAGTTATTTCAAACCGTCATGACGAAACTTTCAAACTCAATGTTGAATTTCATACGTGGACTATCAAATCGAAATTCACTTATTACCTAGAGTACATAGTGTCAAGTCCCTTCATTTGATATGCAAACTCGCCAGAAGGAGCATCAGTCCTTGACGGTTTAGC
Organism: Rhododendron ovatum; assembly: GCA_019656835.1. NCBI lineage: Eukaryota > Viridiplantae > Streptophyta > Magnoliopsida > Ericales > Ericaceae > Rhododendron > Rhododendron ovatum. Next base: position 34,268,479 of record CM033793.1, read on the forward strand.
ATATTTATGTCTAATAGTTAGGAGTAATACAAATGAAGAAAAGGAAACTCTAATTTCATCATTTAGATGGTAAGGATTATATGTTTGACGCCTCAGTAACCAACTAGGATGGAAAAAGAAAAACAGAATGATGATCGCATAGTTTTGAACGTGGGTTTGTCAATTGTCGTGAAGCTGATGAGATGATGTTTTCGAACAATGATTATTACTTATCTCTGTGTTTGTATTTTAAATTAGTATTTCTGGCATTGTAACTGTACATTGAAACATTTTGAATAACATTCAATTTGGAAAATTCGGGATACTTTTCATGTCCTGGCTTAAACCAGCGATAAATTTGATATCTGGATCCCTTTCCTGGGTCAGAATATTGTGGCATTCCTTGCGAGTCGATGTCTCATTGGTAAAATGGATACAAAGCATAGGTGGTGATTGCAGCCCATTCTGTTTGCTCATATACAACCGCAATTGCTACCTAATCTAAGAGCAATATCTAACTGATTCACTTCATGAGTTATCGGCTTTATTAGTGACGATTCGTTAGGTTTAAGTTCTCGGAGATTCTATGAGCAGCATATCAAGCTCCTTAACTGAACCCTCCATTCCCCGCTCCGGTTATGATTCAACTGTTCTTTCTGGGTGATAGTAATTCAGTAATTATGTTTGATATCAGATTAGGTATTATTGGAGTATGTATTTTCTTCATGCCATAGGGTTAAGGACCCAAGCTACGACATATGTTTCATGAGAAATTTGATGAACCAATTCATATTGCCTAGATTATTGTGAATGTGACTTCCCATTACGTTGTAAATCATTTTCTTTACATGTACAATGCAACTGCTGATTTATCTTTTTTCCTTCAAATTTAGGACACAAGGTCTCCTGAAAACACTCTTGAGTCTACTGTACTGGATTTTGTTCCTTGCCTCCGTTCTGGTAGCTTTTCAGACATTGGACCACGAAGATACATGGAGGATGAGCATATAAGGATAGATGATTTGTCTACACAGTTGGGGCCATTTTTTGGGTTTCCTAAGCCAAGTGCCTTCTACGGGGTGTGTAGTAGTTCAGCCGATAACTTCTACAGCTTTGTATGAATAACGTTGAACATGGTGTCACTGATTTGAATCGAATTACATGCAGGTATTTGATGGTCATGGAGGACCTGAAGCTGCAGCTTATGTTAGAAAAAATGTGCTCAGATTAATATTTGAAGATGCAAAATTCCCTCAAACATCCATAGTTGATGATGCCTTCCTAGTTGACGTTGAGAACTCTCTCCTGAAAGCGTTTCTTTCAGCTGACCTAGCTTTGGCCGATGACTCTAGTGTGAGTAGTTCTTCTGGGACAACAGCACTGACAGCTTTAATATTAGGAAGGTGAATTCATGCTCCATAACCTGGTTTGTTTCCTTTCATTTCTTCTGGGCTGCTATTCATCACTTACTGTTTGTTTCTTTAACTACAAAATAATAAGAAAAACTTGATCCTGATCAGCTGATCCTTGCTGTTTGAAGTTGGTTTTATGACACATGAAGCCGTAGAATTAATTCTTCCAGATGTTCCAATTATTGTGTACCTCCCATTGGCTATCTTATACATGATCTGATGGCTGTCTGAAATCTTTTGTGGATTCATAGATGGTTAACTCTGCAACAATAGTGATTAGACGAAATTTCTTTGTGATGCGAGTTTCTAAGCATCATTTCGGCCCTTTAGACAATGGTTAATTGTGACCTCTTCTATTTCAGGCTTCTGATGGTGGCCAATACAGGAGATTGCCGAGCAGTTCTTTGCAGGAAAGGCGAGGCAATCAACATGTCTCAAGACCACCGGCCAAATTATGCGTCAGAGCGGAGGCGCGTTGAAGAATTGGGTGGGTACATTGATGACGGTTATCTTAATGGTGTTTTATCTGTTACCCGAGCTTTAGGGGATTGGGATATGAAACTACCTCGAGGCTCGGCATCGCCTCTCATCGCGGACCCAGAATTTCGCCAAGTGGATCTCACGGAGGATGACGAGTTCCTCATCATGGGGTGCGACGGGATTTGGGATGTAATGTCAAGCCAGCAAGCAGTTAGCCTTGTGCGCCGTGGGTTGCGGCGACATGATGACCCAGAGCAATGCGCAAAGGACCTCGTCATGGAGGCATTACGCCTCAACACATTCGACAATCTCACTGTCATTGTTGTTTGTTTCACTTCTCTTGATCACACGGAACCATCACCATCGCGACAACAGAGGTTTAGGTGCTGCAGCCTGTCTGCGGAAGCACTGAGCAGGTTGAGGTGCTTATTGGATAGCAATGGTACTCATTGATTGTATGTATATGTATTTGGAAGAATAAAAGTCCTGTGAGGGGGTTATGTTGTAAGCTGTTTGTGGCTGCTTCAGCTGGATATTTTAGAAGGAAAAAAAAAAAGCAGCTGTCAGTTTTGTAGGGAATCTTGCCTTCTCAGCTGGGCTTGGGTGGGCTTTGGGTTCATCATGTATATAATTGTTCTCCGGAGGACTATGGTGGTGGTGTCTCCTACTGATTATGACAGATATTTAATTATGTATCTAGTTTTGCTATTAATTGACTGTTTTAGTACTGTTTTCTCGTTATTTTCTGTGATTTTATTCTGTGGAGCTGTAAAATTGTCACGGTAGTATACGGACTTAGAAGTTTTACTTGAGGGTTTAATGCAAACCACGAGCCCCACTTTTGTAAAAATGCTTGTTTTTGAGTACTCTGAATTTGAAAGCTTTGTTGCACGGTGCGATTCATGTTCTCGGCAATTTTTGCTTGCTAACTCACAAAATGTGGCAGAAATCTTGGCCAAACAAGCAACTATGGAGTAGAATGGTTTTGTTGTATATAGTTCTCCATCGAGTGCTTTAGCCAGTGTTTCGGAGTATGCTAGTCGTAGCGCAAGTGCTCCTTGACTCGTAAAAAAATGCAACACTTTTGTAACTCTACCTTAATGTAGTGTATAGTTCCATAAACAACTTCAAAAAGTTGCGAACCCATTGTAAGTCCATGACTTACAAACAGATACAGAACATAAGACCTCAAAACTCCATGACGTATTCTTTTGCTTTTGCTTTTCAACATTGGAAGAACCTAAATCTAAAGGAAAAGGAACGGAAGCATCCCCAGCCGACCCACACAATGACTCGAGCCCACAAGCCCTTCTATTGATTGAGCAATGTCAGTCTTGCTACAAAGAACTCGGAGATACATCCAAGACTTCAATCAGTTGAAAAAATGGAGTTTTCTCAGTTCTCCTTTTACAATGTACAGATGGTTACATTTGAATATCGTCAAACTTTCTTTGCAAAGAATGTTCCACTTCTAATGATACATTGGTGAAAGCAATCACCCATCACCCCAAGTTCCATAATTTAGACGTCACTTGGTTGAGTCCGAGGAGTAGGTTTTTGCAAAATTCGCAAATCTTTCTAAACCACGTAAGAGCAAGTTCTCAAGAAATGGTTTTAGTGCCTGGAAAAGGTAACATTAGAGTAAGCTTTCTTGCTTAAGCAGAGTGTGCTAAATAAAATTATCAAATCTCAATAGGAAAAAACACTTAATGAATGATGGCATCATAGGATAAGTCAAGTATTTAAGACATCCCGCTTCTAATATTCGAGCAAGAACTTTCGAATCTGAGTAGGAATACTTACCGATGCCACTGGAGCCAGGAGTTGAGGAACTTCATATGCAACAGTTAGCTGAAATGGAGAAATTAAATTGGATGGTGAGTTAAATTTTATATCCTATGGAGTGATCACATGGCTGGCCTATACTATCCGAAGATCGATAAACCACTAAGCAGCGAAATGAAGGCATGAGCAAAAGGAAAAATGACTGAACGAAAATAATAATAATAATAATAAAGAATGTGAAATGGAATAGTCTTTAAAGCAGTCTCACTTCTACTGCACAAGATGAAGGACCTCTTGGAAAAAATCGCACTGCTCCTCTGCCAGATGAGAAAGAAGTTCATCATTACTTTGAAAAGACACAGTGAGCTATTTAAGGCTTTCTCCATAACACAACTGTACCTTTTGATACGTAAATTTCAGGCATGAAATATTGTGCAAGTTACAAAATATAAACAGGTTGTGTCTGTTTCCTTTCTTATAACGTAACTGATTCAGATATAAGACTTAGTTTGAATTGATTTGTGTGTTGATAGCGTATTTCTTAAGGTTGCCATATCCAGGTAGGGTTGGATTGGGTGGGTGGGGGCTTTGAGCGGAAGTGATTCAAAAGAAGTGTCATCGTTTAAAAATCAGGAATAGTGTGTGATTCAGGCACATCAGCATGATGATATCTCGTGTCCAAGGCATTTCCCATCAGCTTTGATAGCAATGTACTTTTATGTGTACTTGTATTTTTTCGGTTCCATATCTTTAAGAGCGCCTATTCTGATAAGCTTGCCTACTAAATAATTAAAGCTCATAACTAGTTTGTTGTACCATATTACTAGAGGAACATTGGACTATATCATTTAGAATATTACGAGAGGAACATCAAACTATATCAGTGTAAATGTGGAATATAGCTAGTGAGAAGAAAGTAGTGATTTGGGGTGGCCTCAAATGAAAATATGCATGTGGCCAAAATGTTTTAGAGTCCCCTGGGTTAACCCCACTGGCTAAGCTCGCACTTCCCCTAATAAGAAAAACTCGAGATCAAGTCTCCCTACCTTACCTACCAAAAGGCCAGAATGATAAAACCTAAACACTACAGCCACTGGAAAGGCTCAGAGATAAAGAAGTCACTAATAGATATTAAAAGCATAGGATGTGTAAGTTGTGATACTGTAAAATACACGCCTGCTAAAGAACACTCATTACCTGTTAGGGAGACCATCAAGAGATCTCCAGTGGATTTTCTGATTGGGGATGGGCTGCAAAGAATTTAAAGAAAGAGAAACTTCAAAAGGAACCTCATACAAGTGACTCAATGAATTTCTAACATAACAGAGTAAAGTACATCACAAAGAAAAGAAAGATCAAGGTTTCTTTATAGTCATCCTGACCTGCATATTTCGAGCAAGCCAAGAGAATTCAATATCGCGGCCAAATGCTTTATACTTTAGTGACCATTGTGATAGGTCTGGCTTATCCTCCAAAATCTGTGATTTGGGATCAGTTGTCAAGTTCCCATGGATGAATATATTAATTGCCGAAACCAACTCACTTAATTTTCAATGACCTCAAGAATATTTGAACTCCAAGAACATAATTATGTTTAGTAGGCTTTGACCAAACCCTGTTCCACTGGGGATAAAGTTGGTAAAAAGCTTATGCCCATATTTCAGGTTCCTTGTTTCCAGCAATACATAGTGACACACAACTAAGCTAATTAGCTCGACATATATGGTCCTCTTTGAGAGCAATGTCCAATAACAAAATAGCAACTCAAGTGGGAGCAAGTTCTGCCACAGATAAATTTGGAACTCTCCAAGAAGACCAGAATATGACCCTTGGACAACAAGTAGGAAGTACACTGAGAAGTCAAGAATCTTAAATTAAAACATCTCCCCCTCCCCTCAATCTCGGTTTTCACTTTCGGAAAAGGAAACTAATTTCCTGATTGAGATCCATTAGATGCTCAACTTATCATCAAAGGGTGATTGAAGAAGCTAGTTTAGTGACTGTAATAATACAATAGAACGGGGTTACCAATAGTACAACAGGAATACGTATTAAACAGTTCCATCCGCACCTTCACAGATGAATCTGCATAACCAAAACTCTTTAGCTAGTGACACTGACACACAACTAAACTCTTTAGCTGGACATATTAAGGTCCACTTTAATAGCAATAACCTAACAACATAGTACCCCCGGTGGGAGCTATTTATGTTACTGATACATTTGGAACTCTCAAATAAGAATAAAAGAGTATTAGACCTCGGGAAAATTTAAAGGAGTTCTATCTTTATGTACAATTTAAGAAAGAAAATACAGGAGTATTAGAAAATCAAACAAACGAGAGTAATGTGAATACTGAGAAGTCAAGAATCTTGACAACATTGCCCCCTCCTGTCAGTCACAGTTTTCACTTTCAGAAAAAGGAAAAAAATGTCCTGCTTGAGATCCATTAGGTGTTCTAACTTATATTCAAAGTGTGTTTGAAGAAGCTAGTTTAGTGACTGCAATAATGCAATAGAATCTGGTTACCAACAGATACAAGAGGAATAAGTATATATTAAAAACAGTTCTATGTGCACCTTCACAGATGAAATGAAGGGCATCCAACGGGAAATGGCTTCGCGATCAGAATAACAGTTATAGGCAACTGAAATAGGTACGTTAATGTCCATCTTAACCCTGCATTAGTCCACACAGTTAAGTTTAAAATACCAGCAACACATGAAACTTGAGGGAGCAAATGAGTAACCAGACTCGCATGTTAGAAGTTATGCAGAGTAACTATCTTCAGTTGAAACTAGCATCAATCACACAATTGAATGAAGTCCTAGGGGATTAATAACAGACCCAACTCAGCATATTTCCAGCATCATCCAAAGTAATGTTGGGCTCTAGAGACATGTGAATTACGAGTAGTTATCTCCAGATTCTTAGATGGAGTGTTGAATAGTGCAATGTGATGAAGGTTTTACCAGAAGGGAAGGGACTACAATTAGAGTAACTATCTTCAGTTGAAACTAGCATCAATCACACAATTGAATGAAGTCTTAGGGGATTAATAACAGACCCAACTCAGCATATTTCCAGCATCATCCAAAGTAATGTTGGGCTCTAGAGACATGTGAATTACGAGTAGTTATCTCCAGATTCTTAGATGGAGTGTTGAATAGTGCAATGTGATGAAGGTTTTACCAGAAGGGAAGTGACTACAATTAGAAGTTCCACAGAGACAGAACCCCAAGTTTCAAGATCAAGAATTGACAGTAGAATACAAAAATGATTGTACAAGAAAGAATGTAAAAACAATAAGGAGAAAAAAAAGAAAGGGGAAAAGAGAAGAAATAAGGATAGATATAGACAGACATACGTGGATTCCTGCCATTCCATGACAGGGACGAAGGGTTTAAAGGGAGGAGTAGAGATTGAAGAAGTCCTCTTTTGGGTCCTCCCATATGGGTATCTGACGAAGATCTGGACCAAGGGTGATGATGATGAGCTTTTCGAATTGAGAATTAGGGAGTGATCGGAAAACAAAACCCGGTGGTGGTCTCTGCGATTCCTTCTTCCCAAATGGTAGTGGGAGCAGTTATTTGGACTGGAGATAAAGATTGCAGTTGCAGACATTTTTCTTGTGATTGTGAGAGAGGTGTTTGCCGACGACGATGATAATATACTCCTCCTACGTGGTGTATGTTACTCCCTCCGCTGCACAATGAAAGTCTCATTTTTTCTCTCTTACTTCTTTTCAAGTAAAAAAATTAATTATTTTTGAGGAATAATTGTTCAAATTTTTTCGTACCGTATTAAAAATCTCAATTAACACTTTAATTTGGTGCGAAAAAATTTAAAAAATTATATACAAAAGTAATTGATTTTTTATTTAAAAAATGACACATGGTAAATGGATGCAGTGACAGTATGTGAACTGAACCAGTCCACTTCTTCTCCTATTAGCTCTCTCCATGAGGATTTTTCGCTTCCTTTTACTTTAATTATATTATTTTCTTTACAGCAAAAAAATAATTTTATTAATCAAGGTATGTAGATGTTACAAAAATTAAAATGAAAACACACCAACTAAAATGACACACAATCCGCCCCGCGACAATCATATGCATTTCTTCAGCGTATTCTTAAATGGATGGCAAATAATTTGCAATGAAGTGAAATCCGATTTCAACAAACAATCATATAAATATATGGAACCACACAAATTGGTGTATAGTGTGTGTGAGCCTCACACATTAATTTTTCCTTCGCATCAACAATATTGGCGGCTAACATTAGGCCTGGGTTTTGATTTCTTGTGTTGCAACAGCTGCACCGTTAATTAAGTCGGCGATTTCTTGACCGCTGAGAGTTGACCAGGATATTCATTTGGCGAGATCCCATCCGCATTTGTAGCATCTAGATCATGTCCAACAAATTAACCTCCTTAGAGCATATACAGCAGAGGAGGGAAAATGTATTTTTAGGTATTTTGCAGAAGAAAAACACAAAAAAAGATGTTGCATCAGAGGTGGTAAAATAGAAGGTAAAATGCATTTTGATGAAATGGTTCGGTATTAATACCAAAGAACTGTTCATGTGCTTCCCCTTAAACAATTAGTTTCTCTCTCCTCTCAAGGAGAGATGGATAGAGAGGGAGGGTATGGATAGGTAAAGTAGAGATGCTGCAGCAAAAGGGATGGGGTATCCCATGAATATGAGCAGATAAAATGTACTGTTCATAGCTGTTTTTGCTCACAACTGGTATACTTGTTCTTAGTAACTGCGTTGGAAACACCCAATCTATCGGGCTCTCTCCCTCTCGTGCAAGATTCACGATCTCAAACCAAGTCTTGCTGGATGCGAACGAAGGGCAAATCCACGATTTTGATCTTCTACACGTGTGTGTGTGTGTTTTTTTGTTATATATATATAATTGTAAACGGTTAATTGTTTGCTAAAATTTGACTTCATTAATTACCGGATTGGATAGGAGATTGCAAATGTACGTATAAGCACGTAATAATCATCGGAGTTCTTCCACTTCCAGTAAAAGCATCTAATTAGTTGGCCAGCCAGCCACTCGAAAGAGAATATATGATGGACTTGCATGTATCGTCGGTGAGTAAAATTAAGTTGCTAATATTAATTAAACTGATGAATTTGTACGTATTCATAAATCAACATGGACCATACAAATGTGGTTGCATGTTTACTTTTAGATTATTATTATTGTTTACTAGTACAAGAGAAAATAATTGTACTAAGGCCATGCTCTTAATTTCTAGATTATTGTTTTGATATTATTTCTCGTCTTTTCCAAGGTTTGTTAGATTTATGTCAATTTTTTTGAAAATATTATCCTTTTTTCATGACGAGAAGAGTCTAAGAAATAAATTATTATTATACTATCAAAAGTTAAAAAGAAAGTTCAATAAAGACCATAAAAGTTTAAAACAACTACTACTACCTTTTTTTGACTTTAGTGCTTTCGTCATTTTCCAGGTTTTGTTTATTTTTAATTCCCCTCGTTGGATGGAATGATTGGTACTAGGGGTGTGCAAAAAACCCAAGTCCCGACCCGACCCGACCCGAAGGGTTTCGGGTGGGGCCGAACATGTGGTTCGGTCGGGTACAGGTACACTTTTTCAAAAAAAAAAAATCAGTTTTCGGTTCGGGACTCTGTAACGCCCCGATTTTCTAAGGAATTTCGGAAGCATTAATATATTAAACTTAGCATAAATAATATTCTTTTGATTACAAAATACGGAGCAATATCTCCTTATCACAGTTTAAGGTCGACATAAATATGCTCTACCCCACATGTACGGAGGCCTTTGGGTGACATGCCGTCACAGAGCAATATTTCAGAGCGACTCTAGTTCTGATATGGATTCCAAGCATAATCTTGCTCAGTCTCTGCCCCTGGTATCCTTCCTGAATAGTACGGGTCTGGCTCGCAAGGCTGATCTTCTATGCCGTTGCTACCTGCAGCTTCTGGCAAATTGATCGCCGAAGCAATCGATTTACCAGGATACGAATGTACCCGTGAGTGATAAATCACCCAGTAGATACCTCTAAACCCATTAACCCATAACATACAAGCAATAATATAATAATGAGCATGAAGAATAAAGTTACGGCAATTTGGAGCATATTATGAATTTTCTTGTCTTTAGGTGATTTCTAGATTTCTCTACCATGAGAAATAATCCTCCCAAACAACCTCTGAACAATGGCGACTCTGCCGATTTACCCTCCCCTTGCTTGCCCAGCCTGGGGTCCCAGACGAATAAGACCAAACTACATGTCGGGTCGAATTCGGCTGTACCATCACAAGGAGCGAATGATAACCAACCAACCGCGAGAAATGATACCCATACTCCGGTTTCATCCAATAAATCCACCCCCGGAAAATCCGGAAGATAAATCCAACAGTGCCATGTTCAGGGTTCGCAAGACGATAATCCACCGGTCTTAAACCACGAGTACCGATACCGACGACCATTCTTTCAGGAAACCCACGGTCCTCGGCCACTCTGGTTATCTCCTGACCGTAACGTCACAACTGTGACTATAAACAATAATTTCACTTTCCCTAGGTATTTAACGTCTAATCAATTTATTCCAACGTACGAATACCACCCGGGGTACCTATTGTCAAATTTCTACGTTCACGTAGCAACAATAAGGCAATAACAACTTATTGAAATTCATGAAATTCGCTTCCACAATTTTATTGTTTATAATTTATTAAATCATTCCCTTGTTAAAGTCTTTTAATACTTTATAACTAGTTTACTAATAAAATAAGTAATTTTGATGAATTTATAGAATAGTCCACATATTACTAAATAGTTTAAAAATAAATTTCTTTTTATATTAATTATCACAAGGATAGTTATTACTCCTAATAATGTTAAGCTAATATTATAATTACTTTTTATCTATTAATTTCCTTTCTAAAATTACTAAATAACAATATTTTAAATTTAAATACTCCTTTTATTTTCTCCAGATATTATATGTAAGTAAGAGAATTTTTGTGCAAACATATAATATATATATATATATATATATATGTATATTTGAAAATATTATCAATTATTCAATTAATCTGTTAGATAAATTAAACTGATATAACTATCACGTTTTATACTAAAGTGATATTATTTCGTCAGAAAATAATATCAAGTCAGTAGTTTTTCATAATAATAATATCATAAAGATTGTAAAATAAATATCATATCAGTCGTCTTCTTCGTAAATAATATCAAATAGATAGTCGGGACCAGAAAATAATATCAGAAAGGTGAATCTGACAGAACTAAACAGTGAGCTATATTTTTCGTTCGGGCTCATTTCAAGCCCTTATAACTCATCAAAAATACTCTATTATACTTAGGGAGAGTGGGAGAAGAGGTACATACCTTCGGTTTTGATCAAAACAAGCTTTAAACGAGTTCTTGAAATTTTTGGTTCGCCGGAGAAACGACCGGAGCACGGCTGTTCGGTTCGGTTCTGGGGTATTGGAGGATGGTTCTGAGTTGCTTGAGGTGGTTATGGATGCTTGGAAGTGGTAATTCGGATTAAGAGGTGGTGCAAGTGGAAAACCCACTTTTATTTCTCGGTTTCTCTCTCTAAACGGCCATGGCCGGAGCTCGGTCTTTCTTCCAACTTCTCTACTGGTTTATGGACACACAACAGGGAGAGAATGGGTTGAGTTTGCTGTGGTTCGGATGGAGAGGGGAATCGTGGTATTTATAGAGGTTGGAGAGGAGAGGAGAGAAATGGCCGGAGGTGGTGGTGGATGGCTGGAGATGGCTGGAGATAGCCGTTACCAGCTGGAGATAGCCGTTGCCAGCTGGAGAGGAAGAGAGAGAGAGAGAGGTGGGTTCGGGTGAGAGAGAGAGAGAGAGAGAGAGAGAGAGAGAGAGAGAGAGAGAGAGAGCTGGCAGAGAGGGAGAGGGCTGGCAGAGAGGGAGAGGGGGAGTGTACCGTGATGATGAAAGTGGAAATTAGTACGGATATACGCAGAAACATGACTCGCAGTGTTTGGTCGTCCGGTTTTCGATTTCGAAAAATTCTAAAAATTTAATCGTAACGTCACAAGATCATTTCGACGCTAACCATGGTCTTTCTTAGTGAAAAAGTATCTCGATTATCAAAGAAAATATTTTTGTGAATTTTGAAAACTTGATTTGATTTTTAAACGGTCTTTAACTACTAAATCGGAATTTAGTACATTAAGACAAAATTTTAAAGAAAGCTAATATTACGGAATTTTATTTTATTAAAAATTTCGGAATATTACAACCTATCCCCCTTAACAAAATTTCGTCCTCGAAATTTAAGGTGCACTTTCTACAGGGAATAGTTCCTTATAATTCTCTCTCATTACGTCTTCTCTTTCCCAAGTACTTTCTTCTATACCACGGTGTCGCCAGAGTACTCTAACTAACTTGATTGTTTTTCCTCTGATGACCTTCTCTCCGTGGTCCTGGATTGCAACGGGTCTCTCTTCGAATGTCGTGTCCTCGTCAACTGTGACGTCTTCCCAATTGATGATGTGGGAAGGGTGGGCCATGTACTTCCTCAGCATGGAGACATGAAATACATTGTGTACTCTGTCAAGCTGTGGCGGCAACGCTAGCCTATACGCAACTTCTCCAATTCGTTCGAGAATCTCAAACGGTCCGATGTAGCGAGGCGACAGCTTCCCTTTCTTCCCAAACCTAATGACTCCACGTTTAGGTCTGATCTTGAGGAAGACGTGGTCACCAACGGTGAACTCTAAAGGTCGCGTTCTTCTGTCAGCATAACTCTTTTGGCGGCTCTGTGCTGTTTTGATCCGCTGAGTGATGATTCTGATCTTCTCATTTGTCTCTTTGACAAGATCTGGTCCAAGTAGGTGCATCTCTCCTACTTCGGTCCAGCATATCGGTGATCTGCAAGGGCGTCCATACAGTGCCTCGAAGGGAGCCATTTCTATGCTTGACTGATAACTGTTATTGTAAGCGAACTCCACCAAGGGTAGATGTCGCTCCCAACTCCCTTGGAAATCTAGTACACAGGCTCGAAGCATATCCTCCAGGGTTTGAATCGTCCTTTCGGATTGTCCGTCTGTCTGAGGGTGAAAGGCGGTGCTCATCCTGAGATCTGTTCCCAGCGCTTTTTGTAAGCCTTGCCAGAACGCCGAAGTGAATCGTGGCTCTCGATCTGACACAATCGATACTGGTACTCCGTGCAATCTGATGATCTCTTTAATGTACAATCGACTGAGAGTGTCCATGGAGTCTGTTACTCGCACAGGTAAAAAGTGTGCCGACTTTGTCAGACGATCGACGATTACCCAAATAGCATTGTGGTTGTTGACTGATCTAGGCAATCCTGTGACAAAGTCCATAGTGATGTGCTCCCATTTCCATCCTGGAATAGGTAGAGATTGTAGTTGTCCTCCTGGTTTCTTGTGCTCGGCCTTCACTTGCTGGCACGTGAGGCATGTGGAGACATACTTGGCCACGTCATTCTTCATTCCGCTCCACCAATACAGGCGGCGTAGGTTATGATACATCTTGTTGCCTCCTGGATGCACAGCGAAGTTTGAATGATGGAACTCCTTCAGAACTGCTTCTCTGAGAGTCCCTATATCTGGTACGAATATCCTGTCTCTGAATCTCAAACTCTTGTCAGGGTGAACTGTCCATCCGGTAACTGCTTTATTGGTCACCATTTGGTATCGAATAAAGTCGCACTCCTGATCGAAAGTCTGAGCGAGCAGGATTTCTCTGTGCAACGCTGGTGTAGCAATCATGGCGAATAAGCATGCGCTGCTAGATTCCGAAGATGGTTGAAGTCTAAACTCATTGATCTCATCCATCATCTTCCATTCTCTGACCGCCATACTTGCCACTTGTCCTCTGACCTTGCGGCTAAGTGCGTCAGCAACTACATTGGCTTTGCCTGGGTGATATGACAAAGTCAGCTTGTAGTCCTCCATGTATTCCATCCATCGTCGTTGGCGCAGATTCAGCTCCTTCTGGGTGAATAGATATTTTAGACTCTTATGATCAGTGAATACTTCAAATTCTTCCCCATATAGGTAATAACGCCATGTCTTGAGGGCGAATATCACAGCTGCTAATTCCAGATCGTGCGTGGGATAGTTCCTTTCATGTGGCTTGAGTTGACGCGAGCCGTATTCTATAACTTTTCCATTTTGCATAAGCACACATCCAAGTCCGTCTCTTGAGGCGTCACAGTATACTGAATATCCTACATCTCTCTCAGGAATGATCAGTATCGGTGCACTGGTCAATCTCCTTTTCAGCTCCTGGAATGACTTCTCGCATGCTTCATTCCATACGAACTTGACTCCTTTCTGAGTTAGTCGGAACATGGGCTTGGATAAGGTTGAGAAATCTTGTATAAACCTTCTGTAGTATCCAGCTAGTCCTAGAAAGCTTCGAATCTCAAACACTGTCGTGGGTTGCTTCCAATTCAAAACGGCGTCAACTTTGCTATCGTCGACGGAGATTCCTTTTTCTGACACAACATGTCCCAGAAATTTCACCTCCTTCATCCAAAACTCGCACTTGCTAGCCTTAGCATACAATTGATTGTCTCTAAGGGTTTGCAATACGATTCTCAGATGCTCTTCATGTGCTTCCTCTGTTGGCGAGTAAACCAAGATATCGTCGATGAAGACCACCACAAATTTGTCTAAGTACGGCTGAAAGATCTTGTTCATCAAGCACATGAACACTGCTGGTGCATTCGTCAATCCAAACGGCATCACCAAGAATTCATAGTGACCGTATCGAGTCCGGAATGCAGTTATAGGAATATCGCTATCCCTAATACGCAACTGGTGATATCCGGACCTCAGATCGATCTTCGAGAAATAATTTGACCCTCTCAGTTGGTCAAACAAGTCATTGATTCTCGGTAGTGGGTATCTGTTCTTGATCGTTGCGCGGTTCAACTGTCTGTAGTCGATACATAATCGCAACGTTCCTTCCTTCTTCTTGACAAAAAGTGCCGGAGCTCCCCAAGGTGATGTACTTGGTCGAATAAAACCCTTGTCCAGCAATTCCTGCAATTGCATTTTTAACTCCTTCAATTCTGCTGGCGCCATTCTGTACGGTGCCATAGATATTGGTGCAGTACCCGGTTGAAGTTCAATAGTGAAATCTATCTCCCTCTTCGGAGGTAGTCCAGGCAATTCTTCTGGAAACACATCTTTGAATTCACACACAATTTGGGGTAGGTCCAAGTCCATCTGATCATTCTCTTGAAGTGACAGACTTGCTAACCATCCCATTAGTTGGTTGTGTGGTCTTGATTTGTGTGCTGATGAAGTAGAGACGGGATCTTGTCTATCCCCCTTAAATTTGAAGCACGTCCCATCCTTCAAATAAGCTGTCACCATCTTGCGATGGCAATCTATGACAGCTCGATAAGAAGAAAGCCAATCCATTCCTAAGATCACGTCAAAGTCCGCCATATCGATAACCCTGAGGTCACAAGTTATCCGCAGTCCAGAGACTTCTATTTCGCACCCTTTACAGACTAACCCAACAGATATCTTACCCCCCAATGGTGAAGTAACATGCATCGTTGATCCTAGGGGTTCTGTGTCTAGTCCAAGTGATTTCATACATGCAGTAGAAATGAATGAGTGCGATGCTCCAGAATCAATTAAAGCTTGTACACAAGTATTGAAGAGTACAAGTGTACCTTGTATCATAGAGGGATCATTCTGTTCCTCTTCCGCCTGCAATGCGAAGATCCTGCTAGCTCCGTTTGCCTGGTTGTTCCCTGTTGGTGCTTTTCCCGCTGTATTGCTCTGGTGCGGGCGGTTCTGCTGCTGATTCTGGTGCCACCCAATCCTTGGCTGGTTTTGATTATTCTGATTCCATCCGATCCTATTCTGGTTGTTTTGGGGTTGAGCAGGTCTTGGTGGAAACTTTGCCTGATTCCCGAAGTTGTTGTTCTGCAGTTTGGGACACTGATTCCTGAAATGCCCTTCTTCATGGCAGTGGAAGCAGCGGATTGGTCCGCGGTTTTGGGTCTGACTTTGTCCAAATCCCTGACTATTCCAGGATTGCACCTGCTGTTGCTGGCGGTTGTTGCTGTTGTTCTGAGAGTACGGCTTCTGGTTAACATACCCCTTGTTGTTGTTATTATGGCTGTTGTTACGAACTGGCCCTCCAGATGATGATCCTCCCTTCTTGAGGTTGTTCCATACAGCCTTGGAATCAGCGTTTTCACGCTCCATCGTGAGCGCACACTGGACAGCCGCAGCAAATGTACGGTGGCCTTGAGATACCACACTCTTTCGGATGGAATGATGGAGTCCCCAAACGAACTTCTTTGCCCGCTTATCAGGAGTTGCCACTAGACTGGTGTCATGTCGCGCTAAAGTCTCGAAACGCGTGACATACTGTGAGACGGTCATCATCCCCTGCTCCAGGTCCATGAATTCTCGCGACATCGCATCTCTGATTGGTTCCGGGAAATATTTCTCATTGAAAAGATCTTCGAACTGTTGCCACGTCATGGTCGCGACATTGTTGGTGGCCTTTATTAGATCCCACCAATGATCAGCTTCACCCTGCAGCTGAAAGGCAGCTAGAGCGATGCGGTCATCTGCATTCGTGATACCCATTGTGTCCAGAAACTTGGCGATCTGCTTTAGCCAAGCCTCGGCGGCTATGGGGTCAGCTTCTCCACTCCAAACTGGTGGACGACGTTTGCAAAAGGCATCCAACAACTGGTCTCTATTTCTAGCCTGACGGCCCTGCTGTGGTGCCGGTTGACGGGCCCCATTAACCTGTGGCAAAGCTGCTGCCACTGCAGCGGCTATCACCTGTGCCAATTGTGCCACGTCAAGTCCCCCGAGGTTTCCGTTAGGGTTGTTGCCATTGTTTCCGCCACTTGTACTAGCGCGATGATGGTCGTTTCCGTTGTCAAAGGTTCCATTTCCTGAGCGAGTGTTAACCATCTTCAAGGGTTCGAAACTTTAGTCAAAAGGGGTCTATATAAGTCAAAACTATTTTGGAAATGTTCGAACTATTAACATAAGCACGTAATCCATTTAAGAAGTCAGACTCATGTTTTCTCACCGTACATTCTCGATTATATAGTACTGATAGATTTAGAGAAATACATATGTAATAGATACGATCGAGTTACGCTCTCGGATGTGATCTACCCAATCTACACAAGTCTGAGGGTTGAACCTATGCTCTGATACCAAGTTGTAACGCCCCGATTTTCTAAGGAATTTCGGAAGCATTAATATATTAAACTTAGCATAAATAATATTCTTTTGATTACAAAATACGGAGCAATATCTCCTTATCACAGTTTAAGGTCGACATAAATATGCTCTACCCCACATGTACGGAGGCCTTTGGGTGACATGCCGTCACAGAGCAATATTTCAGAGCGACTCTAGTTCTGATATGGATTCCAAGCATAATCTTGCTCAGTCTCTGCCCCTGGTATCCTTCCTGAATAGTACGGGTCTGGCTCGCAAGGCTGATCTTCTATGCCGTTGCTACCTGCAGCTTCTGGCAAATTGATCGCCGAAGCAATCGATTTACCAGGATACGAATGTACCCGTGAGTGATAAATCACCCAGTAGATACCTCTAAACCCATTAACCCATAACATACAAGCAATAATATAATAATGAGCATGAAGAATAAAGTTACGGCAATTTGGAGCATATTATGAATTTTCTTGTCTTTAGGTGATTTCTAGATTTCTCTACCATGAGAAATAATCCTCCCAAACAACCTCTGAACAATGGCGACTCTGCCGATTTACCCTCCCCTTGCTTGCCCAGCCTGGGGTCCCAGACGAATAAGACCAAACTACATGTCGGGTCGAATTCGGCTGTACCATCACAAGGAGCGAATGATAACCAACCAACCGCGAGAAATGATACCCATACTCCGGTTTCATCCAATAAATCCACCCCCGGAAAATCCGGAAGATAAATCCAACAGTGCCATGTTCAGGGTTCGCAAGACGATAATCCACCGGTCTTAAACCACGAGTACCGATACCGACGACCATTCTTTCAGGAAACCCACGGTCCTCGGCCACTCTGGTTATCTCCTGACCGTAACGTCACAACTGTGACTATAAACAATAATTTCACTTTCCCTAGGTATTTAACGTCTAATCAATTTATTCCAACGTACGAATACCACCCGGGGTACCTATTGTCAAATTTCTACGTTCACGTAGCAACAATAAGGCAATAACAACTTATTGAAATTCATGAAATTCGCTTCCACAATTTTATTGTTTATAATTTATTAAATCATTCCCTTGTTAAAGTCTTTTAATACTTTATAACTAGTTTACTAATAAAATAAGTAATTTTGATGAATTTATAGAATAGTCCACATATTACTAAATAGTTTAAAAATAAATTTCTTTTTATATTAATTATCACAAGGATAGTTATTACTCCTAATAATGTTAAGCTAATATTATAATTACTTTTTATCTATTAATTTCCTTTCTAAAATTACTAAATAACAATATTTTAAATTTAAATACTCCTTTTATTTTCTCCAGATATTATATGTAAGTAAGAGAATTTTTGTGCAAACATATAATATATATATATATATATATATATGTATATTTGAAAATATTATCAATTATTCAATTAATCTGTTAGATAAATTAAACTGATATAACTATCACGTTTTATACTAAAGTGATATTATTTCGTCAGAAAATAATATCAAGTCAGTAGTTTTTCATAATAATAATATCATAAAGATTGTAAAATAAATATCATATCAGTCGTCTTCTTCGTAAATAATATCAAATAGATAGTCGGGACCAGAAAATAATATCAGAAAGGTGAATCTGACAGAACTAAACAGTGAGCTATATTTTTCGTTCGGGCTCATTTCAAGCCCTTATAACTCATCAAAAATACTCTATTATACTTAGGGAGAGTGGGAGAAGAGGTACATACCTTCGGTTTTGATCAAAACAAGCTTTAAACGAGTTCTTGAAATTTTTGGTTCGCCGGAGAAACGACCGGAGCACGGCTGTTCGGTTCGGTTCTGGGGTATTGGAGGATGGTTCTGAGTTGCTTGAGGTGGTTATGGATGCTTGGAAGTGGTAATTCGGATTAAGAGGTGGTGCAAGTGGAAAACCCACTTTTATTTCTCGGTTTCTCTCT
Source organism: Rhododendron ovatum (assembly GCA_019656835.1). Taxonomy (NCBI): domain Eukaryota; kingdom Viridiplantae; phylum Streptophyta; class Magnoliopsida; order Ericales; family Ericaceae; genus Rhododendron; species Rhododendron ovatum. The sequence goes on from CM033793.1 coordinate 34,287,343, forward strand.
CTAAACGGCCATGGCCGGAGCTCGGTCTTTCTTCCAACTTCTCTACTGGTTTATGGACACACAACAGGGAGAGAATGGGTTGAGTTTGCTGTGGTTCGGATGGAGAGGGGAATCGTGGTATTTATAGAGGTTGGAGAGGAGAGGAGAGAAATGGCCGGAGGTGGTGGTGGATGGCTGGAGATGGCTGGAGATAGCCGTTACCAGCTGGAGATAGCCGTTGCCAGCTGGAGAGGAAGAGAGAGAGAGAGAGGTGGGTTCGGGTGAGAGAGAGAGAGAGAGAGAGAGAGAGAGAGAGCTGGCAGAGAGGGAGAGGGCTGGCAGAGAGGGAGAGGGGGAGTGTACCGTGATGATGAAAGTGGAAATTAGTACGGATATACGCAGAAACATGACTCGCAGTGTTTGGTCGTCCGGTTTTCGATTTCGAAAAATTCTAAAAATTTAATCGTAACGTCACAAGATCATTTCGACGCTAACCATGGTCTTTCTTAGTGAAAAAGTATCTCGATTATCAAAGAAAATATTTTTGTGAATTTTGAAAACTTGATTTGATTTTTAAACGGTCTTTAACTACTAAATCGGAATTTAGTACATTAAGACAAAATTTTAAAGAAAGCTAATATTACGGAATTTTATTTTATTAAAAATTTCGGAATATTACAGACTCGGAGTGCTGTTTTTTCTTACCCGACCCCACCAAAAGGCACAAATTCATATAGATTATTTCGGTTTTGGCCGGACCCGACCCGACCAAAAAAATCGGTTACGCAGACGGTTATCTCCCCTCCTTCTGTTCGGGTTCGGATTCCAAAAATTCGATAACCGACCAGTCGGTTCGGGTTCGGGGCCAAATCCGCCCCGTGCACACCCCTAATTGGTACTCCTAAATTTTTAAGGGAAAGTAAATGATAGCGAAAAAGTAGCAGAACAATAATTTGGGAAGAAAACAGCCTAAAGACTTGCATCGGACCATTTTTTTAAATGAGTTTCTCATCAGGAAAAACACAGAAAAGTTTATAGTCTTTTCTAGTGTTAGCCCACACCCTACTGTGGCCTACTGACTCCAACCCCAAATGAGTTTCTAGTCTTTAACTTGCATGACGACTACTCCTATATACAGTATATTGGAGTATTTGTTTTCAACGACGAAATCCATATTTTATATAAATTCAATCATTTTAGTACTGCTCGTCAATATAGTACTCCTATATGCAAACTTGTAATGAAAAAACGCATACTTGTGGGCCGACGCGATGCTATACATTACGTGATCCGATCATGCTGAAATTGTCAACGGATACTGTTAGATTTTTTTTGCAGGAATCCAATTTGAAATTAATTAGTAATAAGTGAAGTAATCTTTAGAATTTATTAACTACGTTTTGGTGACTTAGATAAACAATGTATAATAAAGTTTAACACTACTCTCCCTCATATACAATCCGGATGCACATAGATGTATGAATTAATGAGGTGAGGCAATTAACTCGGGCGATGGAGACTTCACCACATGAAGTGAGCTCACTAAAGACATAACTCTGATACCATGTTAAATTTATTAAAAGATTCCAACCTAAAATCAATTGTCAATAAACCAAGAATAATTGCAAAAATTAAATAGAAAACATAATAAAACATACATTATATGGTAACATAATATTTCTTAATAATATGCTAGGCCTTGTTCCGCTTTCTTCAAAAAGTAATTTTTTCAAAAAAAAAGCAATTTTAAACTCAAATATAACGAAAATAAAAAATGATTTTTCAATTTTTTTTGCACCGTTTAGAAGATTTCAATGAGATCTATCAAACAAGATCTATATTGGTAGAAAAATTATTTACGTAAACACATAATTTTTAAACTTGAAATTACCTTCTTTTTTTAAAAAGTTACTTTTTGAAAAAAGAGGAACACCCTTTGCCCCTCAACTTGAGTTTGAAAAAAGCAACCACAAGCAGCCAGGAACCTGAAATTAAAGAAAATCAGGAAAGGACATGATCCAGGAAAAGCCACGCAAAAAACAAGAGCCAGAGCGAGTCAGTCACACGTTACTTTGAGTGCTCGGTGGACGGCGACGAAACTAAAGCCGCCTGCCGAGAGCAAAATTTCACTGTGTGCCTAAATCTCTTTTAGATCTGATATCATGTTATATTTCTTGTAGAGTTTCAATCTAGCTAAAATTAATTGGTAATAAGTAGAGTATTTTATAGGTGGAGTAACCTCTAAAATATATTCACCGCACTTGAGTGGTTTAAAAGTGCCTTACGTGATTAAAGTTTAACATTTCCCATCAGGTAGAATAGAGTCTCACAGACATTTTTGAAACAAAAGAAAAAGGCCTTTTGCAAATTGCAACTGCAGCTAGCTAGCATGTAACTGATGTAAGTGAACAAATAGGAAAAACTCCTGTACTTGGCACTCGGCAGTATAGTAGTACCCACTACCCGTACATTAATGAATTCGGGAAAACTAATGAATTCTATCAGAATGTACTTGGAACAGTAATTCAGATATGTGTGTGTGTGTGTGTGTGTGTGTGTGTGTGTGTGTGTGTGTGGGGGGGGGGGGGGGGGGGGGGGGGGGTGGGGTGGGGTGGGGCGGGGCGTGTTGTGTTTTGATTATTCAATTTATTTTTCTTTTTTTTAATTTGCTAATTCTAATGTACTCTATTTTAGAAAATTTAGAAAAGGGGATGGTGTTTATGAAAAACAAAACTCTGCCCATGTGTATAAGAGAGGCATCAACTGCACTCCAGTATTCCACTTGCTTCAATTTCGAGATGTCCCATAATTGATTAAAAATAGTTTTAAAGATAGAGAACAAGGGATAATAATGGAAACTCATTAAACATTTTGGGGAGACATGCATTTATCTGATGTCTACCCCTCTTCCCGGCCCGCCGCCACCCCCCAAACCAAAAAAGAAAAGAAAAGAAGCTAAGCCCAGAATTTAAAAGAAAAAAAGAACTCTTAGGTTATAGGTAAATTGTGAGAACCCATCCCAAGCCAAAGTCCCCATCGGGAAATAGTTGAGAAATGAAAGAGTAGCTTATAAGGAAAAACCCACCAGGTACTACATAGCTTGAGGTTAACCTTTTGAGTCATGTGATTAGGCGAAGGGCTATAAGCATGTCAGCTGAAACGGATCGTTACATACATTGATGTGTTGGGTTTGGCGGTTCATTTTGATTGGGACCCTGTTTATGATCACTTCGTTCACTATGATGGAATCTGATTTAACTGATCCATTTGAAAGGATCTATAAGGCAATGCTCCAAAACCTGAACATAGGAGTACTATCACAATTATTAGTGATGTAAAACCTTAGAATATAAAATATATCGTACATACGCAGCTGATGTAGGTATTCGCATGTACTCCATTACAGACAGTTGTATAAAGGGCCAACCAAGTAGTAATTTGTTACATTATTTCATTATTCACCCACATGATCAACTACGAACAAGAGCAATGGAAAATTGATCTGTTAAATATCTAGTATAGAAATATGTTATTCAAACACATAAATATTTGTTCCACGAGTACAGTTAATTTTTTTTTAAAGTAGGGCACAGAAGCCATTGAAATTAAGGAAATATTTTTCATAGCTAGTAATCCATGAATGTCAAAACTGAAGGGCGATGCATGTGATGATCATATGGTGGCCGGTGGTGCTGAAAATTAGTAAATAGTCAACCGATGGAATATGATAATTAAACAAACAAACCCATTTGCAACATGCAGTAGTACCAGTAGAGTAACTAAACTTCTATATATGCAATTTTCAAGAACCACACATGCACGCACTCTGCTGCTAGCTAGCTAGCTGCATTAATCAAAGAAATTATTTGAAGAGACGTACGTCAGAATTAATGGATCGATCGACTAGTTTAATTACTCCCGATCGAAGAAATTAGTAGTAGTAATATTCTAGGGGAGAGAGACATATATATATAGTGCTCCTACTAGTATATTATACGGTAGATATATGCTTAATTACTAATTTAGAAGAGTTGACTTGCAATAGAGAAACATTTCACTTCGTTTTCCTCTATGCCGATCGATATTTTAACCATTTCCAATTGCAGTCATAGAGGGCAGAAATTCTTGGTCATATTTTATTGAGGGCCGATTACGTATCACTCGTTTTCACACACTAAATGTGATCGATGCAAAAAAGAATGTGATCGATGCATGGGTTAATATTATGAGTAGCATATCACTTGTTTTCGTTCAATACTACAAGAGTTGACAACTGGTGATCAATCTGTACAGGTCATGCATTTTCGGTCACATGTGTGATGCCCAGAGCATTGTATATATTATTCTCGTCATGTAATAGACGATAGTAGTAACATGTTACAGAGTTAAAATTCCTATTGATATCACACAAGTTAAAATGACTCCACCTTTACAACACAGTACTCAATTAAAAGTAGAACCTAGCTAGCTAATAATCTCTTACTATAAAACCGTAAGGTAACAATTCAACCAGCTGATATCCAATTAGGGTGGGGAGGCGTGGCGTGGGGGGCGCCTAGCTTTTTTTTCCCAAGATTTAAGCAGCGTCCGTCAACCCCATCCAAGAGAGAGAGAGAGAGAGGAGCCTCATCATTCTACCAAAAAAATAAGAGGAGCCTCATCAATGTCTAAGCCAAGGTCTGTCTGAAATCTGAATCCATCTAATCTTTCTTTCTCATTCCTTTAATTAGGACCTGCCCGCACATCCATCATGCATCGATCCCCATTAATTCTCCTTTACTATTTTGTTTCTTAGTAATTCATTCAATCTCAATTAATACTTCAGTTTTTTTCTTTTTCCAAAACACCAGCTGCAAGTTATTTTCGTTAATTTGCTCTCCATATGTATGTATGTATGAATAGATTGCTAAACATGATCGCTGTATGCCCGTAAATTTTGCCCTGCGTGTTTAGGTTGGAGGGTAAGGTGGCGCTTATCACTGGTGCAGCAAGCGGCATTGGCGAGGAGGCTGCTAGATTATTCGTCGAAAATGGAGCTTCTGTTGTCATCGCCGACATCCAAGACGAATCGGGCCATCAAGTGGTTGCATCGATGGGTTCGGACAAAGTGTCTTATTACCACTGTGACATAAGAGACGAGAAGCAAGTTGAGGAAACAGTGAAACACACAATTGACAAGTACGGAGCTCTGGATATTTTATTCAGCAATGCTGGAGTGATGGGCCCGTTAACTGGCATTCTAGACCTTGACATCCAAGGGCTTGACAACACCATGGCCACCAACGTCCGAGGAGTTGCTGCAACAGTCAAGCACTCGGCTCGTGCAATGGTGGATAAGAAGATCCGGGGATCGATCATCTGCACCACCAGTGTGGCGGCGTGCCTTGGAGGAGCCGGTCCACACGCCTACACAGCATCCAAACACGCCATTGTGGGGCTTGTTCGATCCGCATGCAGTGAGCTTGGGGCTTATGGAATTAGAGTCAATTGTCTATCTCCATTTGGTGTTGCCACTCCTCTTTCTTGTAAAGCCTACAATTTGGAACCAAGTGAAGTCGAGGCAAATAGTTGTGCCTTGGCGAATCTGAAGGGCATTGTGTTGAAGGCTAGGCATATAGCCGAGACTGCGCTTTTTCTTGCTTCAGATGAGGCGGCTTATATAAGCGGTCACAATTTGGTTGTTGATGGCGGTTTCACGGTGGTTAACCAGAGCAATTTCTCGGCCTTGTAAAAGGATGTATTGAGGTCTTTATTAGCTCGGGCGCCAAGTATTATTATTTTTATTGGCGTACGTTGCTATTTAGGAGGGGGTTTTTTTTTTTTTTTTTCCTGCCTGTGTGCTGTAAAATTCTGCTGAATTAATTTGAAGTCAAACCCTGTTACCCAGCACATCCCATGTGCCTTTTCCTTGTTATCTGGAGTTAATGTTATGCTTTTCTACCTTACCCCACTGCGTAATGCCATTAATCTTGTCTGCCAATGTCTCAAAGCCTATCTATATTTCCACATATGTAACTGTTAATTAATTTCATTCTAGGTTAGTACTGCAACTGTGTGAATGATAATTTGCATGCCTAAACTATATAGCAGAGCAATTATTTTTAATCATTTGTATTAGAATTTTGCACGGTCATCCATTTTTGATCGGCGATTTTTTTTTGTTAATATCTGCAAGATTACAAAGATTAAAAGGGCAAAGGCTAATGGAAATTAAAGTTACTTTAATCTCGGCAACCCGAGATCCAAACGTTGGTCCAAGACCAAACTACACCCAAAAAACTAAAACCCCCATGCCTCAAAAACACTACCTTGCCGGGAAGAAACATCCGAACCACCGCCGGAACCCAGGGAACCAGCCCCTGTTGCTGCCCAACATGACACCGATGCTCCTCCTTGATGACCGCCAAGATGCCGCCACTGGAACCGGGAGAACAAGCCCCTATTGCTGCCCTATATCAACACTAGCTCCATCCGCTCCCGTCGTGCTGCAATCATAACCATATTGCCACCCTAAACCGCCGCTGAACCGAAACCCCTCCTCCATGAGAACACCCCTGCCTCCGAAATAGCTTGCCACCAAAACCACAGAACCCCTCCTCCATGAAAACACCCCTGCCTCCAAAATAGTTGCCACCAAAACCACAAAACCTTTGCTCCAATCACCTCCATCATCCACTAAGAACCATTGCACGGTCATCCATTGAAGTTGTTTTGGCATCCTGAATTTTTAAGGGGCTTTTTTTTTTTTTTTTTGTGTAAGTAAAATGAAAATAAGGGACTTATCCGTATATAAGAAAATAATAGGAAGATCAAAGATTCCTAGATAAAAAGGATGAAGCCTCTTCGGTCGTTTTCCTCCTTGTTTTTCTTCTCCTTTTTTTTTTTTTTTAAATTTTTCCGTCCATTTTCCAATCTCCTGTTTCTTGCTTGCGGGTTGCAAAATACTTGTTGGGCATTAATGATCATGTGTTTCTATGGGGTGGTTTAATTTTGATCTTGAACGGGTTCATTATTTTGTCCCTTCCATTTTGCTTGCCTAGCTCTGGATCTACGTACTTAATATGAATTGGTGTAAATTCATTGGGCCTTGACGGAGTAGATGTTGTATTCCATTAACTGTAAAAAGAAAGGCCCATCCCTTTGATCCATGATGATAGCAGAGCATGCGAATGATATATGATAAATAAAAATACTCATTTTGCATTGCATTAATTACTTCCTTTCACCTCTAGCTCAGGGGTGTCTGAATAAAACTTTTACTCATTGTATTTTTAAGACACCTAAAATTCGGGTTGCAGTTCCATGAATTTTACATTTTCAATCGGATTGATTTTTCCTGGTAAATATGGGATATCAGTATTTGGGGAACATGTTGATTTCATGATGAATTTGGAACAAATTGATTCATTAGTCATTCTCTCTCTCTCTCTCTCTCTCTCTCTCTCTCTCTCTCTCTCTCTCTCTCTCTCTCTCTCTCACATATGGACATTAATCCAGTTTGATAAGTCGTCTTAGATTGGGACTTCATTTAATTGAAGTATGCCCGCCCACGTCAATTACTCCTATCAGTATACTTTTCAACTATAGTTTCACTTTCACCCTTTTCAATCACTTCTCCAGAGTCCAAATGATTTTGATATCCAAGAGCCCTATAGTGCTATATTTTCTTACACCTCGCTTGGGATCATGTTCAGGTAGGTGGGTAGTTTTTGGTATATTATGGTATGAGAAAGAAAACCAAACAAAACAGAGAAGCTATAATAGCTAAAGCAGTTTTAGCTAAAAAGAAGAAGAAGAAGAAGACGAACTTAGATTTGATGAACGGTTCAATTAAAAATTGCTCAAAACAAGCACTTTCCGGTCATATTTTTTGCTAATTTTTCGCGGATATTCTAAAAATCACATTCTGCACATATTGAACAGTTCGGATCATAAAAATTTGATCGGGAACTATGAGATTGAGATTTGGGATGTTTTTTAGGTGTTTAATTGGTTGTCCACAGAACCAATTATATATATATTGAACGGCAAAAATAATAATTTATTAGAATAAGGGAGAAGGAGTCCAATCATAAGTTAGGACCGTACAATCATAGGGACTAAGCCCATTACAACTTGAGGGAATAAAGTGACCAAATAAAATATTGAAAATCAAATACAATCCAAACAAATCCAGATACAACAATAAAGCCTGACCAAAGAAACCCAAAACGTACTCAAACAGAGCGGTGAACATATTAGTAGCAAATTCAAAAACTCTATATTTATCATAACGATAAATTTATGGGTGAACAAAAATTTTGCCGAGATATTGGGAAATGTTCTATCTTATGATAAGTTTGACATCAGATATGGCAATTCAAAAATACTCTCATCATTTATCAATAATTCTGCGGGAAAATAAAGCGAATGAATGTTGAGATTAACCTAAAAGTGAACCTCGATAATAAAAGTAAAATTATCGCGATATTGGTGAAAATAGGAGCATGGAACAAGTAAAGAAATGGCAGCCTCGCGTTAATAACAATCATGACTATGTATCCCCCCAAAACATGAAAATGTAGCACTAAGTTAAAGAAAAACTAACAATGCTACAACCACAC